>JAKEEE010000001.1:10000000-10600000 GCA_021498325.1 Bactrocera minax | reverse complement strand
ACTATAGGTCGCTGATATTTCATTTTAGTTTGTACATATTACATGATCCAGGGTCCGCACACACTCATACATAGCAATTGATTGGACTTTTGCGTGGGTTTGAGCACTTCTTTATCTATATGTGTATGCGTGCGTGCATTTGCGTATTGCGGCACGGTGGCATGGCGGCCGCACGGCGCACTCCCATTTGCTCGCCACGGCACTCCACACTCCAGAGCGACTAATACTTCGTGCCTTGTTTCGGTGAATTTGTAGAGTTTTGTTTCGTATGCATAAGTCAAATCGACACTGGCACGCAAAGCTTGACGCTGTCAGTGATTAAACTAACGGTGCTTTTTATTCTTTTATAATTATACCCACAAAGAATAAAGCATTCACAGGAATTTCACAAAAAAGAAATTATAATATGAAATAGAAGTTTGTGCTTTGCGAAGGACTTTGTACCATGAGGACATGCGTTTGCGTGTAAATAGTGGAGAAAAAGTGAATATTTGTTTTGCAAAAAAGGGTGTAGAAGGAAAAATCATGGAACAACATAAACGAAGTATACGCAAAGAAAGTGTGGTGAAGAAAGCGAAAGCAAAGTTCGAAAATTTTCAACAAAAGCGAAAATTCTGCAGTTGGAATAAGTGGAGTTAGTTAATTCAAAGCAATATATATCACCTCAGAGTACAATTCTCGGAAATCGCAACCTACTTGCACTTCACGTGCAATGCCAAGGGCGTTAACGCGCTACAAAAGAATATCGATTTTTGCTTAGCCTTTGCTTTCGCCTCTTATGTTTCGTTAAGTGGCGAAAGGAGCAGTGTGCTTTCCTTTTAGTTAGTCGGACGATTAGTCGGTCGGTCGGTCGCTTGCTTGATTGGTTGATTGGTTGATTGGTTGCTTAGAAATAGCGGTGTTTTCCAAATTTGTTACATAAACGGTATTTAGTTGGTCTAAAGTAGTTTGATAGTGCACAACACATGGCTAAATTGCTGTGTGGCATTTGTTACACGACTTTTTCTACACGAATACAGCATGTTGCTCACTAAATGTCTGCTTACAACAACAACAAAGTATTGTTTAGTACAAGAAACCAGCATCTGCAATTATTCGAAACGTTCGCGTCCACAATCCATACTCGGAAAGATAAAGGTAATTTAAATTTACGAAACTCCATTTGTGTATATGCATCATTTTTATAAATTGCGTAACGGTAGTAGAAAAAAATTACATAAATGTGCGATTTACTACTCTTTAGCAATTTCTTTTTTTGTAAGTTTTTAAGTTTTTAAACGGAAACATTTAATACTCGAGCTAAACGGGGGGGGTTTGATATATCGGTGAATTTTCGAATTTACCACATGGTAACTTCGAATGCAACATTGCTACTGCCAATGGTCAATTGCAAAGAGCCGTTACTTGTGACTGCCAGCCGTTGAAATAAAAGAAATTTCTGTTCAAAATCCGAAAGGGCCATTATTAGGTCGCCAAAAATTAATATTTTTGACTGGAAAACGAATTTCACAAAAAGCTCCAAAAATATATGTGCCTTTATAGCATCAAACTCAAAAGTTATTTAGTAGATTACTAAATTTAGTTGGAAAAGGATTAGCACAATCTTCGCTGAAAGTCGAGGCCGCTTAAAATAATTTCTAAAATAGCCACTCGAGTAGCTCAAATAATGTAGCATATTTGAATTATGAAACTTTTTGAGTTGAATTATGATATGGGTGTCTGACTAATAAGATACAGCAACTTTCATAAAGATTTGGAAATTAAAGTACTAATTGTTTATGTTCTCTTATTTACCGTAATATATTACATGGGATTCTAGCTGCTTAGAATAACTTTATAATACTTGAAAAGGTAAAACGAAACGATTTATTCGAATGAGATGAGATTAAGTCGGATGATAGATTTCGAGAACATCACCGTTAATTTGAGATTGCAGTGAGATAAACTTATTGGAAAGAAATTAAAGATAAAGAAATTCAATTGGGAAATGAAAATCACAAGATTTTAGAACCGTCTGCTTAAAAACTTGTAGAAAAGGGGTTTGTTTCCATTTTTTTTTTTATTAAGAAACTAAACCTATAAATGTCCAAAAAAGAGCAAGTTTTTTGCATGCCTGCTAATGATTACAACCACAACAAAACATTAGTAATAATAGCAAACAAAAAACCCAATACACAATACTATAGATAATAGATCTCAATAAACCCTTTATAAGAAGTATTCTTTTACTAGAAACTCATGTAAGCTAGACGCTGTCTATCAAAGAGTAAATGTTGCTGGAAAAAAAATTACTAAAAATTAAACTAACTTACTTACTTAAATTACTATAATTTCAAAATTGAATAGTGAAACAACGCCTCGTTCAGTCCTAGTCATACACTTCATCTACTTAACTCAAGAGGTCGCATTTAACTTGTGTCTAACAAATTTTATGAAGCGAAATAGCAACAGGTTTATCATAAGCTGCATAAATTTCGGCGCAATATGATAAACGCTGATGAATAAAACCAGATAAATGCTGTTACGGTAAAAATTATCTAATTATCTATGTACATTGTAATAAATTCCGAGAAATTAATTGCTGCCGCGTCTGACGCAATATAATGAAATTTACGTTTGATAAGTATATTTATATGTTATACTGTGATAAAACCGT
Organism: Bactrocera minax; assembly: GCA_021498325.1. NCBI lineage: Eukaryota > Metazoa > Arthropoda > Insecta > Diptera > Tephritidae > Bactrocera > Bactrocera minax. The sequence continues at coordinate 10,597,344 of JAKEEE010000001.1, read as the reverse complement.
AAGCTAACGAGAATTTTCAATTTCCAAGTCAAAAGTGAAAAAGCGCTCCAATTTCGGGGGATTTTAAGAAAAAGGAATTCAAAGGATTGAAAGGACTCATTAAATAGTGTGGACTCATTATAAAGTGTGGTTAAACAGTTCTTTCCGTTTTTCTTTCTCTGTAAATAATAATAATAATAAACTGTTTATATCGTGAATACCCCTAATGTTTAGTGCTCGTATAATTCTTTGATTACCGCGTTGATTACCACCAGATAATTAAATTCGTGTATTAATATCTTATCTCCTTTATCTCATAAAACAACAGCAACAACAAAAAAGCCTAATTTAGTATCAAAACAGGAAAGGATTATGCAATATTCTGAACACTTTCAGGAGAAAACAATTTACCCTCTCCATGTATATTTGAAGTTCAGAAGAAGGCCAATAGGAAAAACTTGATTAGTTCTGAACGAGCTGACATAAAATTGGTTAAGTTATCCTTTTTTAATGTTTTTGTGTGAACAGAGTCACCATTTAGCCGAGTGAAAGATTGCAAATAGAGGTTAGACTTGTTTTACGACTGATGTGTCTACTTTTATATATTTTCATATTCGATTCACTAAAAAGTAAGAGTTCAAATGAGAAAGAAAAGTTTTTTTCCGCTAACGGAGCCTTAAACCTTAAGATACTGCGCTGAACTCAGTAAGTTTGCTGCGCAAATCTTTTGACAAGAGAGTAGAGCTTAATCTAAAGGAGCTTAAGGAGATGAACTAAATGAGCGAGTAGAACAGTAGCAAATTAAAATATTATTGCTTTTCGCTTATGATAATTTGCAAAATAAATTTTAAATACATGTCAACACTGATTGCAAATAAACTAGTAACGAATGAGTTCTATGAGCTTCCCTACAGGGTAATTTCTAGCGAAATATTTCCGAACAAAAAGTGGAGTAAAGTTTTTCTCTTCAAGTCACGTGCAGAAAGCACTTTTTTTCCAAGTTTTTAGTCACTCTCTTTTAGTTTTCTAATATCACTAAAATTTTCTTAAAAATAAATCCCAAATTTCTCTGTCACCTTGGCTTGTCAAAAGCTTATTAACTCGTCGCGAGCTAATTTTCTTGCTTCTTTGTTCGCACAAGTAATTCAACCGCTCAACGCTGTTATGCCCATGGTACCGTTTCTTTTAGGGAATTATGCGCGAAAATCGCAACCGAGCGCACTGTTAATAAAAAAATGTTTGTGTAAAAAAATTGTGTTAAAAAATTAAAAAAATAAAAAATTTTTTTAAATTAAAAAAAAATATAAAAAAATTCGAGAAAAAAAACAAAAGAAAATATAAAAAAAAATTTTTAATGGCAACAAATTTGCTAAAACATGTTGTCCTAGCAGCTGGCAAAATGCCAAAACAGCAGCCAGCAGACAAAAGCGCTCAAAAAAATATGAAAAACGTTAATTTTGCTTTGAATTGACATCATAACTTTTTATAGCGCACACATTTTAATAAAATTGTAATTACAAACATTTTTTTTAAATTATAAAACTTGTAAGAGTTGTGAATTAATTAATAATACAATTTCTAAACTATGTCAACTATCAGCTGAAGAGAGAAAAGTCAAGCAATCGGTTGAATTTCTTGAAGAATCTCCCACATATTCATAATATTAATAAAATATTCAAATATTTTTCATTTATACACACATATCTCAAAATCAAGATCACTACCCTTGCTATCTATGAACACTACACACACACACACACACACATGTGTATATGCACATATACGCAAATGAAGATCAGACGAGCAACCCTGTACGCTCGTGTGCTCGTATTTGTACAGTTATGTGTCAAGTTCAAGTTTATTCATTCAAATATTTACACACATCCAATCGGTCAAGATGAGTAACGCGCACACACACACACACACACGCACACATGTACATTCGCGCGGCTATAAGATCTAAGTTGAAACTCCGTTACACCATTCATTCATTCATGTGAAATTGTTGGGTGGCGCAAGCCAAAGTAGCTACTTTTTCCTGATGCTGCCGCTGAGGTGCATAGCTCAATGTCGCTCTCATGCACTGCCTAATTGTCCGCGTGCCGCCGCTCAACGGTTGAGAATTATTGAAATTTTTATTTTGTTTCATCTCTTTTTAATCTCTTTAATTTAATTTTTTATTTTTTTTTGTCTTCTTCGGCTATTTAAATGATCGTGATCGGTAAGATCAACACCTAACAGTATGATTCCCGCATGTCTTTTTCAATTCGACATTTTCAGTCTTTCACTAACAGCTAAACGGTCGAGTCGCTCGTTGTTGAGTAATTTTCCGTGCAAATTTTGGTTCCGTCTGACGCGGCTTCCGTTGGTTGAGCGCGCTAAACGATAATACGAATACGAAACGGACAAAAAATACTCATTCACTCGTAATTACGCGTATGCGTGTGAAAAATTCAATTTCATCGCTCTTCTTATAATATTTTATATACATCTAAATATATGTATGTCCGACAAATGGGTTTGAATACTTCCGAATTTTATTTATTTATATGCCAATTCAAAGTGAAATGCGCAAACAAGGGTCGAAAGTATGTGTGGGAAAAATAGATTTGACCTTCGCTGACAACGTTTGCCCATGATCGTCAAATGACGCGTCCTACGGAAACTAATTAACGCACGTGAAAGTTGAAAGGACGTTGAGAAAAAAGAAAATAAATGAAATATTATAACATGTCATGTGTGAGAAAATATGTAGAAAATCATGATTTTTTTTTTGATCATGGTTTTTAAAAAACTATAAATTGTCTTCAAAAAAGAATATCGAGAGCCAAATAGTTTACAATTTCAAAATTTCCTAAGAAAAGAAAATAAAATCTTTTCGAAAAATTTTTAATTCAACGAAAACTGTCAAACATTTTCAATTCCTTAGATTTGTGCCAAAAAAACAATTTATTCAAACCCAATACTTTTTAAAAAAATTAATGAAAGCTTGCGCTTAGAGTAAAATTACTTTTAAGTCAGTATCAGCGTTCGCTGAGAAGTAATTGAATATCAGAAAGTACAAAATTTCTATTTCAATAAACTTAGCGAAAGTATGACAAAACGAGAATAACGGAAACTATTTGAATTCATTTAGTGACAGGTTTCTTAATGTTTTGCACTTTTATTAACTTAATTAGTTAGTTAGTTACCCTTTGATATTAAATACCTAGTCGTATTGGCGCTATGACTACTTTTCTCAAAATTCAATTTGTGTCATCCAAACCAATTCATTCAAAAAGCTATTTAAATTGCTAAAAAATTTCTCTGTGAGAACTCGAAAAAATAAGTCAATCTTTATATTTTTGAGTCATATCAATTTTCCAAAACTTAACGATTCACCATTTCAAATTCAAATCTAATATTTTTTTGTAAAACAGTTTGTTGACTGCAACTCAATAAATAAGGTTTCCTATTTTTGATAGCTTAACGATTGATTTCGAAAATTAACGAAACTTTTTAAGTACTGAAACGGATTTTAATAAATAATAAATGTTTATTATTGAAATGTAATATATTGGTGATTGGAGAGATCATAAAAATTGGAGAGAAATTCAGAAACTTAACAAATTTGTTTAAACTTAATGAATTTGTATTGTAAATATCGTTTAACATTTAAATTTGCAAATTTTTATAAAAACTGAACTGTGCGCACTTCAGATTACCATTAGTTTTCAAATTGAGATTGAGTAACATTTCGAAATATTTAAACCTTTGCAAACTTAACGAAAATCTTAAAGCTTATGGGAACTAATTTTTCATGTTGCTCGCTAAAATACGTATATACAAACCTTGCAATGAATACCGGTATGCGATTTGAAAACTTAACGAATCATTTTAAACTGAACGAAAACTATGTATAGAGAACGTAAAGGCACTGAACGAAAGTTTTGAAATCTCAGCAGAGTTTTCGAACTGAACGAAACCATTTAAACTTAGCTGATTCTAAAGTCTAACGGTTTTTTCGATTTACTAGACATTTTCAAACTTGCATAAATGAAATGTATTTAGTTACATATGTTATATGTATATAGATATATGTATTTATATTCCACCAAACTAATAAATTTAATGATAGTGTTGTAAAACTTAAAATAAAATTGTATTTCAAAACTTCACCAACAAACATTTTTATGTGAATAAAAACATAGTTAATAAAAATAAATTATTAAAAAAAAAACGAGTGGGGAGAGTTAAAAATTTAACACAATATATATATTAAAAAAAAAAAATTAAAAAAAAACAGTTATACGCTATAAATCTTGCTCTACAATAAAATGGAACGTTACACGTTCTCCGTTAATTATCCATACGTAAGCTGTCAAAAAAATATGATTTTCAATTTCACGTCTTTTGTATTGTTGTGTACACTTGTGCTCTAAATTGTACTGAATATGTGAAATTTTTGTTGTATATAAATAAAATCCCACTATGGATGTACTTCCCGACTTTATCGTGTTATGCTGCTTACTCTACATTGTCTATACAAATCATTAATTTTTCGCATCAATATGTCGGTGGGTGTGTAGCGCACGTGTACATTATGGTTGGTAGTTGGTGGACTAAGAAAATGCCAGAATAAAATAATTTACGATTCATGGAAACACACACACTCACCTGCACAAGTATTATATAGTATTGAAAAATATAAATAAATCGAAATTATATTTTGCCGCTCCCAGAAAATACAGTGATGCATATGTATATATGTAGAGATGTATATATATAAATTTAAACAAAATCCACTTTATAAGCCAATAATTATTTTAGTTATATACAATACATATGCACATACAAACATATATGCATGCAAGATTTGTGTTAAATGTTGTATCATTTATGTCGAAAAAAAGATTTGTGCGAAAATCGTTTAGAATGTTTTTCTCAGCTGAAAGTCGCCCGCAGTCTACATGCCACAGACAAGACGCTTGCATAGTTGAAGCTTGTGGAATTTCGTAAATTGCGCAGGTGTTTTCACCCAATAATTTGCAACTGTTTCATTATCTAGTAATTAGCTATAGGAAAAAACAAAAAATACAAATTAAACAAGCATTAACTCAATAAAAATATCAAAAATAACATTGTGAGCGTAAATTCAAATAAGAGCACACAAAATAGGAAATCTACTCAGTGCCAAACGTAACTGTAAATACACAAACAACAAACGGCCGAAGATGTCTCATCAGCCACCTTGGCCCATACGTAAAGGCATTTACCGCTCGAGTGCCCAATCGGACTTCGTGCCCGCGCGTTCGCCCAGCCCCATCATCGAGATGCCGTTATCACCACCACCGATAGTCACTAGCAACGGCGTAACGCCCATCAGCCGTTTCTCGCCTACCTGTCCGCTTTCGCCACCACCACAGCCCATACAAGTGATCGTAGGTCCACCAGGGCCCACCATCGCGACGATCAACGACAATGTAGCCACAACGCAGTCGTCGACATTGTCCGCCGCCGCTGGTGCAACGAAATCACACGCCCAGTCAACATCGGCGTCCACACAATCAGCGTTGTCATCGTCGCAAAAGTCATCTGCAGCCTCGGCTTCTTCTTCGTCATCGTCGTCGTCGTCTTCGGCTGCGCGTATGTCCGCCGCATCTTCATCTTCGTCATCGTCGTCTTCGTCCTCATCGGCCACGGCCGCTTCTCGGTCTGTACGTAAAAATTCTTGTCCACCCTTTCAGCATTTTAGCTCGCCACAAATTGCTTCGCTGCCGCCACGGCCACCACACGCTCACATACAAACACATCAGCTGCCACAACAACAATTGCCACCACAATCATCAATAAACAACAATAACACAACAACCGCCACCCAAACAAGTACACATCAGCTGAACAACAACAGCAACACATCCGGTACATACTCGAGCAATCCGAACCTCAGCAGCGCTGCAACAGGTAGCAATGCGATGAAGAATGTTCGCGAAATACCCATCGAGGTCGAACAGAACAAGGTACACAAACATCGACTGATTTGCAAGCTCGTTGGGAAAACTTATTTTTAATTTGAAGGGATTGAAATGAAAGCGTCTTTTTATAAATATCAAGTTTGTTTAGATATTCTCAACATTGTGTAGTATTTGTATCGACAATTGAAAAATTATAAATGCGGTATTACGCATTATAAGTCACGTGTTTCCCTCAATATTGTCAGGTTTCAAATCTCGCTCATATATTCTTCTTACTAATATTTCGATTTCCATATCTTTTATAACGTTTCTCTAATGAGATTTGAAACAGGGTTGTATTTATTTCAGGGATCAGGGATCAAGAATTGTAAATAACCAGTTTCTTCTTTAAGAACGTATGATAAAGCAACCCACATGTTGTGCCTCTAAGCGCTATCTCTGTGTATCTCCTGCTTATGTAAACCCTACTCTACTCCAAGCTGTCAACAGTTTTAACTTCACTGAGATATGATATACATATGTTTACCCTATGATAAAAGTCCAAACTAATCACCATATGATTTCCAACATTTCAGGAAGCCCTCTCGCTACGCACTGGCGATATAACTCAACAGGCTAGCAATAATGTGGCCGCCGCCAGTATTAAAGTGCAAAGTGACACCTTCTCCGCCGACAAGAAAGCCATCTCACAGTCGCAACAATCACAGACGATGACCTCGAACGGCATAATTAGCCAGGAGAAGCATATGTCGTCCGCTTCGCAAGCGAATTACACAATGACCCATAAGGGTGTCTCCAGTTCGGGCAGCAGCATGATCTCGTCCTCCTCACAAATGTCCGCCACCAATGGCGCGCTCATCAAATTGCACGACCTAAAGTTGGATGATTTGAAGGCGCTGACATCTGGCAGCGGACAGCGAGAGATCGAACAGGCCATCGCCAAATATTCCCGCGTATTGACATCATTCGTGAATACATTGGAGGACTCGAAGGCGGCGCAAGAGAAATCGCTATACTTAGAGAAAATCAATGAGGTCATGCAACGCGCTTGGGCTGTGCCCACACATGGTCATGAGCTCGGCTACAGTTTGTGCAACTCACTGCGCAATAGTGGCGGTTTGGATTTGGTAATGAAGAATTGTGTGCAAGGTGATATGAAAATCAAGTTCTCATCGGCCAAATTATTGGAACAATGTCTAACCACTGAAAATCGTACACACGTGGTGGATAATGGTCTCGACAAAGTGGTGAATGTGGCCTGTATGTGCACAAAGGAACCGAATACGGAGCATTCGCGTGTGGGTACCGGCATACTGGAGCATCTATTCAAACACTCGGAGGGTACGTGCTCGGATGTCATCAAATTGGGTGGTCTCGATGCTGTGCTCTTCGAATGTCGTACAAATGATGTGGAGACTTTGCGTCATTGTGCCAGTGCCTTAGCTAATTTGTCACTATATGGTGGCGCTGAAAACCAAGAAGCTATGATCTTTCGCAAAGTGCCTATGTGGCTATTTCCGTTGGCCTTCCATGACGATGACAATATAAAATACTACGCCTGCCTTGCAATTGCCGTACTCGTGGCAAACAAAGAGATCGAAGCTGAAGTGCTTAAATCAGGTTGTCTCGATTTGGTGGAACCCTTCGTCACCACACATGATCCCTCCGAATTCGCGCGCTCCAATTTAGCGCATGCCCATGGACAGAGCAAACATTGGCTGGAGCGTCTGGTGCCAGTATTGAGCTCGAATCGTGAGGAGGCACGCAATCTCGCCGCCTTCCATTTCTGCATGGAGGCGGGCATTAAGCGTGAACAGGGCAATACAGAAATCTTTCGCGATATTGGCGCAATCGAAGCTCTTAAGACGGTAGCGAGTTGCCCGAATGCGATCGCCTCTAAATTCGCCGCGCAAGCGCTACGTCTCATTGGCGAGACCGTGCCACATAAACTCTCGCAACAAGTACCGTTATGGTCGGTCGAAGACGTGCAAGAATGGGTGAAGCAAATAAATTTCGGTCAATTTGTGAAACAATTCGAGGAATCACAAGTTGATGGTGATCTCTTATTAAAGCTGAATGAGGAAAATCTACGCGATGATATTGGCATCGCAAATGGCATACTGCTGAAGCGTTTCGAACGTGAGCTGCAAAGTCTTAAACGTATGGCCGACTACTCATCGAAGGATACGGCGAAGATGCATCATTTTTTGGCCGAAATCGGTTCAGAGTACTGCACTTATACATATGCAATGCTGAATGCTGGCATAGATCGGAATTCGCTGCCACAGCTTAATGAGGATATGCTCATTGCGGAGTGTGGCATCAAGAACTCCATACATCGGCTGCGTATACTGAACGCTGTAAAAAATCTGGAAAACTCATTACCCAGCTCGTCGGAAGAGAATATGGCCAAGACGTTGGATGTCTTTGTCAGCTATCGGCGTTCGAATGGCTCGCAGTTGGCCAGTTTATTGAAGGTAAGCTTGCAGTGCTACAAATAGTTTGGGAATACACAGCTCAAACATATCTCTCTACTCACCTCTCTCGTTAGGTTCACTTGCAGTTGCGCGGTTTCTCGGTGTTCATCGATGTTGAGCGCCTGGAAGCGGGCAAATTCGATAACGGACTGCTAAACAGTATTCGACAGGCGAAGAATTTCGTTTTAGTATTAACACCAAATGCGTTGCAACGCTGCGTAGATGACGACGATGGCAAGGATTGGGTGCATCGCGTAAGTATCTACGCGTCTTATAACGATTTAGTATCGTTAGATTGGTTAATTGATGTCTCAACTTAATTTATAGGAAATTGTCGCCGCGTTGAAATCAAATTGTAATATTATTCCTATAATTGATCAACAATTTATGTGGCCAGAGACCGATCGCTTGCCAGAAGATATGCGCAGCGTTTGCCATTTCAACGGGGTCACGTGGATACATGATTACCAGGACGCTTGCATCGATAAGCTAGAGAGGTAAGTTATCACTTCATGCGAAAAGAGTATTTATTACAGTGAGAACGTAGTAAAAAGTTGGTATGGCGGGGTTCGGCTTTATTAAATGCTAGTTAAGGGCTCATTAAACCGCTAAAGCCAGGCTTCAATTAACAATTTGTTTAACAATTGAAAGTTTTCTGGACATTTTTCTGGATCCTATTATACCTTTAGAAACTTGAACTATGGTGAATATTATGTTAGGTGTGGTAAGTATTAACAGAATTTGGCAAAGAAGTTTAATGAAAGAAGTCACTTATTGACTGGTTGATGATCGTTTCGAAACTCAGTTACATTCAAAATGAAGGAATGTCCATTATTTCTAGAATACAAAATGTAAGACGCATCGAGTCTCAAGCTTAACGAAACATACCAACATACTTGAAGGCCCACCAGCCATTTCTACTTAGTTTCACTTCAATATAAACAGTACATGGAATTAAACAAATCCAAACATTATGTCGAGAAATTGTTCATAAGAAAGCACAGATCCTTTATTCGTGCATTATACCCTCAATAGTTCTTCTGTGAAAATTCACATGTGATCAAAATGAAATAGACATAATTGTGAATCGAATTCGCAAATTTAAAATGCTTTGCTCATTCCGCGTACTTTTGTACCGCACTTCGCACATACCTACTTTAATATATAATATTTAAATTTCAACTAATATGGCAGCACTGAGTAGATAAGATAGATATTTATATAATAGAAATATTGATATTTATGTTCTACATATTATTTCGTAACAAAATTTGCTTGCAATGAAAAATAGAAAGGTGTATAAAAACAAAAATTTTGAAAAATTTTCAACATTTTTTCTACAATTTTTCTACAATTTTCTTGTGATTTCGAAAATAATTTTACCGCCAAGCCAGATGGATATCATTATAAGTTTCCAAAAAGCGGATAAATGCACTTGAGACTGAAAATTGTCACCGGCTTTTGCCTGAAAGGTATACATAAATACATTTTTCAAGCCTCCTTTTACTTATACTTACGCCAAATTTCCTTTCGCAACATCATACATTTCGCAGTGGCAGAGAGTTTGCGATGCATTATTGCACTTTCATAACTATGGTATCTATTACATTTAAAACATGAAATATTTTTATCAGACTTATATGGGAAATATAATTTTTAACTCATGTTAAACTCGTTGAAGAATTGACGAAAGTGCAAAATTTTTCTATTACTTCTATGCATGCAATAATAACTAAACAAAATATTGAACTCAAAAGTGAAGTGTCGGAAATAATAAAATTTCAAGTGATTTTTATTATTATAACACCGAAGAAATATCTCTAATCTATACTCAATATCAACACATCTCAGTGATGTACACACACACAAACATACTCACACCTTCATTTGCTATCAAAATTTGGAAAGTATTTTTTTTATTTATATTTTTTATTTTAAACTTAAATCACTTTAACCAAATTTTTGCACAGAAAATCTAATTAAATTTTTATGGCGTTGCCAGCTTCACTAAAAAACATATTCTTATTTCTTTCCCTCCCCACACGACAGATTCATGCGTGGTGAGAAGAATTTGGATCGCCTTGTGGGCATACCCAGCACGCCGGGCTCGGTGACCTACCAACGAATGCACAGCAATGACTCCGACTATCAGCAGAGTGTGGGCGGCAGTAGCGTCGGCGTCGGCGGCGGTGGCAGTGGTGTTGTATGTTGCAGCGGTGCCGGTGGTGCGGCGAATAGCAGCGGACAAGGTGGGGCACAACAAAATACGACAACTACAAATACAACAAATACGAATACATAGAACGGGGCGATCCAGCGTTGAAAGGCCGAAAGAAAAATCAGCTGAGCAAATGAGTCGCCTGGATTGCCCCGCAATATGAAATCATACATACGTAAAATATGTATGTAGAAATAAATGATTATGACGAAAAATGAAAGAAATGAATGAGGAAAACAAAAACAAAAGCAATTATCATGAAAATATGATCTGCAAAATAAGATTGAGTAATGTTTATGAGCATGGTGATTATGCGAACGCAAACTCTTCGAATATATACAAGCCTATATATACATATAAATATATATTTATTAGTAAATATTAAATTTAGCATAGCAATTAGTGACGAAACAAGCAAGCTAAACAAAACGAAACAAAAAATATTCCCCCCAAAAATCCTTAAATCGAACACCTATATTCCTAACTCGAACTCACTCCTTACTATTTGATATTTACCAACATATTTAGTTGCTTATATTATATAAATAGCTATCAACTCAGAAAGTTTTCGCAAATTTCGCGCGCGCGTTCTAAACACACTTTAAAAGCGTAGGGTAGTCTTAGTAAGACGTAAACAGTTAAATTACTTATTTATGTTTGTACTTTCGTACTACTAAAAAATCTGAAAACTCAAAATGCAAAATGCAAATTTTAATGAACGTTCATATTTAATTAATACTAATCACAAACTAGCAGCTAATCACCAGGCAAATAGATACCGGCAATCCCCCTCACCGGCCAGACAACGTATCGGCGGCAGCTGCGGACCCCTCGGTAGCAACGGTCAACTGAGCATGTTCGGGCGTGGTTCGAAGCGCAACATAATGACGCCGTACCGCACACAACAGACTATAGCACAGCCGAAAGCGCTGCTCATGGGTGGTTCCATGCAAAATATGTCGCCGGCTGGCTACCGACCGCCCCGGCGCAGCTCGGCCAGTGGCATAAACAATGGCAAAAGCAATGCCGCGGCAGCCGGCACTGCCACTAATTATCGCAGCCATAGTGTCGATGAATTGCTGGACAACACCGACGGTTTGGGCTCCAACGATCGTATTGCCGATATGGCTGCACGTGTTACAGCCGGCAGCACAGCGCTGACCAACGCCAGTTCGACAAGCACACTACAGCCGGGCAACGATTACGCCTCGTCGGTCGGTTCACTGTCGGAATTTTCCGGCGAACCGCCGCAATTGGTTGCTAGACGTGAGAAGAAGGCAAATATACCGCCGAATGCGCAACATCGTAAATCGCGTTCGCTCGATCATTTTCTCGATGAGAAAACATTGGCGCTGGTGGTGGCGGCGCAACCACAGCCGGCGCCCATGGAAGGTACACAGAGCATGCAGAATCTTGCCACACCCGTAACGCCCGATCTCAATCGTGGCACACGCACACAACCCTTGGCGCAACGCGGCGACAGCGTGTCCACATCCAGTGCGGCCACCACGCCCGAACCTGCCGACATCGGCATACGGAAGACACAAGGCGGCATGCTGCCGGCGGTGACGCGTCGCAGCCCGGAGGGCGTCAGCTCGGCGGAGGATACACAATCGTTGCGCAGCAGCAATACCTCGTGTGGCAGCATGTTTAGATCGCAAGTGCGCGCGTCGGCGCATACGCATCGCGGTAGTCAGAATAGTGGTAAAACGTCGACGTCTTCGCTGAGTAGCAATGCGGCAGGAAACAACACTCACAGCAACAACAACAATGCAAACAATAAAACCATTCTGAATCGAACAATTAAAAAAGTTCGTTCGCTGATGAAAAAGTAAGCATCACACACACACTCTCACACACTCAAATCCACACTCCAATAAATACCTAACTCGTACAGTCGTTCGTATCAGTGAAATTTGCGATCTCAATCAAACTCAATATCGAAATGTTTGCGCCAATCAATTCACACAATGTAAATACATATGTTGCAACCGTAAACAATCAGTCGTATGCATTCGTATGTCACCATATTACCGACCAATTAGCAGTTAACTTCTCTCGCTCACTGTCTCTCTTTCTCTCTCTCTCTCGCTCCCGCTTACTCCGTTTGCTAATACAACTGTTACATTTGTTTACATTTGGCTTCTTAAAATTCATTTTAAACTCTGTTTCTCATTAATGTTTTGTTTGTTACTGCTATAACCATCTCGCCATGCTTACATACATACATACATATGTAGTATACATACTATATGTTATCCATAACTACACTCTTTCATACATTTCTTAGTTAATGTAGTTATTTTTTAAGTTATAAGTAATATTAATATGACGCTTGTTCACTTGCGAGTGTTATACCGCGCTTAGATTTTAAACCTGATAGCCTTAATTGCTGCTTCGTAAATACAATCCTGCAGTGGGATAGCTTAGCATGTATTGAGCGACTTTCCGAAATTTTTACTAAGCATTAATTAAATAAAGTAAATAAATTTAGTTTGGTGTTAGATAATCGTATAGGGAGTATAGATTACTCGATCCGAGCTTAGGAGAGAAATATGTATATATCCCAACCTCCGGTTCAGTCACTTAATCAAAACGATCTTAAAAGTTCGAGTAAGGGCTTAGGATATACCTAGAGTTAACCAAACAAAAGCTTAGATCTCTTGATCATTTTCAATAAGATAATACTCCTTTGTAAATTTTAGCAACTAAAATACTTTTTTATTGGTATTAGTATATATTTATAGCATCAAACTCCTTGTTAGTTTTGTTTGATTTTTGTTTTTCTTTATCAATTTATTCAGATATTCAGAAAAGTACGATAAATGGTCCTCCCCAGGAAAGTTAGGAACCGATGATTAAACTTCAAGTTAGCAAAAAAAGCTCCTCAGTAGACTCTTTGCCACTTCCAAAAATATTCGACACAAGCTAGGAAAATATACAGATATCTTTCAATCTAAACTCAGCAAAAGCCCTCATAAGAGTAACCTCATAAGAGTTGAATGTTATAGTTCGGCTAGTTTGAAAAGGTACTGCGTCCACAAAGGAACCTTATACTTAAAATATATGCGAATCTCTGATAACGTAGTCTCAATGATCATTGCAGTTTTTAGAACACTCAATGCAAGAAAGAGACACAGATCTCAAAATACTTATAATTTCAGCACATTTTCAACCCACGAAACATTTTATTCTCAAACAAAACTGTACACTTACATTACAGCTGCCAATATCTATCTAATGACTTATCAACTATATATTCAACTTGCTCTATAAAAAAATAACGCATCTAAGAATTCTTAACATCGCTTTTGTTCTACAAATATAATAATCAATTTATCTAGCAACAACGTCTCGCGTTTTTCAACACGTTTTTTGCCAAAAATTATTTCATAACAAATTTCTTACTAATTTTTATTACAAACTTACCGTGACGTATGGTAGCATAGGAGATTGTGTAGTTTTGAAATGAATAACTTCAAAAGCAGCCAGCTTCAAAATGAAGGCCAGCTAATGTGACGTCAGCATAGCAGCAGATTTGACAATTGCGCTGAGCAATGGTTGACGATATCTCTGTCAGTGCATTCTCTCTGTATTCTCCCAATCTCAATTTTACAAAGAGTCAAGTTACTGCACATTTTTTTTATTATTAGTTGTTGGTATTTTTCATTTTAAAAATACGACATTGAAAAATAAATGCTTGTATGACAGCTTGTGTGCGAAACAATGACACTTAATACAAACATACAAACATATTTGATAATTCGAGCGAGTGGATGCCAAACTAACCGAGAAAAAATCTATTTGCCTTGTGATTAGTATGGTGATTCGTATTAACCGTATGCAATCAAAATGAATTGCTATTAAAAAAAATTTTTTCTCCCTTAAAATACTAGCTTGTACGTTTAATTAAAATAATAAAAATAAAAGAAATAAAAAAGTTAAGAGAATATATAAAAATATAAAACAACAACAAAGCACGCGTCTAAGTTAGTATTTACAATTTTTTAAAATAGTGAAAAACACAAGTTTCCCACTGTCCGTTGTCATTTAGAAATTTTTTTTTCTAAAAAATTTATTTTGGAAATATGTATGCCGTCCGCTTGTGAAGAACAAAGAAACCTCCATATGTAGGCAGAGTAAGTTAAAAATATTTGCATAAATTCAATGAATTTTCTGTTAATAATATAAAAACAAAAAAATAATAAATAAACAAACCGATATAGGCCTTAAGTTAAATAATAAAAACTATTTTTAAACTATAATATTAAAGAAAAACCACTAATATATTATTTTAACAAAAGTTTATTACAAACAAAAATATAAAAAAAAAAACGCAAAAATATTTTACATTAAAAGTTAACTCTGTAAGTGATATTTTTTTTGTATAAACTTTAATTAACATATGCTGTATACTGATTTTAAATTTAAACGTACATTAAAAAATATAACTAACAAATTTACTGCAAAATACCCATTGGCTTTAAGTAAAAATAAAACAGAAAATACAAAAAAAAACAACAACAACTTGAATTTATTAAAAAAAAAAGTTAAGAAAAATGTGAAACGAAATTTAAGGCTTGATTTAGCGGGCGGTTGCTTGCGTTTACAGAAAATTTATACAATGTTGAAATTGGAACTTGTTTATAATATATATAATTTTCGTTAGCATTAATTGAAAAAAAAAAAACGTTTTGTGCAGATTATTAATTTTTCGTTTAATGTGTTTTTGGTATTTTTGTATAACGTTTGTTTAGTCCATTACTTTTTTGTGAGTAAATTACTAATTTTGAAGTTCAAAATTTTTTTTTATTACGAAACACAAAATTTTCCAATGTTTTGCTTTTTTTATCTGGAATTAAATTAAATATTTGAATCACATTTTGCCATTTTTAAAGTTTTTATAAGAAGTTAGCGTAAAAAGTATGTGTTCTTTGCCCCATTATTATTGTTTTTTAGTCTCCTTATTGTTTTTTTTTGTCTCAACTTTTTTCCAGCTTACCTAGATTTAGGATTGTTTAAATATTTTTTTTAACTTCATCCGACATTAGTGAAATTTATATTTAGTTTATTTAGATAAACTTTTGTTGTCTAGTATTAAGCATTGGCCACATGAATTACATACTTCACACAGATTTTTACTTAAAAAACTTTTTAATTGTAATATGTTTGTGTACAAAATCCTGTTCTAACTGCTTGCGCTTAATGTTTCGTATTTTAATCAGTTTGTGCACTAAAACTGTACGCTTTGTTTTTGTAATTCAACTCTTTTATTATTTTAGCAAATGAAAATGTTGGCAATTTGCCGTATTTTAGCTTATTTAATTTTCAACATCCATACGTAATCTTTCTTTTACTCGCTACTGTTTTTGTTTTTGTATTTATATCAAAAAACAATTTACTTGTTTTGAAGTTTTTTCAATTTTCGTATTTATTTAAAAATTTTTTGTTTATTTTTTCGTAGACCATAAAAGAGCATCAATTACTTGTTGCGCCTTTTGCCTGAAACCGTCGTCGTGCACGCCCATTTCAACGTGTCTGTCTCCTCCAACGCAACTGCATCCAAATGTCACCTAACTTGGATTATCATTACTGAGCATTGTGTGATGTGTCTGATAACGCCTGTGTGCATATACATACATATATACATACAAACAATGCATAAGCGCTAATTATGAAACAAAAACATCGGCAAAACTTTAACAGCTTCGTTTTGTAAACGAAACACCAAAAAAAAGTGAAAAAAGTTAGCAGCACATGAAATGGAAAAAATGGCGCTTTATCAAAACAGTAACCCGACCGAACTAACCAATTGTTGTTATTGGTTGTCATTACCAACATTCAAACTGTCTGTTGCAAATTCATGTGTGTGAACGTGTACTGCGTTTTTGTTGTATTCGTTTAATTAGCTGTAAACAAAACAATTAACTCCTAAGCACACTGTCAACTTTTAACTATTTATTATTAGTGTCACTTTTCCAAAAACAAAGCATAAAAATAACAAAGCAAAAACTAAGATAGCGTTAGTGCATAAGAGTAAATTTTACGAAAATTAAAACATAAATCGCTACTAAATTTTCAAATTTGTTTTAAATTTATTTATTGTTTGTAAAGTATTTTAATTTCACTCTTTCTCTTTTTAATCATTTCACACTTTCATTTCTCTACGCTTCTCTATGCGTCATATAAAATCACCAATGTTTTTCACACATCAAAAAAAAAAGTGCGCTAAACTAATTATATTGTATTTATTCTGTAATTACACGCGCATTTAGTAACGACTTAGACGACGACGAAATACGTGATTTAATATTAGCAAACACAATACCTTCCTCCAGAATTTTATTTTGGTAGTATTACACAGATTATAAAATACGGACATGCAAGCAAAGCAGTTGGCCAAGTAATTGCAAGTATTTGAATTTTGGACACAGACGTTTCCAATTTCTTTTTAAGCACCATGGAGCAAGCGTCTTTTCCCACTTTTGTCTCGCTTACAAAAGCAATTTCGAAGTACACAAGCTCCAGCTAAAGCATGGCTTTAAAAGGCTCAATCAGAGTTACGCCTCATAGCGCAAGTAAGAAGGATAAGGGTCAGCTGTACATTTAACAAAATTATTATTAATTAATTAAATTAATAATTATTAAAAAAAAAAATGTCTATCGAAAACACCCTAATCTAAATTACTAACAAAATTTGTTTACACTATTTTAAAATTTTAATTGTTAAGATTTTTCGTACAACGCTTTGTAAAAATGGAAAATTACAAATTCAATTTTATGAAGCACACAACGAATCGAAATAAATGTTGGAAGTATTATACTTATATATTTGACGAACTTGGTTGATTTAATTGCTACATAGCATGATATACTAGATTGTTTAGTTTTCACTTTTACTATCAGACACTAACAAATATCAGTGAATGCTGATCACAGGCAGAAGCGGCAGTAGCAATTGATTTCACATACAATTGACACAGGAAGTATTTTCATAGAAAATTCAAATATAAAACGTGTTAGAAAATATTTCAAATAATTTTTAATTTTGTGTGACAGAACTGTGTAGCCACTAGAGGCGTTAACCGGCGCAGTGCGCAGCTCGTGTTTGTTGCACGACTATTTAAAAAACGAGTCGCCAATAGCGGAGCCACTAAGATTGTTTTTACAGTTTGTCGATGCAATACTTTTAGCAACTCTTTATTGCTCCTCAATACTTCATAAAACATGCAAAATAAGAACCGGATATTAAATGAATTGTTTACTTTGCAACAGCTGATTTCGAAAGAATCCACCCTCATTCCAATTGGCAACTCAACCTTCAACCGTTAGCGTTGCCAACTACTCCTTCATATAACAGCAAGAGAACATCTTATAAAAGCAAATTCATGACAAAAACCTCCGTACATATAAAGGAAACTACAATTCCTCATTTGAGTATGAAATATTGTATCTTATTTAACATAATAAATGATTACATAATCTAATAAGTTTGTAATTAATTAGTTGAGAGAAGTTATTTTATATAACTTCATTTAAGTAGAAGTGGATTGTTGGCAACAGTTTATTTTTATTAAATAAGAAAGAATATAATTATAATTCCCAGTTAATAAAAAAAAGACACCTGGCTTATTTCTAATAATTTCAGCATTATATCGAAACTTTACAAAAACTTCAACTAGTAATAAATGAAAACAGGCCCTTATTAATGATTTATTTCTTAAAATTGCATTAAAATTAGGAAATTAAAAAAAGATGATTTCCCATATAAAAATTAATGAAATACTATAAATATTGTTAATTTTTATAACTACAGAATATTTATTACATTGAGACATTTAAGCAAAGAAATCCACCATTTCTGTTTTCAGTCCTGCATTGTATTACATATGGCAGCGCCCCTATCTCCTTGTTCTTGGTACATATTTATCACTTTTGTTTTGTTTACTATTAACTCAATTTATCAGTCAATATCAACTCAATTTCTAAATTTTACCATTATAAAGTTTATAAGTTAAATAATAAACCTATTTTGATCAAGAAAGATGTTTAATGAAAACAATGTCTGCTGCTAAAGTTGATAAACATGCTCAAACTGGACTTAAACGAACCGTTCCGGAAGGCACAATAGAGGAAACGCTTGAACTAAACAAACTTTATGGTATTTCAAAGTAACTCAAATTGCTTAAAGCATAATTTAAACAAAGATTATATTAACTTTAGATGATTTACGCAAGCAACTTTTCATGCCACGCACTGACCGTTTAGGCGGACGAACGCTGGCTACTTGGGATCCAGA
Source organism: Bactrocera minax (assembly GCA_021498325.1). NCBI lineage: Eukaryota > Metazoa > Arthropoda > Insecta > Diptera > Tephritidae > Bactrocera > Bactrocera minax. Next base: position 10,578,417 of record JAKEEE010000001.1, on the reverse strand, counting down.
TAAAAAGGCAGTGCACGTGCTTCGTAAAGATGGTAAATTTGGGAATTTCGGTTATAGTCATGGCGGTCGTTTATATTTAGAATATTACGAGGCGCTATTTCTTTTAGAAATGGTAAGTTTTCTTTAATGGAAGTAAATAACGTTTAGTTAATACATTACGGTGCATTCAGAATCGTCTGCAATTGGAATACCATACAATGACAATGTCAGTTGAGCAAGCGTATTTATTGCTCTTGGGCGAAACTTCTACTCCTAAATGCAATGAGTATCTGGTTTATGCTCACCTCACACGCATTGGTTACATTTTAGTGCGTCACCAAAATATTTCTTACTACGATAAGAACGAACCAACCGAAGAGGATTGTGCTTGGGCACTTGCGTTAAATGTCATTAATAATCGTGCAATACCCGAAAATGTAAAGAAGTCTCCACATTTTGTAAAAGTAAAAAAGGAAATGAAATACATTAAGGAATGCATAAGTAAACAGCAGATACATGAACAAAAACAATTAAGTGAATCAGTTTCATTATCAATAAATTTCAATGGAAAAGTCGTAGCTACTGGTAAACGAAAAACCACAATTGACGAAGCAGAAAATCCCAAAAAGGCGAAAAGAAGATGTCTAGAGGTAGCATCTAGTCAAAAAAGTTTTCTGGATTGTCTCAAAGACGAATCAGAATACAAACAATTTCAAGCGACATTCGCCAAATTCGATATTATTAAAATGGCCGATGCCACTATAAACGCCGAGGAGGAGGTGCGCACTCTACACATAGTTTTCGATTTGTACCTACATAATGATGGGTTTAAAAAGAGATCACCAAAGCCACCAACTTTTCGATTACTGATACTAGGTGTTCACGAGCCACTCCCTACACATGCAGAAATAACAAATATCTACAACTTGCAAAAATATCCAGTGCCTCTTTTAATAGTTTCGGTGGGTGAATCCAAGCAAATACAAGCGTTTTTGTATTATTTTAGTTAAGTCTTTTAAAGTTAGTGTGTAGATATATATTTTTGTTCTATATTGTGTGTATTCGTAAGCAATATTAACAGTTATGTTTTAATAAAAAAGCTAACCTGTTTGAAACATTTGCTTCAAGCTGTTGCGTATCTTGTTGAATTGTTTATAAGTTAGTAATTCACTTTATCATTGCACATTCACGGACTTTATTATGTTCGTTTTTGCATATAATAAATATCTTTATTTCCGGTTGAAAAATGCAAACTACCGCGCCAAATTTGCAGCAATTTATTAGTGTTGAAATGCTAATCAGCTGTGTGACAGAGTCGCATTTCGAATACTCAAAGCCATGAATACACATAGGTTTGTTCGAAGACTATATTTCTACAATTTGCGTTTGTTAAATATTAACAACTTATTGCAATTCATTCATGAATATTTGAGGAACTTCGATAGCGTTGCATATACGTATTTACTTTTGTTGTTGTGTGCATACATTTTTTGGGTGTTTAATTTCTTATGTGCTTTAAAATTTTTATTTTGAAATATTCAAATGCTTATCATTTTTTCCGGTATGGGAATTTCAAAATGACAAATAATCAGAAAAGCAGAAATATTCACAGAATTCTGATATTAACACGCTGAATGGAAAGGTTGCATTTTGAATAGGAAAATTTTATATTATGTGCCAGATTTTCTATTTATTCGGTTCTAGAAATTCTTTATATGAAATTTTATTAAAATAATATATACTTCATATTTTGTTATTTCTGCTGTAAATATTCTTAACCTTTTCAATTATTTAATTAGACAACATAAATGGCAAAGACTGTAATGTCATTCAACCTAATTTATTTATATTTCCATTCAAAAACTATTCAATTTTTGCAAACTTGTCAACTATTTCAAAAAAGTAAAAATAATAATTATTTATTATTATTATTTCCGACAAGGAGATCGCTTGAGCACTGCGGATTTTCTTCATTGGCGTGGGCTGAATATAAACGAAATTCGCTCGTGTGCCGTAAATAAACAAATTAACGCATAAGCTCTTGTATTTTCTTGCAACAGTGGTGTGGAGGTACACAAAGTTTTAGTCATTTTCAAACATTCGCCGTGAGCGGAAGTGCCTAATAGTGTTCGGCTTAACCAGTTGGGTAGCCAGAATTGAAAAATTTGTGTGCGCGTGAATATAGTACATAATAATTACAATTGGCACCAGCAGCAAGAGAAGAATTGGTCCGTCGAAATCATAAAACACAACAGCTGAGCACCCGACTGACCGTGCAGCCGAAATTCCAAAGGCGTACATAAACATTACTGAATTATTACTCAAACCACACGCAAATCACAAAAACTACATTTAATCATCATGGTAAGTGAACCAAGTGAATTTCGTGAAATCAAGCTAAACTTTGAATTGTTTTATTTTTACTGATACCTCAAGTGAAAAAAGCTTAACCTTTGACAACACAACACTCCTTTTAACCCCGTTTAATTTGACATTGTCCAACTGCAGTGAACTGTGATTCATTATTCGATTTTTCATAAAAGTTTTGTGTGGGTAATGTGGAGTGGTTGAAATGGTATACGCGTAAAAAAGTTACACCAAGCACTTACTTGACAAAAGAAAAGAGATTTTCTTGCTCCGCTACGAGCGTGCATCGGCCGCTATTGACAGCGACCTTGACCCTAATCGTAGTCGTCACGGTGTAGAAATGAGCAAGAATGTAGGAGTATGTATGTGTATGTGTAGAAAAGAAATCAAAACAAAAAGTTGTTGCTCTTTGCTCGTGCAAGCAATTACCCTAAATAATGTACTCAATATTTTATTGTTTATATTACGAAATCAAGCAGTACTATACCTTTTTCATATAGCAATTAAACATAAGTGCAGAGTTCGAAAGTTTTTATGCTTCTTATATCGATCGATATGATAAGGTAATCTCTTTAACACGGTTCCTTGGGAAGCTGATATTATTAACTTTTCAGTGACTTGATACACATATATGCATATAGATGTCGATATAATAATTGTAAAAACAAGTAAATAAGTGCAAGGCCCCATATATATCATGCAGGAAGTTTTCCAATTTTTATAGAACATTTTGATCAACTACAATATTTTATTAAACTCCTAAGGTAAGTAATCGAATGATTTAAAAATTTTTTTTTTAATATAAATTTATTTAATACTCATTTTCAAATTGTAATACATTCTTTGCAAAAAACTTAAATGCATCGGTTGGTAGGCGAACAAGCAGATTTGGCTTAAAAATTCGTAAAATCGTTATTAATTCATTTGTAGATATCTACTCCCACATAAAACTTTTTGGGGTGCCTAAAAGCACAGTTAGGAAACAGTCAGGGGAATACCCCTATTTTAAGTTACTTAAAGGATTATAGAAATGGAGATTGCGACAGTTTCATTCGGTTACTTTCTTTGGTGTGCATTTGACAGAAAAATACATTACTTCGTGACGTCATGAACGAAAGGTGAGACGAAGCTACGCTTAGACATAAAAAACAGTTGTTAACAGCTACTGCCACAAACAAAAAATCAGTTGATTCACTGTATCATGAAAAAAATTTTTTGTAGCAATTTATTCGCCAGAAGGCATCTATTTAAAATATTTTAGTTACATTTCTGAAAGGCGTAAATTTGAGCACTGAAATTTTGATCTTTGAACAAGAATTACAAGAAACATTAAAATACGAGTATACTAAAAGTTTGCTATCTCTTTCTGAGAATATACAGTTTGTCTTTAAACTATCCTAGTTTATATCTAATTGGTTCAGAAAGTTCAGAAAGAGGCAATTCTTAGCAAAAACCGTAAGCAACTGTATTCACTTTGATTTATTAGGTTTTCGGAATATATATCAATACGACATCTAGTGTGTAGTATGTTTTTAATAATATACATTTATGTATACATACAACAAATTTTTCAAAGATGTCATCTTAATTCTAGTCGCCATTTGACTATTCACCATAAATTTGCATAGTGGTTGAGGTCGGGACTTTGTTCGGTCTTCTATCTTACACGCCAATGCCTAAGCATTTATCGTTGTAGAGTCTTTCCAGAACGCTTTGGATATCCGCTCTGCTGCAATTGACTTTATATTGAGGGTATGTGCTTTTAGTTTTTGAGAATATATGTCAATTTGGAGAATATATATTATACTGATTCTTTATTTTTCCTAATGCTCTAAGTTAAAACATCTCGAAACAATTAAGTTGTGATCACCGTGTTTGATAGTTTCTTTTACATTGCGTGTCTGAAAATGTTCTTGTGGCAAAAATACCATTTTGTCTTTCCGGAAACTTATTTCCGGAAATCCGGGTTTTTTGACAATAACTTTAGTCTTTGGAGCGGTCTGTGAATTTTAGAGGATTTGTTTTTCATTTGAAGAATATCGAACTTATGTTATAGTCTGATCCAACTTCTAGCAAGATTATATATAAGTTGTTCTTGCTTTTGAGCGCTAAGAATGTCTAAATGTAAAAATATACATAAAGCTTAAAATTAAGTCAGCTGATTGGACGACAAAACATTGTATGAATCCGCTTTGGTTCGAATCAATTAAGTGTCTACTTCAATAATATAGATGTACTGTAAACACATCGTTTCAAAATTGTGTTTACATGTACAAATGACTGTCGCCATAAACAAAAATAAACAAATAACATGTAAATTATATTAGGAGCCCCAAGTGTACTAAATAAAAAAAAATCGATTTAATATCTATAGTTCTTAGTGGAAAGAAAACAAATAAACCCAGCATACGCGTCCGCTAAAACGCAACAAAATACAACTTCCCACCCGTTAGCTCGTCATTTAAACAACAAATCTGTGCTTTCAAAAATTCCAAAACCATTTTTTTTACCAGGTTCACTCGCATTTTTCTCTTTATTGTTTTTAGCAGCGATTTACATACGAAAGTCTAGTATAGTAGTCCGGTATAGTCTACCAAAAAAAAACAAAACGTACGAAGAATACAAAATAATAAATAACACAAATATAACGAATCTGTGATGAGAAATGCCGAAGAGACAGGGGCAAGTTATTGTTTGGTTTACTGTCCAGCGAAAATAAAAGCAAAGTGGATTGTCTACATTCCAGGAGTTTTGCCATCAAAGTGCTGCCTTTTAAATACTCGGGGTTTTTCGATTGTTGTGTTTTTGTTTTGTTGCTTTTCCAAAAATTACTTGGGAATCTTGAAACTTGAACTGCAAATCATCAATAAAACCACCGTTAATTGGCTGTTTCAAAAGTTAAAAGTCATTTCGAACTGTTGTCAATTCCCAGTCGAAAGTATTATGGCGATGTTGCTCCAACAACAACACTATTCCACATTTGGACTTAGTAGTTTTATTGCGTAGCATTAACATACTGTTATATGTTCCGGCCTGAGTCTCCCGATCGCGCGATCATTTGCTGTTTCGTAAGCCGGCGAGTGAACTTTGTTAGTTAATATGCAAATATATTATATTTTTTTGATTATTCAGCACTTTTTCGATACATTTAAGAAAAGTAAACAAAAGCGTGCCCACTTTTTTGAGTCGCCACATTCGTAAGTGGCGCTCAGTTATGACTCAAAGTTATCACCGACCGATATATGGATTCGCGATGAATATGCAGTTTTGCTTCAATTAGCTTTGCGTAGGTAATCAGCTGATTTACATACCTAATAGATATGTAAAATAATAATTGTTGTTTCATAAAATATAATAATAAGAATTATAAGATTTGGTGATTTGTGTGATAACGGTGCTTGGATGAAAGTTGAATTTAAAAATTTATATATTTTCTAAATAATCATGTGATCTACCATAGCTTGTATATTGAATGTGCTTTTTACGAACTTTTTTTACGAACGATAATAAATTAAGAGCAATATTATTTTTTAATCTTTCTAATATTCTATTTGTTGTTAGCGCGTGACGTTAATGAATGGAATATATACATGTACATAAAATATGTTGGTGTCAACTACAATAAATTATTGATGAAACTATTTTCTTTATAGAAATACTGGCAACTATGCCATCGAGGAAAGCGAAAGTATATATTTTAATTGATATAAACCAAAAAAAAAAATTATGCAATATATATTTATTATAAACACATATATATTGAGATTCCTTGTGATAACAATGTGTCAAAACCAATGGGAGATATAAAAATGTTACTTGGAATACTTGAACGCGTGTTCTATAAAGATAATTTAGCCAATAAAAGGAGTAGGCTTCAGCTACATAAGTGCTTAAATTTATAATCTAGTGTTATTAGTTCTGATTTCCAAAGAAATATAAGTGAGTTATTTCAAGATATAATTTTTGTAAATTTATTAGCAAAAGTTAATTTTACAAAACCTTGCCATTGATTCCTTAATATTAGATTAGGCTAGTCTAGATTCCTCAAATAAAGAATAACTCTGACATTTTATTCTGGGAGTAAGGGAAAAGGAATCGAATGTCTCCCTCCCAAAATTCAGTAAACATGTATTGAGTGTATAAATAATATGTATTAACGTTTTGATTAACAAAAAACCTTTTTTTAGAGAACCTCTGCAGGAGACGGTGACTCTAGGAGCTCGTGCTATTTGAAAAAAATAAAAACGGTATCTTTATTAACAAAAGATTTGCTAGTAAAGTGCATATATTTTTAACTTTACACACATTTTTCGCCAAATGTCGGACTTGCAAGAAAAGGGTTAAATTTTTTATAACGAAAAATTGTAAATTGCTGTAAATTGTTTATAATAAATTATAATAATAACAAAAACATCTGCTAAATACGATATACTAAATAATATTACGGTGAAACTACAGTTGAAGTTTCAAGTGGTTACGTGTGATAGTCTGCGAATAACATCATTCGGAAGTTTGTCGTAAATAAGTTCGTTCGATGCAATAATTTGAAGATAGCTTTACTAAATATGACATGACCGAAAGACTTGTCATCTGTTTTTTTAATTATTGGCCACCACATCACACACCCGTTTAACCAAAAGCTCTTTTGAACTTTCATAATCGAATTACAGGGTCATAGGCTTCACAGAATGGTTTTTGCAATTATATCTTCCCTTTCTCGCTGATGCGTTCGATTCATATACATATCTTCGGAGAGATTCGGAATGGAAATACAATAAAGCTATTTCCTATTGTATAAATTTCTTTATATCCATCTATCGCATAACTTAGGTAACGTTCTTTGTACAAAATCTTTAAAAATTAATGAAGGAAGGCGGATTACATTAGTTTACAACTAAAAAAAAAAACTAAAAACATAACAGTGTCTAGGCGGCTTTAATACAAATACATCTATCGAATAAATTCCTAAAATATCGTTCATCAGTTAACCGAATTTTTCATTTCAAAAATGCACCCGAAATTTCGATCGCCGCCGTTATGGAAGAACTATTATGAATGACATTCACCCACTCGGCTACATTGTTCGCTATTCTATACCAAGCACATCTACATACATACTTACCGCAAAAATACTTGGTTACGAAAAAATATATATGTTTTTTTTCGCAAACAATTACAAAATTATTGCTTCATTTTCATTCACGAATAGCTTTTCGTTGTGAGCACAATCTGCGTTCAAAAGGGAAAATGAAAATCATATTTTATGACTGCGATTTTGTTATTATACGAATAAAATTTCCTTTGCTTGGCATTGAATGCTTATTTTTACCTTGAAGACACACTTGGTAGTGTAAACAGTGTAAATAATAAAAATTTCCTTAATTTCATGTAACAGATGCCAAAAGCGAAAAGCTTCCTCTATACTAAGTACCAATGAAGTATATTTGTTTGTTTATTCGAAAAATTAAAAACCAAAAATTAAAAACAGAAATTCTAATGAAAAATATAAAAATCGTTGTGAAATTCTGCATTGAATCATTAGTTTCTGTATTATTACTATTTTTCCCGCTTTATAGTGGTACCACCCATCAAAATTATCATAATAATGAACATCATTATTAGCTGAAACAAATAGGTGTACAGATCTAAACAAATGGCCACAATATACTTGTAAAACAGCCTAACTCGATTTTAATGAATTCTTTATAATGCACTTTAGGAGTTAATTTGATTGTATAAAATCATGTCATAACTTTGAAAAATAGCAGTTTTGAAAAATGTTAATTTTTTTTTAATAAAAGTAAAAAAAATTCAACTTATCTCACTATTGGAAATTAATTATCACAAAAAACTCAATAATCCTATAGCATTATTCAAGCGCTTATTTCTTGATGACTGATGATTTATTTTGAGTATGTGTGCATTTGTAAGAACTACAAGTACGAGATATTACTTCAATACATTCACTCAATCGCTCAATTTACCTAGTATTCTACGTTTGTATGTATAGATTTATTTTTCCAAACAGATGAAAGCTTTTCAAACAAATCACTATATTTTATTATTGATTTCACAGTGGTTTATTAATTTTGTTTTAGCATTTCTGCTAAAACTGTTCACTTTTTCTAAGTGATTTCATGGGCCACTGTGTTATACATAGTTGTATATAAACCAACAAAAAATTGAGAATTAAATTGAAATTGGGAACAAGAAAGATTGATTCATCGCAATCTAGAGATCTATCCTGAAAAATGTTCTCAAATATTTTTCATTTGAAACTAATGTTGAATTTTTCTTTTAGTTAAATTACGATTCCCAAAGTTTTTTCAAAAATATATCCAAAAGAAATTTTACTTAAACTTGGGTTTACTTGGTTTATTTGGGTATCGAAATTATAATATATCACTTCTTTATAGTTTTAATTTAATAAAAAATAATTAATTAATTGGCATCCCTTCACAAGGATGATTTCATGCATAAACTTCCTGGAACCTCTTCAGCTTGAGACACATATATATCTTAAGAGAAAATTAAATTAATTGTTGAACTTTAAATTGTATCAAACTTATTTTATTATCCGAACAGTCCAATATCTGGACACCTAAATGAGAAACCCGAATATTCGAATACAATATTCGGATATCGGGCATAAGAAAATAATGAAATGCAATATGAGGGGAATAAATAAAAATGTTAGAGGAAGCATATATTAATTATATGTCAAAACCTAAAAATATACTCATATCGTTAACGGGGTTGTAATTCATTCCAAGTGTAAATATTGTATTCATAATAGTTTAGAGACGTTGGAAATAATTTATTCTTCAAAATTTTAAAAGCAAAGTGATCCGGATATTCGTATAACTGAAAGAGGGAATATTAAACAGTTATCCATATTTCGTTTTTACGGATAATCTGAATGTATATCTGGATATTCGAATATGCCAACTTTAAGTAATACATTACAATTTCAAAAACACCTTTATTAAAAAATTTAAAAATATATATCCGAGGTGTATTCAAAAAATAACGGGAATGTTCTTCCAATGTTCTTCGACTTTAATGGTATAGATAATGCGCAAGGTCAATAAGACCTCAACGGCCAATAAGGAGTACTACCTACAAATTCAACGCCGTTTGCGTGAAGCAATCCGAAAAAAGTCCGGATTTGTGAAAAAACAATTCATGGCTTTTGCTCACTTTTGCTAAATTCTGCTCACACTTCGTTGCTTGTTCGTGAATTCTTGGCCCAAAACAATACTCTAACGATGCCATAGCTTTCGCCATTCGCCAGACATGGCTATTTTCCTATTTCTAAAAATGAAGAGAACCTTAAAGGGCCGTCGTTTTACAAGTATATATGAAAGATGCATCGCTGATGCATCTCAAACACACTGTAAAAATTACAAAAAAAATTCGGGCAAATTCTTTTTCGTTTTTGATATTTAGAACTTTGTAGCGTCGTTGCCTTCACCTTTACCTTCAGCCTTTTGCGGGCGCATTCTTTTCAGAACGTGTGGTTTTATTCATGTATATTTTCTGCTTTTCTCTCTTAATCTTCTTATAATTTAAAGCAAATTGCAAACTGAATAACTTTGAATTCCCAGAAACCCACGGATTGCCAACAAAATTTTTGTTGTTCAGCGGTCGTGCCACTAAAATAAAGAATTAAATTAAATGTGTAGAACATACGTACATACAAACAATTGTACATAAGAACGTATATTCGTATATTTATATTCCCGAATAGTTTTTAAATAGTATTAGCCGATTATATAATTTTTATAAAATATTTCACCATTGCTAAGCTGCTATTTTTATTATCTCAGCTGAGTTCATAATTATTTTTTAAGAGAGCAGGGACTTAGCTCACTTCGGACAGTATTTATTTTTAAGTATTTATGTACATGAATACTGTTATTTAGCATTTGTAAGTGCCTTTCTATCATTCGTTTGCCTTTATTTTGAAAGAAAACAATGTTTCTTAATTGAAAAAATTTTCAATCTGGACGGATGAATTTATCAAACAACGGGTCCAAAATGTTATTGGTTTCGCATAGATGTGTGACCATCGCAGATATTTAGCAATTCGGAATTTGAGTGTTTTGTACACTTCATTTATTGACATAATTCTTTCTTAAGCTTCAAGTGTAAATATTTTGGTGTGAATTGGCAAGTGAAGGCTAACTTGACTTTAACGTTTTACAGTTTTATTAGTGTAATTGTCCTAACAGTTTACTAGAACGTAGATATTAAAAGGATTAATTATTAATTAGGGATGTTAACAACTAGATACGAGTACACATTTGCTAAAATTTTTATTCAGTGACACCTGTAAAAACTATTTCAAGATCAAGAATCAAGGGTCAAGATCAAGGATCAACAGAATCAAGGATCGAATTGATCAAATTCAATCGAATAAATCGAGGATTTATGATATAAGAGGTTCAACATAGCGCATAGAGGTATTCAGCGCCAACCATTAGGTACTTTTTATGCTCTATGTCTTACAGGAACCATTGACAATATATTCTTATCTTAGTAATCTTAGTGTATCGATTCACTGATTTTCGAATTGTATATTTATTTTAGTCTTTTTGTTCTTTCTTGTTGGGTAACTTATGAAGTGAAGTTCTGGATAGTGCAGATTTTGGATAGTTCGTAGTAATTCATAGTAGGTAGTTCATTTGGATAGTAGTTTTCAGAGAGTCTTTCACTTTACACCAAATACCAATGAAGATAACAAAATAAAATTGCATACGAAGGGCATTTCAAGGCATTTCTCATACAAAAATTGTCAAAATCGGACTATTGCTTTTCTAGCCTCCATTACCGAATATGTGGACGTCTTTGCCTATGACTGATTTTATACCGAAAATATCACCCGACTTGCGAGAAAACTTAAAGAAATTAAGTGAGCACCTTTTCCTGCCAATGCGATCTGGTACTTAAAATGGATAACATGAGTTCTTGGCACATCTCTAGCCTATATATATGTACGTCTTATAATGATCTTCAGTATTCTATTGATTCCTGAAAATATTTACACGCCTTTGATCCTTACAAACTGCAAAACTATATAATGTTCATATTTATGCCAGAAAAATACTTGGCTCAGAAATAAAATTTGTTTCGTTCTGTATACAGTTTTCATCAAATTTTTCGAAATCGGTATTGAAAATTTTCACTGGAGCTTTACTTCATATTCAAAAACGTTTTGAAAAACAGAAATGTACGATGACTAGTTCTTCTTTGCTTAGAAAGCAATTCTTTTGAATCCAAAAGAGTGCATTGGTAGCAAAATCCAGCACATAAATTCATTTCGACTCTGAAAAACGTAAAAGATTAACTTTATAAATAAATGTTTCTTTACAACATGTATATAATATCTTAATGATAAAAGTTTAGAGGTGGATTTTTAGATATGCAGATATATGCAATATATTTTAACCATGATATTTAATTTTGTTTCTTTTTTTGATCAATTCAAATTAATTAATATGAAAATGTAATCAGTTACTTGTTAATTACTCTTTCAACCCAGTATCTCGCCACATTGTTGTATTAACATTACCCATTAATAACTGTCAAATGCATGTTATGTGACAATAAGAAAAGTCAAAACTAAAAGTGCTACTGGAATATCAAAGAAACAAATAACAAATAAAAGAATGCGTGGATTTAAAAATATTTAATTTGATTTTGGGCATGCGTCTTTGTATGTATATTGTACAAATTAGCATAATAAATACTACAAATTTATTTCAGTTGCCACTTCGCGTAAAATGATCGTTCACGTCGTTGAACGTGAGTTCACGTTTTCATTGTTGTTTATCGCTTTAACTCTTTTGTTGTATTTTTATTTTTTCTTCAAACAAATAGTAAACAGTAATTGCTACCGCATTTTTAGTGCTATTTAATTTGAATGAGTGTAATGAGTGGCACAATTGAATTACACGCAAATTGTCTATATAGACATTGAGACACTTTTAAATTTATAGGCGTGAATATAAATGTTCACACATATTTGTAGCGATTTTTCGCTTGGTTGTAAAATATTTACTCTTTTGTTTTTATTATATTCTGTGTTTAAATTTAAGTATTTGTTTGCTTTCGACAATGAATTTCTGTCTGACAATTTTACGCGCAATTATCTCAGCACACAAATCGCTCAATGTCATAATTGACAACTTTGGCGGTCAAGTCCGCGCGTTTCTCTCTATTTACGCTTTGTGGTTTCACGCTTCTCTTATAATGTGAATATGCTCAGTTGTCAGTTATGAGAGTATTTACAGTTGCAGTATTTTGAAAACTAATTATAAATTGTCAGATAAATGGCCTGCATTTCATCAATCAATAATAAAATGAACTGAAACTGGGAGTTATTAAAATAGATTAATTTGTAGGTTCACGTGATTCGTACGTGTCTTTTCCGCTATTATTTATATAACAAGAATTAGGTCAGAACAAAATAAAGACCCTTGTGCAAAGATCCAAATATTTCCAAAATAATCCAAAATGCGATTTTGATAAAATTTCAAGCATTGCTGTTATTAATATTTATCAATCCTCAACTAGATTTTGAAGAAATATTTTCTGAAATGTTGAAAATGTATTTTTTTTTACTCTCAAAGTTTTCCCAAATGCAAGTGAACCAAAAAAGTTTAGTTAAAAACATAATAATTTCATACGGTAATATTTCTATCTGGTTTAATAATTTCAGTGACATTTATATTGACCTCTTTTGACGTGTCGAATCGAACAAACATTACTTAAATAAACTGGCATAATCAAACGTAACCGATTGCTTTAATGAGATATTTACATGTTCCCTTAGTTAAATTTAACTTGAAATTAGCAATAAACAATTTTATTTTGGTATTTAGTGAATTAAAAGAGAAATAAATAAAATAATTAATTAAGGGAAGGACAACGTCGCATGTCGAAAAACGTCTAAAGATACGCACCTGTATATTTTCTTAAAAAAGTGTTCAATTAAACGTAGGTGTGATTTTCACTCACAATTTACTTCGAAACTAATTACATGAGTGGCAAGGAGAGCGCTTGAACTTTCTAACGATCGTAATGTGAATGGTTTATCTTAAAGCTCCCTCTCTCTCTCTCTCGTCTCTTTAAGTAACCGATATACATATACCTGGTTGTAATAATTTGAAAGCTGATGCGATGATATTGACTTTTTATAATAAAATTTTTGGGATCATATGGTCCACGTTAAAATCACTTGATATTTGCTTGCCAGGCCGTTACTTTTCCATTACCTTCGTGGTAATCTTCAATTTTTTTTTCGATTCGAACTTTTGGTGCTTTGCTGTGGTTGTAATACTTGTAATATTTGTGGTTGTAGTATTTGTATATTTGTAATATCCGGTTCCTATTACCAACGGCTTATGTTAAAGGCAAAAACAAATAAATTTTTTGTACTCTCACAAAATATTTCACAGAGAATAATAGATTTATTTGCGTAACTGTTGTTTGGAAGAGCAAAAAATAGGGCAAATGTAAGAAGAAAATATATGTTTAAATGGAGATAGCATACCATGGTTACCTCCGTATAACGGTATTATTCTAACTACTTAAAGTGCCTCAGCACTCAGTTCAGAAGATCTTCCGACATTTTTGCATGCTACATACCAACTCATACTCAACCCGCTTGACCCAACCTTAACGAAATTCGAAAAATTCCTTTTTCTCTAGAAAGTACGAAAAAGCGGACCTTAACCATTTTGAATTTAACCATACATTTCAAAAACTTTTCAATTAGTTAATTTCAATAACATTTCAATAAATTTTTAATTTTCAATGTAATACGTGTATGATACGTGTATCTCAAGGTTTATCAAAAAAATATAATCAGTTCCCTTACCAGATCTACTTCTTCAAAAATCTTTCCGCCTTTTGCGTTCACTTAAAGAAAACGGATACAAGTGACACGAAAAATGTGTGGTTTTTTGCCTTGCACGCGCCAAATATTTCATTCATAAATAATAAAAAATATGTAGATTTGTATACTCGTCTTTTCGAAAACTTGAACCCACAACAACTGATTGCGTTCTCATGGCTGCAGCTAAATATAAAACTACCCATTAAGAAAAATATGAAGGTCAAGTAAAAGTTCTTCAAAAAGTTCAAAAAAATAATAAAGACGTCAAGGCAACAAGAAATTTCTTATTAGTGACTTTCTCACCCATACTTTTCCACAATTTCGAATACTTGAGTAATCCATAATCAAGCGTTTCTTACGCGAGCATTGTTTGTACAGTTAAACAGCCCGTGCACACTTTTAAAAACTACCAGACAGGGCACTTTGCCAGCTCTAAATGATGCGTGTGAGAGGAAATAATGTGGTACCACTTGTTAAAGCTTCTTAAAAATTATAAAGAATGACATATTTTTATTTATTTTTTTAATGTTTTTTTTAATCTATTAATTCTTTTCATATTTTTTTCTTGTTGAAAACGCGTGTTTAAATTTTTTCTCTCATTTTTCAATTTATTTATTTTTGTCATCATGAATTTGTTGTCAGGCTTTTGCTTTTATATATAGAAACTTGCAAATTATTGATTATTCTGCATAATTTAAAACCAAAATGTGGGATTATGGAATTACGGAATTTTTTTTTTCGAATTACTTATGTATGTTTATTAAAATACTTTTTTGAATGTAAAATTTATAAAATACCTGGGGGTTCATTTAAATAACCAGTAAGTACAATAACCGACAATTGAAAAGCCTTGCAAGTTTTTAAGACGACTCCAAACGGCTACTGGACTTTATGAGAAACTTTTGCCTGACATACTCGGAGGTTTGATATTGGCTGCCGCGTGGCGACCGCTATTAGAATCACTTTTTAATATTGATTGGAACACAAATCTAAGGAATTGAACCATGAATCTGCATTGCTGAATTCCGAATAGTGAATTTTTGTCTGAGCAGCTTTTTCATCGCAAATATTCACTTGGAGGTACAGGACCTGACAGAGAAATGATTTCAAAGTGTTAAATAGAACTATTCAGAGAATACTTCGCAATTCTTTACTTTAGGCTGATTCCATCTGATGATTCATCTGGAAATTAAAATTTGGAAAATTCGGGTTAGCCCAAAGTGAACGAAAATGTGTGGTCTCAACAATAAGAAGTAGAATGACTTAGAAAAATTAATCTTACATAAACATATTCTCTATGGTTAATCTCCATCAACGGTTTTCACATCTGAAGCACTGATTGGTTAGGTGCAATTTTATTATTGGTTCTTTATTTCATTACTCAAACTAAAATATTTGAGATAATTGTAATTTTGTAAGAAATATGATTAGAAAAAATATGGAGCTGAAAGGAAGTTGTTAAACTGGTCTCCATTTTATATTCTTCTCTCTTTTCCTTTTGTAACGAAGATCTCACATTTTGTATTTATTCATATAGACCTCGACTTAAATGTAGACTATTTGCACCTATTTTCAATAGCGATATACTCAAAGCATTTCATCGAGAGATCAATATATAACGTATAATATTAAGTAGAGGGATAGAAATAAATACGATCGGTTTATGGGATCTATGTCAAATCTCTATGTGCTAAACGAAGTAATTTGATCTAACCATATTAATAAAACTTTCTTAGTTATTGCCCGATACATACGGTGTAAATTTACACAATGAGATGGAGGTCTATATATTCAGTGTATGGGGTCTAAGGAAAGGTATACACCGAATGTTTCCATTTTGCATATCTTTTAAGTTTTAGGCGGATAACTTTTTTGATTTTGAGTTATCTAATATACAGTCAAATGAACTGATTGGCCTCAAAAGGAATATGAGAAGTAGTTATGACTGCGGTCCGACGCCTCCAATTGTTTGTGATGTAATAAGATGGAATTAGTATAATGCTTTGCCACAAATTTGGTTCAAATCGGTTGAACAATTTGGGACACATGAAATTTCGCTAAAGTGAGAGTTTTTTTTAACCGAGTTATATGTAAACCCTCCATATATTTTTTACTAGTGAATTTTAAAAAATTCGACTATAAATTTCTGTTAACCGATAATTCCGTCTAACCAATTTACAATAATTTCATGTTTTCAATTTTGAAATCACCACTAATTCCACTGTGCTCTATAAATTTCAATTCGAGTTAAGTAGTATTTAAATAAAATAAAATTAAATTGAATAAATATATTTTAATAAAATAAATATCTGTGTATCTGTGCATCAGTGCACCGACTGCTTTGTTATATACTGTATTTACTCGTATATGTCTCAACTACACTATGTATGTGTTTGTCCAGTTATTTATATGTCATCAAATGGCGATGAAGAAGGAAGCCAATGACAAATCGAAAGCCGCCGAACTTCGAAGAGCACAAATCGGTGTAAGTAAACGATAAATAACCGAAAGGTCTAAAATAAACTTTTCGTAATGTATAGTATGGTGCCTCTAAAGAAATTCGAATGAGCGTGGAAATTAAGTATAATAAAAAGCATAAAAAAGTCTAGCTCCAAAAATACTGAAATTGCACGGATGTTGCTTAGTATGCTTCAAAATATATGAAACGAAATTATATCTAGAAGTTTTCAATGCATTTCATAATACTTAGCTAACAGTCTACAGGATTTAAAATACATACGCTTATTATACATCTATAAATATTTATTAATCTCTCTAAAAGCCATTATATCAACTAATCGCAATATATTTGAGCTTATCAGTCAAACTTACCCGTCCGAGTGTCGCAACAATTTTACTCGCCTATGCAACTCTAATTTATTCTGCTTGTCTGCAAAAAACGTGAAACTTACAAAACTTAAATTATTGATATTGAAATGATGTTGTGATTGTAATTAGATGGCGTGTTTATATATATATTCATATTTGAATTAATTCCTTTAATCACCCGCTTTAACAGCAATTTAATTTTTTAGGTTGGCGTACCAATCGTCTGGATTTTGGGAGGTCCCGGTTGCGGCAAAGGTACACAATGCGTCAAAATTGTAGAGAAGTACGGATTCACACACTTGAGTTCCGGTGATTTACTGCGCGCAGAGGTGATTATATAGCATATAATAAAAAAGGGGTTTTTGATTCGCAAATTGGGAGAATGATAAATCAAATAAACACTTGTATACACACATTATGCTAGTATAATCAGATAGAGATAAAGCGTCTATACCATTTGAGATGTTCTCATATTCTCTCGCTTATTTCAATGAGATACTCCCATATTCTCTCATTCTGAATTCAACTTGGTAACTTTGTTATTGTTTTCCCACGTAAATGTTTTGACAAGAGTCAAGAGACAAGAGAGAGAGAGAGATGTTCTCATATTCTCTCGCTTATTTCTATGAGATACTCACATATTCTCTCATTCTGAATTCAACTTGGTAACTTTGTTATTGCTTTCCCATGTAAATGTACTTGAAAGTGGCGAATCGAAGAGTCCAATGCAAATTTAAATACTAATATGACCTCTTTTTACATATCACAGGTGGCATCTGGCTCTGATAAGGGTCGCGAATTGGAAGCCATCATGAAAGAAGGTAAATTGGTGTCGAATGAAGCTGTCTTGTGCTTGCTGGCCAAAGCCATTGCCGCTCACAAGTGCGATTCAAAGGGCTTTCTAATTGATGGGTGTGTGACAATCGCTTTTTATTTCATTTCAAAAGATTATTACCCTTTTTTCTTATTTACAGTTACCCACGCGAGAAAGATCAAGGCGCAGCTTTTGAACGTCAAATTGCACCAGCGGATCTGATTATCTACTTTGATTGCTCAGATGTAAGTACATAGCAATATTTATTTTATTGTCAACCATACAATATTGTCCATTATTTACATCAAAAGCAGACCTATTAAAAAGTTATAAACAATTGAGAAACGATAGAAGAGTAGTTATTAAAAGTGTTGCATTCAGCAGATGCGTAATTTGAGCTTATGTTCATATTGTTGCGGGGCTACGCAATGCCTGTTTAGTGATAAGAAATCAAAGTTTTTCATCGACATCATCTCACAAAAGGTTCAGGCAACAAATGTTGGATGAGTAGGTTTGCGTGCAAAGAAATTTTGATGTTCTGTTGGGCTGTTTTACTTAGATAGGTAACGTATTTGATGTTATGGAGACATCAGGAACCACCCTGTCCCTGTCAAAAATGTCAATTATGCTAGTTCTTGACTACCATATCGATGTTATGTAATTTATGATCGGCGGCTGATCACCTTGCATGTTGTTAACAATATTTCCTTGTCTGTTTAGTGGTTTGAGAATTATGTTATGGCTTTAATTACAATTATGGTCGTATGTATATTGAGGGAATACTTACTGTCAAAAGTTACTTCGAGCCAGGTTGTTGGCAGTCAGAATTTCAACTTCGTCTAGTTAAGGAAGATTTTTGTGGTAGATTTTTTAGGATTATTGCAGCGGAAAAGCGAGAGTAAAGACACTAGATGTTTTTAGTTTAGTCTCTTCATCAATTGTATCGGATAAGCAATCTGAGAGGGGTTGAAATACCCCCAAAGGTCTGACATTCCCTATTGTCAAAAGGAGAAAATATGTCCTACGATTTCAGGCTGTAGCAGTGATTTGAAAACATTAACATCCGAGCGATTATCTTACCTAACGACCAATGCTGGTACAGCGACTTTATAATAAAATTGTACAAATATATACATATTTCACACTGATTAGAAAAGTGTCTATATACTTCGTTCTTGAAATGAACATAATAAAAAATATCTTATTTTATATTCGATCTCAAAAATATAAAAACTTGGCCCATTCTGGTGGCAGAAACCGCGGGAACAGCGATCATCAACAACTAACCTAGTCAATAGAAAATATTTTAATACCGCTGATACTAGAAGCGGGCGAAATTTCGAATTAAGAATTATAAAAAAAGACTGTGGGTGTGGCCATATATGTGGTCGACCATATTTGAGTGATCATGTCTCACAAGCTATTTGACTAACACTGACATTGACATTGACACACTGAATAATCCTGACATCTTTTGGGTAAAATCTAAGCAAAACCAGGCTTGTTTTCCAACACTATTTTGCATACCAACCCAATCAACTTATTCGAACCTCGCACAAAAATCAAATTCTCGAGCATCGAAAAAGACGACGAGAGAGGCTTACGTAATACTCCTGATTTGTGTCAACTCTATTGGATATTTGCTTGTAGCCTCCATATATCATACAAAAATATACCAGAAGAAATTAAAATATGTTTTCGTCCCTTCGGTTCATGCTTTCACCTAGACTTGTATGCAGAATAGGGGGTCTCTATCCTTTCGATGGGTTAATTACAGCTAAAGACAGGTCTCATTTTCTGAAATATTTGGTTTTCATTTAAAAGAAGTTTATGTAATAAATTACTCTAATTTTGTTTTTCTTTTTTAATTTCAGGATGTTATGGTCCAACGTATAATGGGACGTGCGGCAGCTTCCACAGAAGTGCGTGCCGACGACAATGAGGAGACCATCAAGACTCGTCTGGCCACCTTTAGAACAAATACAAACGCCATCCTCAACCAATACATCGAGAAGACGATAACGGTAAGTGGCAGGTGAAATAATATAGAAGCAGAAATGAATGAATATATTTATTTATTATAACCGCAATTATATCATTAGCATAATTGAAATATCTACTATTTTCTATTTGCTTTGTCTTCCATTTCCATGCAGCTCAATGCCGAACGTTCCGCCGATGATATTTTCGTGGATGTGCAACGCGCACTGGATTGTTTGATACAGAAGAAGGCTCAAGCAGTTGCATGCGCCTAATTAATGACTCACTAATACCAAACACGCATGCGCACATGCGTACATACACATGTATTTAATTAAATCACGTGAATGCACGTAGATATAGATATTGTAGCACAATTCAAACACACATACCAATCTACAACTGATATTAGCTAATATAAAAAGAAAGGTAACATCATACCTTCAACATACTTAAGAAACACAAAGAAGAAGTAAAATATTTCCCATACTTTAACCGCTTGAGCAAGCAGCTAGCCAAATACTGCATCAAAAGCGTGCAGAAAAATATTTTTAAAATATAGTACAATAATAAGGGCTCTCTAAGGGAAATACATATGTGCTTTAAATAAAAATTATAATGTACTTTATTTAATTAATTCAAAACACCAAAGAAAAATACAAAAATGTTATAAACAATGACAATTGTCAATAAAAACTAAGAAATTTTGATTTTAACCAATTTTGTTTTATTTTTAGAAATGTTGGCAATTTTTTAATGGTTGCTAATTAAAATTTTGCTATTTTCAAACGACCGTTTAACTTCTTAGAGCTTCTTCTGGCAGAGCTGCCTTAAGATTTCCTAAACATTTGAATCATTAATAATAAAAAGGAAGAAAAGAAAAACAAAGAAGCTTAAGCTCGGGTGTAACAGAATATTTTACACTCTTTCTATTTGCAAGGCTCAAAAGCGGATATATATTTTCAGGCATTAGGAAAATCAATATTCAATTTCCTTATTTGACGAAACCGTGAATGGATTACAATCATATTTTGTTACTTATAGGTCATAGACTAACTTAGTTCCATTAATAAATTTTATTTCATGACCGAGATATTTATGTCAAAATCAATCCAATTAACACAACTTGTTATATTTATCATATTAGTGCTGTGGTAAGGCACATACCAATAATAGTCATAATTTTTACTATCAAATGACTTAATAACAATAGAAATATTCTCACATAATTTTGTAATTTTGTATTCCATTGAGATTTTTGTAATATAAATTCAAATTTATGAGGGTGTATGAGGAAAAAGTCCAAAAAGGGGCGAAAATTATTAATTTAGCGGTGTGAAGCTAGACCATGATTTAGACAGATTTCATCACTATATTGGGCTTATTGGTTCTAAGCGAATGTCTGATATAATTGCATTATTTGCGGCGTTAAACTAAAGTATGCTGGAGAACATGTTTCCTATGCTGATAAACCAATCACTACTAACCAATTGGAACATTGAACAAACATTCGGCGGGATGAGGTCGCCTGCGTGAAATTTTACCGACAAATAGTATCCATAAGTCATATGCCATATGCAAGGAATCCTTTATAAACACTAGTTGCCAGAAAGTATGCTAATAAGGCCAAATTAAAAATTTTGGACATTTCATTCACTTTTATGTGTTTTGTTTCAAATAATAATAATAATATTTTAAAATATTTCTAAAAAAAAAGCAACTCGGTTTTTTACTCGGTGTTTTAGATGACACTTGGTGTTTTCTCGACAGTCTTAACAATGTTTTTATTGTACTATTGCAGAGAACATAAATGCATATAGTTTTGAGAAAATTTGCTTGATCCCAATTATCAAAAAAAAATCAAGAATCAAATCACATCCTGTTGAGTATTCTACTTTGACAACTATATCCTTTTTCATGTTGACTGGAATACTGCATTCATTCATTTATTTAATCCCACAATTGCTTATCATATTATGTCATATTATAATATAATATAAGTTAGATGAAAAAATTTTGTCCAAAAGATTTTCAAAATAAATTACCATATAAACCAAATAATAGAACATACTATATTTCTTAATTACTTTAATTTCCGCTATTGCAAAGTATATACTATACAGTAATTTACTTTTAAACTAATACAGTTAAGTAAAATTTATGGTGTGAATTATGGTCACAATTTCAGTCATCTACGCTTATAAAGAACAGTAATTGAATGTCTCATCAGTGTCAGATTAGATGCGCTTACGGGATTTCCGTTTGGACGCAGGAAACATAAATTAGTGGAGTGAAATTTATTTGAATGTCAGCAAGTTTATTTCACTTTTGTTTTAAAAAGTATTTTCATAATTAATTATATAGAAATGCTTGCTTGTTGTGAGAGCTTAAACAGGCGTTTCTTACATAAGACTACTGCTATACTTATGTAGGAGTGTTCTTTTTCACATAAATAAGTACATATATTTGCGATTTAAGTTTAGATTCGTAATAGAGGGCGAGTGGGAAGTAAAAGGAAAGAAGAAGAAA
Organism: Bactrocera minax; assembly: GCA_021498325.1. Classification (NCBI taxonomy): domain Eukaryota; kingdom Metazoa; phylum Arthropoda; class Insecta; order Diptera; family Tephritidae; genus Bactrocera; species Bactrocera minax. The sequence goes on along the minus strand of JAKEEE010000001.1, from coordinate 10,556,017 downwards.
TCAAAATTTAGCATTTGCCAGCTTAATTCAGATTTGAGTGTTTTAATCTTAACTTTTGGGTTGATGACATCATCGTGGCATTCCTCTATGAGAAGAAGATTTCTAAAGCTATAATCAACGGTGAGCCCTAAAAATTGCAATAACCAATATAATGTTTCTCAAATTAATTCATATACAGGTAGGCAACAAGTGATTTCTACAGTACTGAGCTAAGAGTCACATAACAGACGTCACGAATTGTATTTTGCCTAAGCGATGTAAGGGAACTCTGGCCGAGTACTGGTACATTGCCACCCATTGAAATATGTTATATTCCATACCTTGGGTGTGTCGTAAATATTGAATTGATCAAAGAGAGCGCTAATTATTAGTAATGTTTCATAATTACATTTTTAAACCGTTCGAATTAGATTTTATAGATTTTTGGGTTATTATATTCCAGAAATTACAAAACTGGTTTGTAATAACTGAAGTGTGAGGTATAAACTGCTGCACAATTTTTACGAATTCGTTGTAATTAAAATGTTCAATCAGGTGGTAATCCTTTTCGAAAATAGTTTAATTAAATATTTTTCGAATTTGCTTAATTTTTGTGTTATAATACATATAATATAATAAAAAATATTTTTTACCTATAGGTTTCTTAAAAATCTTTTAACTTAACATTTTTAAATAGTTAAACAACAGTATATAAATAGTTAAAAATAATATAAAATAGTTTAAAAATAGTATAGTAAGAGTAATAAAAAGAACTTCGTTGATATATTTTGGTTACTTTTCATACTTTCTATATAAATTTTTTCCCTTTATTTAAATATATAAATATAAATATTCCTTTATATAAAATTTCATTACAAAATGTAACATATTTAAGCAATAAAGCGATGAATATCTCAATCCGGAGAATACTGGTATTTATAACGGAAATTCTAATAATATGTATATACTTGGCAATTGAGAAATCTCCAAATTAAGCTTACTTATCAAGCGTCGCAAATTCGATTTTAATTAAATATCACTAAGATGATAAAATGTTCAGTAAATGCTCAGCTACTGCGGCTAGCATTAACGGTATAGTACAGAAGTATTAATTTTAGTAATCTCCTGCCGATATAAAAAAGTTGATTGATGAAAGAGCCATATACACCTTGGATTTAATTAAAATATACTTATACATAGATGTAAGTATATACATATAGCTTGAATGTTTGTTAGTATGTACGATCAAGTGTTTTGTATATTTTGCAATATATTAAAAAAAAGTAATAAATACCCAAGTATATGCATTTGAGATTTATTTAAGCTCAACACTTCGCCTTTCTCACTTAGCTGTCAAATGTTGCCTACTTGAACGGGTGGTCTTTGACCCTAGAGCTTCGGCGCGCTTTTATTGTACGAGTTGCTGCCTTAATAGCTATTAACTCTACGACTTAATACGCCGCAAAAGTATTGTAATTATTTAATTTGAAGTTAAAGCGATGGGGAGTGAACAACTATTGCAAAGAATATGAACAATTGAATGCGATTGTTTAAAAATTGCAAAATGTGATCCTTGACTTAGTTACGTTTTTAATAAATAAAAGCACACACAAAACAATAAGTAACTATATGTAAATAAAATATATTTTAAAGAAAAGAAAGATATTTTAATGGATCAAGTCCAGTATTATCCATGCATTCAATAAATTTAGAACATATGGGTTTCATTTATGTATATATCCAGAGATTCCAGTTTGAAATCAAATCTCAGGTGCGACTACTTATACTGGTATAAAGTGGATCATTAAAAATGTGACGACGCAAATCTTAAATGATAAAACAAGAAAAGTTAGTCATTATGTATGAGCTATAAGTTAGCTAAAGGTACGATAGCGTTAAACTGTGCTTTGAAGAAACTATTAAGGCTAATAAATAACTCAAGTTTTCCGGTTGTACCACTTTGCAGCAGAACGCGCGGCAAATTTTACGCAAAGAATTTTATAGTTTTTAACTGTTTCTAAAAAGCAATAGTTTGGTTTACAGTTAGTCGAGTTTGAGAACACACATTTAAAAAAGCTTACAAACCATTAGAAAAGCTTTATGATATTAATAGCAAAATGATTCAATATTTAAATTCGAGAAATAATTTTAATTAATTTAATTTCTAATTTCCAAGACAATGAACATTTTTTATAAATATATACATACATACATACATACATCTAAATATAGCCTTACTTTAGAACATTAAACACTTGTCAGAAATTGCCCAAAAGCGCAGAAGCCGCTTAAAACGAAAATATTCGGATCATTCACCACACATTTGACATTTTCCACATGGCTTATGATTAATCCGCTCGCTTGAATGGGAAACAAAAAAAAATTGGTTCAACAAATCTATTGAAACAAGAATGTGAACCGGCGATTAAACGTGAAATCAACATAAACATAAACAAGAAATCAAAACACAACAAAGAAAATTTGCATAAATTCAAAATAAAACTAGAAATTGTGTTGCCAATTCGGCTGTGAGCAGCGCGCTTACTCTTCATAGAATGGCATCATCGGCGCTCAGCGTAAAGAAAATTAAAACAAAATCGCTTAGAGACATCAACACATTATTAACAGATGTAATTAAAAGCACATTAAAAAAATTCCATTGTTTTTAAATGAACATTTTTTCAATTAGTAAAATGAACTTCTAAGAAAGCATTTGTGGTATAAAGAAAGTATATTGATATATCTGCTTTCAGTATACAGACAACCAGTATACTCGCACCTTAGCACACGTGCTACTGGGCTGTCATAATAATACAGTTTTAGAGTGATTGGATAATTTTAAAACCAATTTCAACGCCGTTCCAGTATAGACAAACAATTTTATATGCATGATTTATGAACCTTTAGAGCACAACTGTAATATAGAGATAAATAGAATTCGAACTTCTCTGGATAATAATCTTTGACGAATACAGCGTATTGAAATCCGGCAGCCCAATTGTAAATTTCATGTACACAAATACCTTAGTCAACTCCCTGACCTATCACACTAAGCTTTTGTTTCCCATCGTCGTTCTACATGCTATATCACCATTCTTTTGAAACTACGCACCTATTTTTTTAAGAGTTTTTCTCTCTCAGTACTCAATTCCGATTGTTTACTGGGTGCCGATTTATTAACTCTTCTCGCTTGAAGTCCGTAAGCTTGTATTACCGTTAAGTCCTTTGACCCCCTTCGAGAGCCATTCCCTAAAGGTGTCAACTTTCGGCAAATATTCAATTCTTAGATCTTTTGGAAATTTCCTGTGGTTTTTTTCCTTTTCACTTTCAAAATTTAAAAATTTTGCATTAAAGATCTCATTTATATATCTTAAAAAATCTTCAAGAAATCTATATCTTAAAAAAATCACCTGAGGCAATATTTTAATTGCTTGCAACACTTTGACCTGACGGCTTAATTTAATAAATCACGGGGGATTTTATTTTTGAGTACCCAAAGAAAATTTAATATTAAAATTTTCTAGTATCTACCATTATTAAGATTTGCAAAAACAAAATCTTTTATTTTCCTATATCTGAGTTAACCTTTAATTTCTTAGTGATATTTAATAAATATTATTCGGAAAAGTTTAGTTCTTAATACCAACATAACCTTTTCCCGTAGTGATCTTTAGTTAATTATAGTAAAAAAAAAATCACATATTTGATGGCATTATATGAACTCTGGAACAATAAAGAGTTGGTAAAGATCGGTATTTTATTCCAGACAATATAACATTGAGATAAAGCAATTAATTCTTGGAAATCGATTTGCTCGATGAGGTTCTTTTGAGCTCTTGAGGCTGCTCAATTAAAAAATAGCCCAATACAAGTCCAAGTAATTGTTTATTTAATTTTTCTAAATTTGTTTCAATGAGCAGAGTTCTCAATTATGTTCCTTTTTTTATCCGACGTCACTTGATTTAACTAATTAAATCACTGTTTTCTTTAGCGTTTATTCTTTAAGCCGCGGTAAAAGGCGTGAGGTATTCAAGGCACGTCATCACCCTTACTTAACATGCATACGTACATATGTAAATGTTAAAAAAATTTGCATAAATTTTCTAAAGCGCCAACCGTGTTTTTGTTCTACGCAAATAAAAAATTTGAATGAATTGAATGAATGAATAAGAAGCTTGTTTATATTGAATTGCGTGAACAAATTTTTTTTGGCGAAGGCAAGAGGGATTTCATTGCGTCAGTACAGATTTGTATGTGAAAAAATATAAATTATAGTATGGTTAATTTAAATCTGAACTTATTTATTAAATATTCCTTTATTTATGAGTTTTAATTTAGTTATTTATAATAGTTTTTGTTCATTATTTAACTAGGAGACATTGTATGACTTAGCATAGGGTGATGCAAATGATTTTTTTAAGTAATAAATAGTATATTGTTGGTAAATATTTATATATATATATGCGCCAAGCCATGCATCCTATTTAAATAACAAAGATCTCTCGCTATCTAACGAATGGTTTTAGGAGAATTGTTGCCTTTTTTAGCCATCCATATAGTCTTAATAATGCACTTCTTCTAAAGGTGAATATTATCAAAACCCATTTTTGCTGTGTGGAATTTTATTTCCAGTTGATAAATCAAAATTCAAATGGAAAAGTGTTTGCAATAAAAAGTATGTCATTTGAATCAATCTGTATTTTCAGAAATTGCTGTCAACAACAAATCTGCAAAACTTGTGTGCGTCTGTGAAAACCTTGACCTACAAACGCGAAATTACTATATTTCAGGTATTCAAAAGCTCAATTTTGGCTCTCTTTCTCTCATAAAGCTGGAGTGAAATTGTTGTTGTTATCTTAGAAATTGTCAAACGACCTTGACTAATTTATGCACAGATGGGGAACTTGAAATTTCGATTCCCTGTATAATTGAGCAATGACCTTAACCTATTTTGAAGTGTCTCATATAATTTATGAGCATGAAATTTGAGTGATATTATTTAATTTGTGTAAAGTTTTAACTTTTTCGTGATTTTTCGTTTACTCGGGAAACAAAAATTCTTTTGAGAATTCAGAATTAAATGAACAAAGAAAAATTAGTTATTGAATACATTTTTTTTTAATTTTTTATGTTTAAAATGTGACTCCTCCACATATCTTTCGTACAAAATACATTTTTTCTATCAAATTTATGTTAAATTTGATACATGTTTTTATGTTATTATGGAAAATAAATACTTAAATTCAATTAAAATTAAATTCTTTTTATTCCCATGGGTTATGGTTTCTTTCAGAATTTGACTTTTTCAAATTTTCGTTTTTGATTTCTCGTTCCTTTAATTAACAAAGTTTTATTGTTTTCATTTTTTAGGCAAATAATTATTTTGGTAGCTATTAAAATATATAAATTTAATTAAAATAAACCAACTTTTAAATTCTTTTTTTTTTCCAAAACCTTTCTCTTTCGTATAGGATGTTTTTAAAGTTTTGTTAAAAATTTCATTTGAGATAATTAAAAAACATAAAATATTTAAAATTCAGTTCAACAACCTCTCGAAGAACACGCGCTTGGTGTTAATTTATGCTTTGTTATATTTTTTTTCTCCAAAAATATATCAAAATGTCACTGATCGCACGATTTCTTCCGTTGCCTCAGCTCACTCAGTGATCCACTTGACCTTAGAGTTCGTCTCCGAATCGTTTAAAGCATCCACTCTCGAAGCAATTTGCTGTAACCAAAACTGCCACATTGTATAAATATGTGTACATATGTATGCTTGTGCTTTCTGTAAAATGCCCAGTAGACCTGCTCAATACATTTCCAATTGCACGTGTGCACTAGTCAAGGATTGAAAAAACCCGAAATAATTTTGTTTTAAATATTGTTTGAATTATTTATTTTAATTTTTTTTCTTCTTAAATTTACTTTAATTTTGTTTTCGTTTTTGTTTTTGTTTTCCTGTTCTTTTGCATATATATTTATACGTTAGAATATGTAAATATGAATATTAATTGTTTGCTGATAACCGTATAACTTGTTTTTGTCTTTTAACTTATTAAATTTCATTTAGTTTGCGTTGATAAAAAACACACAAAAACCAATAAATAACGTACAGTGCATATGTATGTTTGTTTATGTGTGAGCTTGTATAAAAGCAGAAAACCAAGAAATAACGTTATGCGCAAACACGTAATTCTTTTCGTGCAATTAATTAAAATAAATAATACGTTAAATATCATGCTTAGTACTATCTAAGTGTATATATATATATGTGTGTGCACGAGTGTGTGTGTGTTTTTATAATAAATTTTATTTTTAATAAAACTATGCATTAACTAAATTTAATAAAGTAGTATACAAGTCATGTACACACACAAACACACATTTTTGCTATTAAGCACTATTTACAAATATCACATTCTTCCAATGCGTAGTACAATATTCCTTAAACGTATGTACGCATGTGTGTTTTATTACTTAAAACATTTCACTTAAAATCATTTAATTGCGAGCATTTTTAATCGCTCCCACCAACAATTGGACAATTCAAAGAACGCGTCGAACGAGTCACGTTTGCCACACACACGCACACACACTCGCGCTTACGTCGACTGTGCGCGCTGCTAACGGCACTGTGCCTGCATGCGCTTTGCGTCACAATGCTTTCACGAGTGAATCTCAAGCGGGCGCCCGAGTACATTGCAGCTCAAAGCAAGCGCGCCAATTGTCGAACGCTCCTTTCGCTTTCTTTCTTTCTTTCTTTCTAACAAAAGTATTTACACATTTCATTATAGTTAATAATAAATACGAGTTAAAAGTCACTAATTAAAGCTTTGTTTTCAGTCAGTCAGAGGACAAATTCTTTAAAAATCTCCCCATAAAAATTTCTCAAATCCCCACCCGCACGCCTGCTGACGCCTAAATTACACAACATTATCGTTGAGCCGCACAGCTGTGCGCATGAGCGTTTGCGTGCGCTGTGGCACCGGTTTCAGACGTTGCACTTGCGATGGCTGTTCTCGCGCTTGTTGCGTGTTTTGCCCCAAACGACCCGTTTTCATTTCGATCCAATCCAAATAGTGGGTGACACGCGTAAAACCGCCAGGTATATTCGTCTCACAGCCATCGGCGGGTCCGAAGCTCGTGATACCGACCACAGTTTGTGTGTTCTTCAGCACTAGCGGACCGCCAGAGTCACCGGAGCAGACTGTTTCGTCACGCAAGCCTTTCGCACAGAGCACACCGTTCGTCACCACATCGAAATCATTGGCGCACTCTTGATTAGAGATCACACGCAGCTCCGTGTATTGCATGGGATTGTAGTTGGACAACTCGTTGTTAGCGCCCCAACCGGTGGCGACGACTTTGGCGCCCGTCAACGGGTGGTTGCGCTTGAGGTAGGGCAGCGTGGCGGCTTGTATGCGCGACGTGTAGGCCACATCCATGGGCAGCTTGACGAGCGCTATATCATTGGCCGCTGTGTCGGGATCGAAGCGTTCGTGTACGATGAATTTGTTCGAGCGCAGCACCAAGCGTCCCGTTTCGGCGCCATCCTCGATGGTGAGCGCGCCCAGATAGATGTCAAAGTGTGTGACGCCCATGGTACAGTGGCCAGCGGTGAGTATCCAGCGTTGATCGAGCAGCGTGCCACCGCAAAGTATGCGTTTGCGCCACAACTGTTTGCCTATTAACATCACTTGGTAGGGGAATTTCTCAATACGCCCGTATTTCGATTGGCCGATGGCAAAGCAGTGCGCAGGCTGTGGACCCATTATTAGCGTGTCCATAGTGGCACAAGTAAGCAGCACAGCCAATAAAGTTCTTTGCAAACTCATTTTTTCCTTTCTTAATTACTTGGCACTTTTGCAATTTTTGCAGTAAGTCTTCTTAAACTAACACAGACTACTTTATTCAGCACTTGTTGTCGTTCCTTCTTTTCGTATAAGAACTTTTTGATTATTTATTATTTAATGTAAAAACAGTTTTGGAATTTCTCCTTCGACTTTCACTTGTGTTGTCAATAATTGCCTGATTGTTGTGTGAATATTTTGCAAGGTCTTCACGTCTCAAACTCTCGCTTAAATCTAAGCTCATTCTAACTGAGACGTGAAATTTTATTTCGAAACTCACTGAGATCTGCTAAATTTGCCGGTCGATTTTTTGTTGCGCCATTTTTCGTTTGCTCACATTTTTTGTGTGTTATTATTGTTTGTGTTTGTGTTTTTGCTTTTGTTTTTGATTTTGTTATTTTCGCTGAGATGCAAACTCGTCTGAAGTATTGGCACTCATACCGCTCACAGCTCAGTGGCGGCAAACATATCCCCAAACTCAGCGCGAGCCTTAGCATCCAACGAGTTGTTGTCCGAATCGTTGCGTCGGAGATAGCGAACAAGTTCGACAGCACTGTTGTTGCGACGATCGTATCGTGTTTTTATTTGGCTACTGCTCTGCGGTATTTTCCCACTTTTTTTATTTTATTTTATTTGTGTTTTTTCGGCAATATCGTTTAGAACACTGCGCTGGCTCCATATGGGTATCATAAGTAATAAGTGTAAGTTTGTACATATGTATGTGTGTTAAAAAAATGTATTTGAAATATTCCTTGAATCACACTATTATCAATTTTAAATGGAATCAAAAGTGAATGCCTGACTAATTCTAATTCAGACATACAGTTCTTTTAGTCATGCCCGTAGCTACATAACCTAAATCTTTCTATACTGGTATGGTATAATAACACAATATAACACATAAGCATTTTGGACATCCAAATGTATCTATATATATATATATATTTTTTTGAATGCCACTATAATCATCAAGGCATTTTTGCAGTGTCCCTCAAGGATCGCCCGACAAATTGGTAACACAAAGTGCATACCAGTCCTTCTTCACATGATCTTTTCAACGCATAGGAGTCCTTCCTCGCTACCACCTCAGCTGGTACCTCAATCAATACTTTCAAAGCTGAATACTCTGCATCTAATAACGAGTGCTCCCGTCGATTTTTGGTTCGCTGAAAAGGCTGAGGCTGTCCTTATAAAAGTCGAACAACTCGTCGTCGAGTATTTTGCTGGATCTCCGTCGTGTTTTTGCTGACAGTGACAATGACAGTACACGTCCAAGATTTAAGCCAATTTTGAACCCAAATTTGACTTGAAATGTTGAAACAAAAATAAGTCAAACCTTTATGCAAAATTTCCGATTTTTCTGCAAAATTAAATATTTTACCAAAATCCCTGTTCTTAGATATGCACAATGTTATGGAAATTATCCCAGAATTCATACAATACAATCCAGAACCCTCGGAAAATATGCGAATTATCAACACCTCAAAAACCAGCAAAAATGTAAACAAAAAACAAGAAATGAAAAAGAAAACAACAAGAAAACAACAAGAAAACAACCGAAAATAAAATTCCAAGGAATTAAACAAAAATCACTACAATAACCATATTGTGGTTAGGGGCCAGGCGGATTTGTGCGATGAAAAGAAAAAGCCTATGGCTGGCGACACGAAGAATTTCGCATTTGTTTATTACAATATGACAACAATACAAAACAACAAATAAGTTGACGTCATTGAACAGAACGGTTGGGTGCGAAAGGCTTAAAGCAAGTACAACGCAGTTCCTAAAAAAATTCCAGTGGCTACTTTGAATTTTCTCGGCCATAAATTTGGAAAAAGCACCAACACCTAAGTGGGGCAGCGCGGTATCGACGAGCGAAACAGGTTGCCTCGCGTCTGACTGGAGCCACTGCGAATGCGGGATTAATCAGTTGGCGGCGGTTGGAACGATGCGAAGATGTTTGAAAGTCTTAATACAGTTTTTATACGCTTGACAAATTGTTTATTAATTGGAACGACGCGGCGCGCCAGACCAGTTTATCAGCATTAGCACAAATATTTACCATTCACCGAAAATCAGTCCGCAACGCAACATCATCGGTGAATACACTCAGCAATGCTCACTCAACTTAGTGACCATTGTTTGCTTTAGCTTCAGATGTCATATGGTTCTCTTGCTATTGTGAAGAGTGTCTTTCATCGTCATCACAAGTAGTTTGTCTTCAAACTGTTGCAAAGTACTGTGTTTTGTTTACTAAAAAATAGTGTTTAAAATTTTCAAAATATTATTTTCAGTTAGATGTCTTTGACTTGGCGTTAAGTATAAATATAACCAACAATTAATGATTGAATTACATTGTTTTAAAACAAATTGTTTTAAAATTATTTACGATGTTACGAATTAGTTACGATGGATAAGTAAACTAACGGGGTTTCTTGGTTAAGGACTCGTCAACTGAACTTTGAAATTTCAGCACCCACCAAGAAATTCCCGCCTAGTAAAACATTACATTATTTTATGCAGTGAACATCTTCCTTCTCAAAGTAAACCTTTCAAAGCCATGTTTTTAAGACAATAAATGAGATTTTCCACTGCCAGATTCTGATCTAGATGAGATACTCATACACACTCTACTCTCAGGCTTCCCAGAAAGTTCCAGGACGGCTAGATCCTTATTAATTCATTGTTTAACCTAGATTACAACAATCATTCTCGACGAAACCAAATGTCAACCTTTTAAAGTAGTTGTAAAAAAAAAAACTTTTATACTTCAAAAAAAAGTAAAGAGACGAAATTGTTCGATTTGCTTTTTCTCTGCTCGCTATTTTTTATCAAAAAATTTACCTCTAACAAAGTTAGCGTGTTGAATTTGATACAAAATAATACCTCATTAATATCGTATGACCGCTTTCTTCAATGCTACCAAGTTTTGCTTTACAAAATTCCGGTGAATCCTACCCGGAACTAAGTTTTTTTGGGTGGAACGAAGTATTTCTCCAACAAAAAGAGAACCGCAACAAAATCGCACATGCGTTAGAGGTCATGCTATCGCAAGGTTTCATCGCAAGTGCTGCTAGTAAGTTTCTGGTGTAGTTTGATCTATTCGTTACTCTCTAAATGTTGGCGAATCGAATACAGCCCCTATTTCTATCATTCTTGAGAAGGAGATCGTTTCTTTGTTTATAGAGTTAGACACCATTTTGTAACAGTGATTCCAACTGTCTAAAAATTCCACATTTCTATTTTTTTAACGAGTTCGCTCTTAGTGAGAAATCAGCACTTGCAGTTTTTCTCTTAAGAGTTCAGTTCGTTTGCAATTCGTTTCAAAAATTGACTGAAGCTTATTTAATCTTCACTTAAATGTAAATGACCAAATAAGGTTCATGTTTTGTTTGTCTACACTTGAGTTTTATTCCACGATGATTCGGCATTTTTGGTGCATCACTTTATTCACGGATGGTTTCAACAACTCATGCTTTTGTGGCATAAATTTTTGTAAATAATTGTTAGCACATTCCCGTTAGATACATAGGTTCACTAACTAACATATGCATATGCATATGCAAATATTTGTTTTGCAAATTTAGTAAACTATAAGAGCTCTTATTTATATTTATACACAATATTTCTGCTTTCACGCTCTCTCTTGCAATCAATTTCGAACAAAGTCTTTCTGTTCACCTTTGATCTCTCTGTTATTTCAGTCATTAATTTTATTTTATTTTGCATTTTTTCTATTAGCGGATTCCCCAGTGTTATTGTCATGCCGTTTTTAACGACCTGCGTCTATTTTACTGGCATTTTGTTGTTGTGTGATCTGTTCGTTGTCATCTGTCTTTATTATAATACTATTGCGTGATGTTAGGTGGAACTATTTAAATGTGTGTGTTTGTATTTGTCGTCTTCCACAAAAATATGCCATATCATTTCGTTAATGTTCATTACAGGTGGAGAGGAGAAAAGCGAAATCAGTGGATATTTTTAGACCATGAATTGTCAACTATTTCAGCTGAAATTCACAAAAATTCATTGGAAATTCTAGCGAATAGTTGTCGAGTGACAAATTGTGGTCTGACGTGAACTTCATACTTGTTGGATTTTGGCACCAGCTTGTGAATTACTTTCCCGCTTGCCTGAGTCCAGGACATGCGGTAAGCTGTTGGCGATGCCTGACGTGTGAATTGATGAATTACACACAAACAGATGCGCACACATGCTAAAAACCCTAAAAATTATACTATAAATTTATTACAGTAGACAACTTGTGAAAAATGCTTTAATTATTAATTCTAAAAATGATTTTTTGGTACCACAACTTGAAACTCGGAATCTCAACAAGCGACGGCGCCAATTTTTTGCTTTTTTGTTTTTCTTTTATTTTGTTTTTGCTAGAAACCCGCGAAATTTATTGCCCCGATATTAAAAATCAGTCTCATTTATAACATACCTTTTTGGCATCATCACATTTAATTAGCCCCAACAAAATTGGTAAAAAGTTTGTTGACTTAGCCAAGGCCATTTCAAAACCCGACAGGTTGATTGACACTAAATCATATACTTGCACATATGCAAATACGTTCACACATATTTATATGTGTGTGTGTATATGCCAAATTTCTAATTTGATTTTCTAGAATTTTTTCCCGTTAATGTGGATTAATGTGGGCATTCCCGTCCCGTGGATGCCCGTTAATTTTCAGGGCTGTATTTGATTGAAATACATTAGATTGTGACGTCATGATTGACAAAAAGTTTCGGTTTACAATTACTATCAAGGTTTAACAGTTTTACTATGCTGTCTCTTCATATTCTTTGGTTATTAATGCAATTACAAAATTGTCAGCCAATGTGTGAACTTCGAGACACTTTATCTCAACCTACAGCTTCTTTCTGATTCGTAACTGACCACTGTTACCACAACCTAAAAACTAGCATACAAATTCAGACCCAAGTATGAAATTATATTATATTCATTAAAATTTTAAAAGTTTCTGTGCTATAATATCTTATAACCGTATTAGGAACTAATCCCATTCTGCGAATTTAGTACAACTGTTGATTCCGACACATACCTGGCCGGCTGCAATGTTTGTATTGTAACGTTTTAAAGAAAAACATATTTTGTGGCGCAATTCGATTTTATTTATCAATATAGTCGCCAGCAAGGGCGAAATGTATATTCTTAATTGATGACTTAAGAAGACAAACAATATATAAGAGATATAATTGAGGAAAAGATAAAAGAAAATTTTGAGATTTACCATATTTACTAAGCCCAAACGTGTAGAGTGCATGAGTATTGCTCAGAGAGACGTGGACTTAAACCCAAACAGTGGCACTCGTCACTCGGTAGACAATGTCTGACCAGTCAGTGTAGTTCTGGCTTAAAAAGCCTTTTGAGGGTAGTAAATATGTAGGGCTCTCCATATGACAAATAATAAGAATAAAGACATACAGCAAACATGGAAAATGTGACAATAATTCCGCCCAAAGGAGTGACCCAAAGGCCTTTCGAAAACATTGCATAGGAGACAGGAGAGCCAATTACATTATTCTTATAGAACAGGATGTAAATTTGTATGTAATTTCTCGATGATTTCGTACTGCTAATAAATACAAAGAGGTTTGAACTGTACTATTGTACTGTGAAAAAATCAAAACCGCTGGTTCCAAAGGGATGAAATTGTCGTCGACTTTAAAGTTTAGACTACACATCACAGCAAAGGATGCGAGTTGGTTAGCTGTTTATGTGATGTCAAGACGTATTTGTTTATATGTGCTCAACAATAGATACATTCGTAGTTCTTTTTATTCAATTTAGAGAGAACGGAATACTTAGAGCTAAATACAGGGTGCGATATCTTATATGTCGGTAAATAAGTATGGAGACATTTTTATTTGACTTAGCATTTTACAATTTGTTTGGGATATTTTTTGAATACAACATTAATCATACGACCAAAGCTAAATCTGGGGATATATGCTATGCCTATATATTGACTGCAAATGTCAATATGTCACTTATTTTTGAGATCAGACAACCACGGACAAATATTTATGATTTGAATTGTACTGTACTGAAGTTTCCAAAACATACCTAACGAACTCAATCGATTTGTAAATGTTAAAGTGATTCAATATTTCCAAACCGACGTAGGAAATTGCGCACCCTGTATTGGGAAACGTTCAATTTTATAACTCGTTTCAATGCCCAAACTGGCTATTACGACCTACCTTTTATAAATAAGTAATATTTACTTACACTGGTGTGAAATTAATTATAATTTTTTCTTACCTGAAATTGATCAAATGCAATTGGATGTCAAAATAAAACAAAAAATTTTAAATAAAACTGGTGATGTTAAAAGGCTACCTGATTTAATAATTAATTAATGTTTTAATAGATTGTCTAAATAAATAATTAACTCTGCTAAAATTTACGTAAAATGCATGTGTTTATTTTGTTGAATGCACAAAAAACATTAATATTAATATTGTTACATTACTCAAATTAATTTTTAATATTTACCTTTTCTTTTGCAGGTATTTGAAGATGCAGCGATATTGTACGTCAATACTTTTTAGCAGTGCATATTTGCGCACAACAATATTTCATAGCAATTAAATGTGTGCACTTTTGATTGACGTGTTTGACAATTGCCATACAAAAGACTTAAGACACAAACTCGATTTGGTAATTTATATAAAATCCGAGCAAGACATTCGCATAAAGCACATTTGAGGCACTTAACTACAATAATTAACGAATAAAAATATAAAACCACTTTGATACTAACTGCCTGCAATAAATTAATGCGAGATCATACACAGTTTATCAATAACCAAATTCGGTTTTTGTTTTTTTGTTTTTTTTTTGGCATAGAAAAAGTTCATTATTATGCGCGCAAACGTCATAGCAGTGGACCGCACTAACAAAAGAATTTACCACTTTTTAAATGAGAACGTTAACCTGTAGGAAAGAGAGGTAAAACTGGTTTTATTAACCCATTTAGGGGGTCAAATATTGTAAAATATATCTTAAATCTGTTGTTTTTAAGCAACTAATTGGCTAGAAAGAGCGCCAAACTAGTTTAGTGAGAAAGTTGTTCACCTTGTGAAAGCGTTGTGCTAGCCTTGAAATGTGAGTAATACGCGCCAATGTTTATACATATAATAGTGGTGTTATCTATCTATTGGTTAAATATGAAGTATGTTTCGGCAACAATTTATTTCTTAGAATAAAAAATATACAAGATATGAAATTTAGTATTACCAACTACTTTTTTTATATACTGATATTAATTAATTTATTTATTTTTCTTAAACCTATGAATGAGTTTAAAATTTATTGATTAAGCGGTTAGGTTATTCTAGAGCCCTCAAAAAAGTCCCTAACTTTAACTAATTTTTCTGGTAATAGTGAAAAAGGAATCGATTTCTCTCTTTCGAATTTTATTAAGCTTTTATGTATATAAAAGAAATTTATATTGACATTTTGATACAAATTGGTAGCTATTGGACCAAGTTTTGGGAAACACATTTTTCCAGAGGACCTCTATGGGCGAGGGTGATTCAAGGAACTCGTGCTATATAAAAAGAAATATATATAGAACGGGATTTTAATTTACTTAAATTTTTCGCAAAATGGCGGACTTATAATAAAAATCTTAAATTTTTTGCGTAAAAATTTAATTGTTTATAAAAAAGTTTCAATAATAACAAAAAAGGTAAGTAGCTTATGTGCTAATATTACTGTGAAGTTACAGTACAAATCTTAAGAGAATAAGTCCGATAGTCTTCCAAGATCATCGTCATCTGATTTGAAAAATTAATGCACTTTCGTGAAATACGCGTATAAAGTTTAACTTGCGTTCTATGCGTCTATCTTTCGATATAATTTTCGTAGATCGATCTTTTTTTCCTCTAAAATAGGACTCACTCTTAGATATTATCTCTTCATTGCCATTAAATTTATTTGCGGCGAACATTTTCTTGAGGTTTGATGACAGATAAAAGTCGCTGGGCCAAATCCAGAGAATATTGTAGATGTGAAAGCAATACGAAACTCATTTCATCCAATACTGTCATCGTTTTCAATAGTTTGTGAAACGGAAAATCGATTTGATTGTGAACACGCACGGCACTCACATTGCACAAAATTTCATATACACAAATATTGAAGAACGCTATGCTTAACGCGTTATTTTGATATCTCGATCAACGGCTCATCAGCCGTACAAAATAAATTTTGGATTTTTTGATGTTTTCGTCCGTAATAAGCGATACGGAATTTGGCAAACTGTTTACGAAAGGTTGCTTGGCAAAGTTCCGGATAACACTCATTAAGCAATTTTTTAGTATCATCAAATTTTTATTCATCAAAAATATAATGTTTCACGAAATTTAGTACACATTAGAAAATTTAGTATTCATGTTTAGAAAATATAGTACACAAGAAATTTCTTTAAATCCATTTCTTCTTATTCAAAATACCAAAACATCATTTAAAATACAAGATCTCGTGAAGCAATTGTTCGACAACTATAAAATTTATATACGTGTTTCTTACTTTAGGGCTATCTATAAAATAGATGGATTAAATTTATAAATTCTACTGGCGCCCCTCATAGAATTTTCATCATGCCTGTTATATATTCAACTCAAGAAGACTATATTGCTTTTCTGGTATTTTTACAATGCAAATTTTTATGATATCAAATCTATCAAAGCGCTCAATAGATTTGAAAACACGCGCAATTAAAAAAAATAAACAAATCATCAAATGCACTTGTTTATGTCCAAAAGAGCATGAAACTCATTAATTCGTTCGACGACAGCAAATTAAATGCCAAAAGTACTAAATAATAATAATAAAATATGTATTAGACGATAGGCATCGTTGATACAAAGGCAATAATAATGCGCAATAATTTATCCTAAACACAATATGCAAAGGCGTAATTGTTCCACTTAAATACAAACATATCTACATACACACATACATACACACATGCACATATGCAAGCAGACTATTTGAATTTTGGACAAAATGTATATAAGCACTTGGTTAGACGAGGCAATATAAAATAAGAGACACGCATACACACAAACATCATCGCAAACGCCACCTTTCTCTCCATAAAACGCCTAATCACGGCGCAGGAATGACAAATAAATTTTAATTTTTCTAATTTATTTGGCAATTGGTGTGACACAAGCATGCACATCTATACTTATTTGCTTCAAAACAATTAACTTTCACATATAAAAACGAAATTATAAAAAATTCATCGAAAGGAACCAGGCGTAGAACCAGTAGCTCGCATGTAAATACAAAACACAGCGCTCACTCTCCAGAGCGCGACGCCAATGGCGCTATATAATAAGCGTTAGAATTCGAAACTTATATGCGCGCATGAATAACGCATATTTGTAGCAAAAACATACCGGTGTACATACATGAATACGTATATGTTGTGTGTGTATGTTTGTTTAAAAGAATTTCATTGAAATATTTAAATTTCCATTAACTAAATATTCAGTGTGAATACAGCTATTTCACAGTAGCTACAATTCATTTTGACAACATTCCACAAGATACGCGTATCCGGTTCGTTGAGTTATGCTCCAGAAATACACAAACAACTAAAATATTAACACTATTTATTAGCGGTAGCAGCACCGTCACCCAAAAGGGCATAAAATTCCAATTTATCTCATCATTCTTCAACTGCCGTGCATAAAACAAAAAATAAAATTAACTAAAACAACACCGTGAGTCAACAAACCTTAAAGGAACAACAACAACAAGGAAAGAAAGTAATTAGCATTTCGATGGATGAGACCATTTATGTTTTCGTCGTTCATTGTTGTTATTTACCTTTCTATTTCTGTTTCTGCTTTGACTATTCTTTTGTTTGTGCAAATTGAGATTTAAAATGGGAATTCCCAATTCCCAATTCCTTTCGCGCAAAATGACGTTTTTGCCCATCGTCTTTCTACGCTACACTTTGAATTTTTCTTTCATTGCTTTGCCATCGAAGATGCCAACAAACATGCTCGTAAGTGTGTATTAGGGGAGCTCATAACTTTCAACGAATAAATTTCAATAAAAAGTAAGAAAACGCCAAGTACATTAAACAAACTAAAACACCATATGCAAGGTTCTGGGAAGACAATTATATGAAAGATAAACTGGTAAGATATTATTATTTAGATTGTGGAAATAGTAGATTTACTATATTTAAAATTTCGAAAATGATCTGACAAAGTCGAAAGAACCTCTAAAAAAACGTTAATAAAAAAGGAACTTTCAATCTTTTCCTTTCATAAAAGAGTGGAACCACACAAGGAAACTATCTTATGAGGGCGAAAAATTTTTGAAAATTTTCGGTGTTCAAAAGAAAGATTTTAAAATAATAAAGAGTTTTAAGAGTTTGATACATCCGAAACATTGACTATGTCAAGTTCTTCGAATGGATTCAAATGCTCCAATCCTCATAGTTTCTGATGGAGTATCCGCTGGTAGTAACGCAGGAAGATATTTTCTCTCTGAGTAACCATAAAGTGCATGGTTTTACTAGGCGTTTCGAACCGAGTTGAAAAACGTAGAGACAAGCCATTTGTTGTTTGTATTTTTCATTATTCTCCCCAATTAAATCCAAAATATTTTCAAGATACTGAAAAAAGTAAGTAAGAAGTAAGTAAGTAAGAAGTAAATAACCTAACCTAATTTTTGATCTACGCTTGTTATTTTTGAAAATAATAAAATTTTCCTACATTAAATAAACTAGATGCTGTGCAATGCCAATATTAACCTCAAATATGTATATAAAGTTTAAGATTTTTGAAACATTTTATGGCAGTTCTGTAATTTAAGAAAAATCTGTATGATTAGCTAAAAAGCATGTCCATTATATACATAACTATTTTGGTTTACAACTCAAATTTTCAGTTGACATTTTATAATTTAGTATTAGCGACAACTCAACCTGTCAAAAAATATGTAGGTGAGTTGTCTTCGTCTTATAACTGTTTTGTGGTATTATCGTTTAGAACCCAGTGCTGGTGTAGTCATCAATAACATCACAAGCAGATATAAGCAAAAGCTTACTATCAATTGTCATAGGGGATTCTCACAGTTCTTTCTCAAAAAAAAAAAAATTATTCAAATGTGAATATACACATTCTTAAATTATTTTAAACCAATTTTTAAACAGCAGTTTTGCACAAATATTTAGACAAAAAAAAACAAGTGAAATGGTCACTTTCTCGTTTGGCAACATCAATATAACTTGGACTGCATTAGTTGTAATTCGTAATGCCAAAACAGAATTTAGCAAGTCAAAGTAGAGTTGTTTCAATATGAATGCAATTGTGTTGTAAGCTGTAATCGGGTTTTAAAATAATTTTATGTAATTTACTTAAATTTAAAAAATAGAGGAGAAAACGAATTATTTACAAACATTTTATTAGAAATATATCCACTTAATTTAACGAAATAGAATTATACGAATATTTAATATTTATTCATCCCTAATACTTTTAAATTTGTTAAGTATGTGTGCATATCTAATCACTTCGGTGATTGTGAATAATGACTTATATAATAACATAAATTTGTATCGCGACAAGAGAAGTGCAGCTACTGAACATTGCTTTCGCCCTCTGGTTTCATTTTATACAAACGTTATACTCTGGCGCCAGATGAAATATTCACTTAAATTACGCTCAGAAACCGAATAAGTTGTATTGTATAAAAAACCGAAGATGTGACAAATGATCTTAATTCCTCAGACAAATTGCTATTGAGTGCTTAAGATAATAAGAAACTGTACTGGAGCGGTTTGGAAATTAAAGAATTGAAAATCTTTGTGGCTTTCTTTTTGAAATTTGTGTATTTTGAGTGAGCCTTGATTAAACTAGCTTTATGGTTCATACTGGTTTTGTTCCGGGCATCTTAAATAATGTAGATGTGCATATCTTTCAATGATAAAACAATGTTATTGTCTATTAGTTAAAAATAAGCAATAAAAAAATGTTAGAAAGCATTAAGAACCAAATTCCACATTCTAAAATTTTTTATACCACCAACAAAAAACATTAATCGCTTTATTATAAAAACTTGCAATTTGGCTACGCATTGAAATTCTGACGTCAATATTCCCGGTAATCGTGTGCCCAATTATTTGTATTGTCTTCGTCTTATTTGGCATATGCTTTTCATGTTTTTCAAACTTCAAACTTTAAAAGCACTTCACTGTGGTATCGTACCAGCCGCGGCGTGATATACTCGTCTGTGACCACAGAATGATTGAAATTAAGTTTTGAAAGTTGATTGATATCTGAAGTATTTAGTACGTATTCTGTGGATTTACTATTTATTTTGGTTTATTTTTCCAATCCATTTTTTTGAAATCGGTGTGATATTACGTATAATACTTGAAACACTTAAAGATAGAAGCATTGCTAAGTATTTTCAGGTGGGCCGAACCTACCTCAATAATGCACGAACGATATTCGTGTTCTTTTGCAGAGAGTTTATAGCAAAACTCTGAATTTTTAGCTCACTATAAAAGTGAACTAACTTTTTTTTAACTGTATATGACTATTTACTTTTAATAAAAGTGACATTGAACACAGATATCCTACAATCGACGGTTCCCGCGATAGTCGGATAAGTCGTAACCAGAATCGGCTCGGCTTTACATTCAGTCAAGAGCTGTTAGTGCCTAGGATAATGCACTGAATGGTTTTTAAAAAGGGAATTCTATAGCTTTTGATATATGATTCTATGTTATAAATAGTTCTTCTTTTGTTTAGTATTCGAAGATATTAATGTGCAATAAGAACGAATTTCTTTTATGACAATGGATGAAACATGAGTCCAATCAGCAGTTCGATGAATGGTTGTAGCCAGGCGCAAGAACGTCGAAAGCGCTCGAAAACACGACAGTCCTCGGGAAGGTTTTAGTCACTATTTTACATGGAATTATTTTTAAGGACTACCTTGCACATGGTAAAACAATCTATAAACAATATTTATGTGCCTTATTAAATCGATCGGATGCCGAGATCAAAGGTAGATCAAAGACTTTTCAGCTTATAGTCTTGGAGATGTCGTGTATTCCTTTTCTTCATTTCCTTCTCAATTTATTACCACCATTACTTTTCGTTCTTTTAAATTTAACAGTTCGTAAATCAAAAATAAAACACTGTCACTATTTCGTGAACGCAAACAAATTGTTCGTCGAAAAGAAACTCTGGCTGGACTTCAGTTGCTATCATCAACAACATTTGTCAAATTTACGACGTGTTTAAAAGAGAAGAAGAACAATAAATTTCAAACAAAATTTGCATTTGCTGTAACTTTTTAACATACACAGACTTGCATACACACATATGTGAAAAAATAACAAAATGCTGTGAAATTAATCTCCATAAATGCCAGCTTAACCAACTCACTGGCGCCAACATACTGGTATATCAGACGAGCTGAATCGGTTTCACATTCAAATCCTCTTTGAGGAATTAATTAAAACCGAATCGATCGAAAACAATAAGTAAATAAATAAATATGCTTTAATATTCGCAAAAATATTTACTATAATTAGCATATTAATTAGAACATTAGAACACTAGAACATAATTTATCAGCGAATATACTAGAGATCATATCAAAGTACATATTTAAACATACAAACATACAAATTTGGATATTTATCTGTATGAAATTGATATACGCACTTGCATGCATTGTGCTAAACCATGCTTTCGCACTTATGCGATTCTAATCATTGTTTTCAGTTCTGACGCAGAATGACGTTACTTAATAAATATTGGAATGTCGTATTGAAAAAACAACATTACTAGACCGTGCAACATTTAATTCAAAAGATTCAAATTAAACGATTTTATTTGCTATCACTTAACTAAACGCCTTCCGTCAAAGGCTTCGTACACTGGATGGTGCAGTCCAAATCCACCACTCGTTGTTTACAACCGAAAAGAGTTAAACTTCCTTAAGTATGACATAAACATTACATTCGATAAGGAGATTGTTAAATATTGCAAATATTTCATAATTACATTTTTTAGACATTACAATTTGATTTTATTCAGTATTTTGCTTATCTTGTTCTAAGAATGTAACCAAAGAAGTGTGTTATAGAAACAACTGGTGCTATAGAAAAGATTTCTCTGATCAAAGATCAAGGATCTCATTCATACCAACACATTCCGTCCCGATACAATTATATTGAATTTTGTTAATCAACTTGTGATGGCAACTCTTCAAAGTAATATGTACAAGTTTAAGTCTTCTTAAGTCACTTCTGTTGTGTACTCATATTGTAAGAATTCGTTTTTTTTTTATCAAATTAATTGAATTACATTTTGGTGGCAACTGCCCTCCAAAATATGCTCAACGACAAATTCTCTTAACTACCTTTAGTATGATATTCATATTTTAGTATTTCTTTATCTTATATATATATATTTTACTTTTAAAACAGGTGGCAATCTTTTTAAAAAAATCTCTGAAAGAAATAGAAATCTTTCCTTAGTTATGCGTCCATCTATTTTGTACTTTGTGATTAATTTTTTGATTTAAAATGTGAATAAAAATGTTAAATAAGTGGCAATCTACCTAAAAAACATTTTCCACTGTAAGCTATGTTAGAGCACATAAAATTTATATCTATACTCTAGAGTCCTTACCTTTATCAATCTTTTTAAACTGGTGGCACCTTATTCCAATATACCGCTGATATACATATATCGAAATTGTGAATTAATTGTAATTGGAAATAGGAAATAGTCACACGGAGCCATGTCTGGTGAACATGGAGGCTGGGGCACCGTTACAGTATTGTTTTTGGCCAAGAATTCACGAACAAGTAACGAAGTGTGAGCAGAATTGAGCAAAAGTTAGCAAAACTCATGAATTGTTTTTCCACAAATACGGGCGTTTGTTTTTTTTTCGGATTACTTTACGCAAACGGCGTTGATCGTTTGTCTAAACTGACTCGGGACCGCTTATAAATCTATTTTGCGCTACGTAAATTTTCTTTTCCCGCCCATCTCATCTTTTGTATAATTAGTCGAGCAATTTCCTCATCAGAAAACTAGATATTCATATAGGTGCATTGCACCAAATCCCCCCCAAAAGGGCCCCAAAGCCCTTAAATCCTCATTACCCATTGTCATCATTAAAAAAGCACCTCTTAGTCGAGGCCTGCTCCCTTTGTACTTGTCGTGTTGCAAGCTCAGCGCATAAGCATTCCCTAAGAGAACTCCATCCGACAGACGCTGCTATTTTAGACTTTAGTGGATTCTTTTCAGTTACGTCCCCATCGTCCGCATTCGTTAGTTATAGTATCTTGCTGAACAGCGGATGTAAGAGTCGACTTTGACTATAGCCTGCAACAACATATGTAGCATAAGAACGAATCTTTTAGGCGCTGCGAAACAATTTTAGGGAAGGGAAATGCAATATGATTAATTCAGTTTCTCGCTTTACGCTAAGGATAGCCGTTATGAAAAGATTGTTGCGCTAATAGAAATTAACGTTTCGAATCTATAATTTGTGACCGGTGTAATTGACTATACCCGATAAGTAAAGGGTTCTACTAATTTTAAGTAAACTCCTAGACGGCAACCGTTGAGAAAAAATGTTTCTATAGCTCTAACATCAGATTGTTCGTCATGCACTCAACACACTCGGTTACCACAAAATTTCAGTCTACTAATATGAGATTTTATCATAATTTTCTGTGTTTCTGGCCAAACATTCAAATTACATTAGTAAGCCTTCGCTTAAGTTATACACCGATGCATAGCAATCATTCAAGATGAGCACGAAATTAATAATCTTTATATCTAAATGAAAAATGAAAAATAAAAATTTTAAATCATTACGTTTAGACAGATTCACGTAGAACTTTATTACGTACCCATTAAAGTCACATCGTTAATATTCTCGATTTAAATGCATGAATGAACATAAAATTAATTAATTTGAAAAGTGAAACGTGAAACGTGAAATTCCCTCCCAATTGCCCCAAATGAAAGCGCCTTTTCTAATTTTTTGACCCAACCCAGCGTAATTAACAAATTACCTCTTTACATTTACGCGCAATTCGTAATGAAATAATAAAATTATTGAAGACAATTAAAATTGCAACGAAGAGTAATTAGGTTTAAAAGCGATTCAGAAGGTAATAAATATTGGGTTTTAAAATGCAAATTCGGCTTTTAACGAAATTCGTAAAAATACACTCGAATAAATTCGTCGAGCTGGCGCTACTAATTTGAATTAAATTATAATCAATTTTTCGCCTGTAATTAAATATTTTATTTGTTTGTCACCAACACATTCTTCAAATGGCAAAATAATATTCTAAATGACCTCCCAAAAGGCTTTGAACTTGTTTAAATTCGATATATTTTCAGATTTTTTATGGTTTTGAGAATGCCACGGAAATTTTGACAATAACAAGGTTGATTTCCCATTTAAGAACCATTGGAAACAGATTATAGATTATTAAGTATTATTATATAGATTATTAAATATGAGCAGTGAAATTATTTCATTAAAATATCACACAATTGACCAACATAAACGGTTTAAAGTCAGTTGCAAAGTCGGAAATTCCTATATCCGGTATATTGTGCCTAAGGAAAGGTCTGAGCATTTAATATTTACTTTTTGCATTAAGTTCAGTGAGTTACATTAAGATAACTTACAGATTGATCGACATATATTTAGTACAGAATCTATATTCTTATAGTATGCATGGTATCTGGGGAAGTATTGATCCGACTCTATCCATTTTCGGCACAAGGAATATTATTAAGATAACTCAGATATTGACCGATATATACGGTATAAAGTCGGCCGGACGTTCGAAAGTCTCTATATTAGGCATATGAGGGCTAGGGGAAGTATTAACCTGATTTTACCCATTTTTGACACAAAGTCAAAAGTAATATTATCAGAAAAACATTCCCTATGAATTTCAAAAATATATCTCATTTGATAAAAAGTCAGCCAAAGGCACTGGGTTCCACAAATTCGGCACCTGGGGGCTTGATAAATTATAGTTATGGCATACCTTAAAGGCACTATTTGTGTAAAGCTTTATTTCGTTATCTTCATTGATTCTTCATTTATATAATGTAAAGTGAAAGAATCATATGGAATTTATTTATGGAACTGTGGTAAATGGGAACTAGCCGTGGTTGTAATTTCACCTAAAGATGGGCGATGCCACGGCCGTAGTCCAATTTTTATACCGATTTCTGTGAAGCCCTTAGGTATCATTTGGCTCTGAAATGTACTATTACGGACGTATTTATTTAGTGTTATCGTTATTCATCTCGATTAGTTTTAACATCATCTGAATTCAAACAACCGTTAGGTGAACATGATTAAAGAAAAACTGTTCATGAACATAAAGGGGGTAGACTTTGCTTACAGTTACTATGAAAAATGTACAATTTGCTTATGAAGTTGGGTGTTGCAATCTATCATTCATCATGCTCAGTATTGAATATCAACTAAATTCGTTTCGTTATACCAAATTCTAAACAAAATAGATTTCAAGCAAAATGGAGGAAATTGAGAGTGTAATTTTACATTCATTTCAATGCGAAACTGATAACAGAACTTGGAAGCAGTGAAACAGCTAATCGAGTGAACTAATTGAAGTTTTGACAATACAAAATTCTTAGGATTGAAAGAAAAGATACGATTAAATTATTAGAAAGATTAAATATGCCATATGTAACTTTGCAATGAAACCGAAAAAGCGTAAATAATAATAGGGGAAAATCAGCTGTTCACATAGTTGCGAATTTCAGTTAGATATTCACTCGCTAAACTTTATTAATATTTTATCCTTTGCAAGCGAAAACTTGTAATTTCTAAGAAAATAAGCTACAGTTGAGATTTTTATGTAAAGGCACCTAGGTTCCCAGACGGACGGACGGGTCTACATAACCTGAACAGGCCCAGATTAATACTTTATCAAGCACTGCCATCTTAAGAGGATTCCCTGAAATTATTTTTATGAATTTATTGTAACAACAACAACCATAGAAAAACATATAAATTTTTTATATAGAAGGGCATTCAAATTTGTATTGAGCAAAGGAAAAGCTTAAGTTCGATAAGAAAATGTGCATTTGAACTAAATGAAAAAAAAAAAAATTAATTACAAAATCAAAAGTATACTCTTTGCGGATCTGAGGAACAAACTAGTTGATAAGTAAGCAAATAATTTTCGATGAAAAAATTCCTTGCACATATGTAAATTAGGCTTGCATTTAGGCTGCAAAAGTGCATATTAAACAGCTGCTAACGTCATTTGAAGTACTCGTATGCAATATTTAGAACTGGTTCAATTTTCTATGTCCGAATGAGTTGTAAACAACAGATTTAATGATCGTTTCAAATGAAAAAACACCACAATGATAATGTCAGATCGCTATTTTGATAAACCGCTTGATTTGAATCGAGCACTCGTAAAAATCAAAATATAAATTTTGAATAACCAATATATAAACATATTTTAAAACGGTTATTCCTTGTTGAGTTTGTTGTTGCAAATCACATGTAAATTGGTATTGAGCTTAATTGAAAGCTCGCCATAAAATTCAACCTAATTGGCGAGTATATTGTACAATAATTAATTTGCGCAAAAAATTCCAAAAAGTTTTAGGCATTAATTAAATGTAACCGGTTTTGCACTTTTCGGTGAAAGCGTTGAAATCTTTAATGGATAATATCAATCTGATAATTACGGTACGATTGGAAAACAAATAAAATTACCTAGTCGGGTGCAATAGCCACAAGAGACTGTAGTGGGTACACATTAGTCACGTGTGGCCGATTGTCCAGTAGTCGGTTTGTCAGTTACATACGCATGGCGGAACTTAAATTTTGATTCAGTTTAATAAACTCTCGCACAGTAGCCTTTTGCTCTGATGTTCTTGTCAAATGTGTGATTATGAGTTCAATTATGACAGCTCGTGCATGAGTCAACAGAAAATGCCACCAACACTCGGAAACAGGTTGGGAATTGGGCAAAATTGGGGTTCACACTAACTGGATTCACATGTTGCGAGAAAGCGTCGTATGCGTGCCTTACGAAATGGCGAGCATGTAGATAATCTCATATTCAGTTTATTTTTTTATTGAGGCCAATGTATTTGTTTTGTTCGGAAAATTAACAAACATTGACCCTGTCGAGAAACGAGGCACTTGTTTATATTCTACTATAAAAATTCCAATTCTCTTCAAAACCATCAAAAATTTTAAGGATCCTCAGATGTGGTATGGAATGAGGTCACGCATCACAAATCGATGCAGAAGTTCGTATAAGCTTGAGTAATTCGCTTACGTCGCTAATTAAACTTATGTACTCGCACTGCAATTGAAGACTATTACTTCTTGATTGAGGTATTTCAAAGTAGAGGCAATGAAGTCATATGCAGTAGTGTGTCATTAGGGTTGGCCTGCTTTTCAGAAATACTCATTGTTTAACAAGACGAATCGATTTTAGGATGTTTACCTCTCCATCCATTTTGATTAAAAATCGAGATATATGAACTTGGTACAGATATTCCTTAGTACTATGGGGAGGTTTTATTTAAAAATAGTGCCATAAATCAAGTAGCAATTAAGCTGAATAATTAAATTCAGCACAAGCGGTCACATTAAGAAGGAACAGATAATTTCACAAACATTCAATCGGTCCATATTTTGTTCCTTCCGCATGATTATATATCGATTTTACTTTTTATTGGAGTGCGAAATATAACAATAGAATGAAGCGAGAATATTTCACTTAACATAAAGAGATTCGGTGTATTCAAAATGATGGTCCATACTCTCCGCAAGCATTAATACGAGTATGATGAATTTACTGATTTATGTTAGTTCGGTTAGATATTTTGGATAGTAAGCAAGATATTTGGGTTAATTTGTAACCAAAATAAAGCTTTGCAAAAACCAGGACGTGACACGCCTTTAATTCTAACAAACAACGAGGGTATTTAATGTTCGACAGCACCGAACTTAACCATTATATACTTCTTTGTGTTGAGATTATGTTATATATCATATTTATATGACATTTTTAAGAATGAATTTCGGGTGTATCCCCACTCTACAGAACATGAGTTCGATCCCAATTTGCAACCAGCAGTAAAACAGCTTTTTCTAAAATTGTAACTCCTCGCTAGTCAGCTTAAACCTCTGAGTGTATTTATATAAACGGTTCGAAACAGCTTAAAGCTCTATTCGAAGCATTTAAAACGATGTGAAAAATTTTAAGAAGTGAAGGAAATAGTATTAAGAAGGTGGGAGATAATTAATCTCAGTTGGTATTTGTTATGCAAAGGAATGTTAAATTTCGGACAAGAGGCGGGTTTCAGCGAAGAGCTTAATTTCGATGAAATAGATGACCATTAGTTGGTCATAAATATAATTACGCAATATATTTTGTTCAAGTAAATCTTGTTTACTAAATTAAACTAATTAAATTACGAAAAAGCCGATTATAAATCGACACCAGGTCTATTAATATAAAAAAATAAATTGGGTCAATAATTATCAAATGTGAGATGTTATTACTATTGCTACAAAGAACATTTTTGAAATAAAACGCCATTGTTAGTACAGACTTGCCCTGTATATATATATATTTTTTTGTATGTTATCGATAACACAAGGATATTAAATAGATTTTTCCTGATTACCCCAAATAGTAGTTCTATTTTATCAAGTGGAATCGATCGTGTGTGTTTTAAAACTGGCGATTTCATTCATCTATCTAAAAGTATTCACAATATACCTGTACCAAAGGCAAATTACGATTATCATTACCACGGATGCAAAAAAGTGTTCAAGTAATGTCTAAATTACGGTGTTTGGTCGTGGTTTTGACGTCATTCCTATTAGTAGGTGCAAACTTAATTTTAACATATATTATTTTAATTATTCCCATTTCCACCAATACACAATTATATACTCGTATATCCATCTTTATGCATATGCATATATGTATGTATGGTATGTGATTGAACTTAGAGTTAATCTACGATTGTTTGTGTTCCGTTAAATTGATTCCAGTACTTAATTAAACAAAAAATGCAGTGATCAGATTGGTTTATGAACCCGAAATTCCACAGCTCCAATTAAATCTTTTGCGTTTCTAAATCCCAAGTCACTATGATGCTGATTTCGTATATTTATATCAATGTGCAAATGTCTTCAATTTGTTGTTTAATTAAAATTATTTAATTTATTTATTATTTTCAATTCATTGCTTCTATATCTGCATTTATACAAATATACGTATGTACACACTTATTTGCATTTTGCATAAATTATCTTCTTGTAGTGTC
Organism: Bactrocera minax; assembly: GCA_021498325.1. Taxonomy (NCBI): domain Eukaryota; kingdom Metazoa; phylum Arthropoda; class Insecta; order Diptera; family Tephritidae; genus Bactrocera; species Bactrocera minax. The sequence continues at coordinate 10,526,777 of JAKEEE010000001.1, read as the reverse complement.
TAATCGGCTCGGATCTGTTATTATTAATTCAACGGCTGAGTTTGAAGTGTTCTTGGCGCGATTTACTATGAACATAAATCAATTTAAGATCTGTTTGTTTGTTCGACTAAAATGAAAACAGATTAGTTAGCATTTATAAATTGATTTCTGCTACGCATTTGTGTCAAATTTTTATTTATTAAAGTCTGGAATACCTTTCTAATGAACCAATTGAATTTGAAAAAATGTTTGGAATTTCCAGCCAAAAAATGTTTTGAAAAATGATTTTTCCTAAGTAGTAGCGATCAGCAATCAAGCAGTTGTGGCTTGATTTATGCAAAAATGTTAAATTATAATATTTTTATTAATACGAGAACCAAAGTTGGTAATGTTTCGAAATGTGTGTTCATATCGATTTAAAGATTTAAATTTATAAATAGCTAATAGCATCAACAACAGCAGAATCGCAATATAAACACCGATTAACTAATATGAGATTTTCAAAAGCAATATTTTTAGATCGAAACTTTACAAAAAGAATAAAGTTTGCATAAAAATATAACGATTACGAGGTTTGTTCAAAAAATAACGGGAATTTTCGTTTTTTTGAAAAAAATATTTATTCATTCGTCTACATTAATGTTGTCACCTTCAAAATAGTCTCCATTCGATATTACGCACTTATGTCAGCACTCCTTCCAATCGTCGAAACATTTCTCATACTCGATTTTTGGGATAGCCCTTAGCTCTTTCAGCGATGCTCTTTTAATGTCATCTGTACTTGTAAAACGACGGCCCTTTAAGGTAAGGCAAATATGGAGGTTGGGGCATCGTTACAGTATTGCTTTGGCTAAGAATTCACGAACAAATAACGAAGTGTGAACAGGTATATTATCGTGGTGTAAAAGATTGCTTCACGCAAGCGGCGGTGAACTTGTTCGTAGTACTCCTTATTGATCGTTTGACCTTGAGGCAAGAATTCATGATGCGCTATGCCATTAAAATCGAAGAATGCAACCGAAGAACATTCTCGTTATTTTTTGAACACACCTCGTATATTATAACAATGCAAGCACTTAATACACACAGTGTACAAAAATGTTAGAAAAGGGTCTAGAATAAGAAAATGACACTTGCTTTGAGGAGAATATTAAAGAAATCCTAACAAAGAGCATAGATATTGCCTCAGAGAAATCCAGTTCGCATCCAGTTTTTCATTTATAATTTGATTTATAACGTACAATTGTTTGAACCATCATTTTGATGGGGTAAACTTACCGTTAACCAATTATCTTTTCAGTTTTGTGCTTGTAAAAATTTTTAATGTTTATGCGAAGTTAAATCAAAAACTGCTTCTTTTATAATAAATTATCACTTATAGTAAAATCTCCACTTCCTTTGATAATTTTCTTTTACACATCTCATCATATTATACCTTAATTGCAGACACTGGTGAATTCTAGCAAACCAATTTGAAAGCAATTAATTCAAAAATCTCAACAAACAACAGTTTTTGTTTGATCTGCATGAAATAGAAGGATATGGGTATTAATATGAGCACTTAAATACCGCAGTTTGCGATGCAGAGTCCTACAGATCAACAATCGGTTAAATTTCACGATTGATTTCACCAGCGATTGCTACCAGAGCTTTTGTTAAAGTTTCTATGAGTTTCTTAAGACTGAATTGTCGAAACTAACCGAAACTCTTGGCTACGTGTGATCGTTCATCTCTCTCTTACGTTAAGGCCTAAACAGTTGCAAGATCTGTATGTGTTAGTTTTCATGCTAATGCTTCAATTTGTGATAAAATTTGCGGAATGACTTTAATTTTCTTCTAAATGTGTAAAGAAGTTAAAAGAAATGTATCATTGAAAGTTAAAAAAACAAATCTTTCTCAACGTTCGTTTTAATCAAGTTATCGCTTTATCGATATCATGTGAAATAAGGGCAGCACTCTCCCCAAAATCGCTTGCAATGGCAATGCTGTCAAAAGAAGAACAAAAACAGCTGGCTATGGGAAACTATTTACATGTTTTTTAATCAACAACCGGCAAAGTTATTCGCGATATTTTATTGAGTTTACTTTCATAACAAATATTCTTAATTGTATATCCAAAATGAAAGATTTAAAACTAAAGATTATGTACAATAACGTGATATCACAAGCCATTTCAGAGTCTGGCCGCTTTTTGTTCGCCGGTAACCGCTTTGGTGATATTTTTGCTCAAGAGTAACTCATAAAACACAAAATATCAAGTCATTCTATTTTATAATAAATTGTATTATTTCACTTTCAGCTTACACGACCTCGAAAAAACTGATACACCTCGATCTAAAGTGCTCGTCTTTCCGCAGCCTAGTCAAACAGAAATTAACAGTCTCTGTTGTCATCGCGATTTTCTTATCGTAGGTGCCATAGGTGTTGTGTACGGTCTATCATGGGACGAAGAAAAGCGAGAACTCAGCACAGCACGTAAATGGGAAGTTAAAATACCACTGAACGTGGATGCCGTTGAGGTGCCCGATGTAAATTTTCTATGGCTACGCACCGAAACCGATACACTATACGCGGGTTGTGGCGATAATATAATTTATCAAATCAATTTGGAAGATGGGCACATTGTGCGAGACTATCGAGGACATACTGATTATATACATGGTGTAGCAGGTAGCGACAGAGGGCGCATCTTTTCAGCTTCCGAAGATGGTACGGTACGCTTTTGGAGTGAACAACAAAAAGAAGCAACCGCGAAATTGGAACCAAGTGCAAATGCACAACTAATGCGTCCGGAATATGGAAAGTGGATTGGAGCGGTAGCTACAAACGATGATTGGCTGATTTGTGGTGGTGGGCCGAAGTTTTCCATTTGGCATTTGGGAACTATGGAGTGCATGCGTGACTTCGAGTTTCCAGGTAAGGTTCATGTCTGCGATTTCGTTGAAGAAAATCTATTTGTAGCTGGTGAGCACAGTCATGCACAATTTTATGCAATAAATGGTGACATACAAGCAAATATACCACTAGAACATACAGCAGCTTATTCAGCTGTATGGCAGTTGGAGCCCATAAAATTCATGTCCATTGCGGGCTACAGCAATAAGTTACATATTTTAAATGATTTTCGTTTCTTAGATAGTAAAATTGAATTATATGGGAATACTGAGGAATAAGAAATATCTTGTGTACCTAAGTAACTAAAAATTTTGTTTATATTTTTTAAAACGAAGGCAAGGTTAAAACGGGTTTATTAATACAAGTATCTTTTGTAATAAACATTAGCTGATACTCCTCTTTTCCAATATTGTCGACAAATTTGCAATCACCAAAAGTTAATTCATCACTAAAAAAGAAAAGCAAAATGTTTACAAATCTATATACCCTTATCCAAACAAAATTTCGGATATATATTTTTTTCTACCTCTTTGCTGCGAATTTCTCTAACATTCTAACAAATTTATGCGATATTATTTGTTCATCGGCACGTATTTTAGTTCTCGCAACTCGATTGAAAATCAAAAAGAAGTCGTCACCATGCACAGTACCTATGAAGTTAAAATGTTTGAGTTTAATATATAAAATGAATGAATATAAAAGAAAGATATTTTTAACTTTTACACACCCATTTTCACGTCTTTGCGGTGTGATAACACCTCACCTATACCCTCTTCCGCTGGATTATCATAAACATATGCATAAATTGGACTAGTTGCATGTTGCCGCTGCAAACGTATCGCTTGCTCTACACCACTTCGAAAGAGTACATCTGTATACATGCGCAGCACATTCGGATAGGTGTCAATGGAAAATTCCTTTTCGCCTAGGTAGCGACGTTTCAATGCCACCGAATAGTCATCCATCTGTTCTACAGTATGCATAGTATCCTTATAGTACAAATTATATGGCGCCAAATCATACCATCTATCGTTAAATACTTCAATCAACTCCTCTCTACGTGGCATACGTTGTAGCAGCTCCGCAGCATTGTAAGCGCCATCCTGTGCTGCATAAGACACTAACCAAGGTAACTGAGCAAACTCACCTGATTCCACTATCTGTTGAGGCGAACGCGTCAGAAATGCATCTTCAACAGCAGCATCTTCTATGCTGGGTCCAAAAGTGGTGAATGGATTATAGCCGAAGACTAGAAAATTTCGTACACCACGAACAATTGCTGCCGCCGGTTTACGCTGTAGACATTCTTTAACCAATTGTGAACTGCTAACATCTGGACAGTTCAAATTTTTCGCCAATTCAAAGGCGCGCTCACGTGTCTTATGCGTAATCGCCCATGGATTGAATGCAACACCACTAAAGGATGCGGCCACTTTAGCATACTCCGTAAAATTTCGTTGTGCCAGAATATGCAAATGCACGGCAACGCCGCCTGAGGAGAAACCCAATACCAAAATACGTTCAGGATCACCACCAAAACGTGCGATATTCGCCTTGATCCATTGCAGCGCCAAACGTTGATCCTTCATACCGAAATTACCCGATATAACCGTATCTTCTGTACTAAGAAAACCCAAGGGACCCAAACGATAACCCATTTTCACAACTATTACACGTCCGTTGCGCATAAAATTCTCATGACCATTTGCGCGCACTGAACCGAACATAAAGGCGCCACCGTGTATAAGCACCACCACCGGAATACCATTTTCTACATTTGGTTCGGCTAGTAACTTTGGCTTATAGACATTCACAGTGAGACAATCTTCGACACCGTGTAGTTTATCGGCACCAGATTTATATTGATCCCATTGCATGCATTCGTTTGGCTCACGGGACGCATCAAATGTGTCGGTCCAATTTCTGGCGTATGGTCGCGGCGATTCAAATCGTAATGGACCAAGTGGTGCCTCTGCATATGGAATCGATTCATAACTGTAATAGTAATTATTATCGCGCCCGCGTATTCTGCCATTCGGTAAATTTACAATCAATACATCGTTAAATGCATTTATATCAGCTAAAAACAAAACCGTTATAAACAAAAGCAACAACTTAAGATGCATCCCAACGCGCTGTCATTTAATGACTGACTAAAATCTGTAGTTCGTTAATTAATTAGTTCGTTCAGTATATATATATGTAAATGTATGTATGTAAATATATATTGAACATATTTGCATAAGTATTTGTGTAAATATTTTTTTGAAACTTATACTTGCATCTCAAGCCAAGCAAGTAATTCTGCTGGGAGCCATAACTATTTAGGTTTATTCATACACACATATTTCTATACCCAATACAAGCAAATGTTAAAGTGTTTTATATTATCAATTCATTTAATTATTTCTATGTCTTAATTTATTAGCAAATAATGAAATGACTAAAGCGATCAGCCAGTTTAAGAATATATTTGGATCAGTCTGTAGTACAGTGGCAATCTTTGAATACACATACATATATATACGCACATACATATATATTCATACAAAAATTTCGCTATCAGTGATCCGAAGCAATGTTGTGTGGGGTATGAAAACTTTTCTTTTTGAAACATGTCTGTCTTGGTATAATTGGCAAAATACGAATTCATATATATTGTCTGATAGTACTGCTTGAAAGTCTTTATTTGAGCGTGGCAACGGACTTGATTACTAATTACTGATTACTGAATTGTATGAAATAAAATAAAATAGCAGCTACTTTATACTTGATAAATAACTCACAATATATATTGACACTACGCTGCAAAACAACTCAAATTTATTTGCCGCTAAATACTCATTCCCGAAATATTTTCAGCGTGTTTATGCTTTATGATGGCGATAAAAATGTTAATAATAAACGAAAAATTCCTTAATATTATCATTAAAAAAAAATAATGTATGCCATAAAATTAAGATTTTAAGTGCGAACTCCAGCAATTTGTATGGTCATCAGTACTTTTGAACTCTCTTTTAAAGTAAATTAGTCTCAGCTTGCATGTATATGTGGGATTTATTTGATTAAATTTACTAATTCGCAAACATTTCAGCATTTAATCTCAACATAGACTTCTGACCTTCCCAAACATTAAACGAAAGTAAAATGTACATTCTTGTGTACACACAAAGTGGCATACATATGATGTATGTAAGTATGTTTGTATGTTTGTCTATTAAAATTGAATAATGTAACATCCTAATCTTAGCACATGCCATGTGTACACATACAAACATACTTGTACTTAATTTAGTATCTCTATGCGGTTATTGTTTTTATAATATTCTTCAAAGTGATTTGTTTTATACTTTCTCATGACGAAAGGTTTTTAATTTATCTGCGTCTGTGCAAAGGGAGAGCCCATATTTCAAACAATTTGTTTTTTATGCTCTAATAATAAAACGTGTGCATTTCAGAGTCCAACAACCGATTAATTTTGTTGAAAAAGGAAAAGTAAATCAAGTTTCATCTTAATAAAAGCTGATAAGCAGTTGTTAGCTTTATAGTCTACCTTAAATAATGGCAGACAGGTGGTAAAAAATACTATAGCAATCAAATCTTTATCACATTCAATATATTTAATCTACAAACCTTACAAATTACTATTTTTTTTACTTAAAACGCAATATGTGAACTTATATGAAAATTAACCCCAATTTTGTATTTAAATAGTAGTGATCTTGATATCAAAAATCAGCTGTATATATTCATACTGAAGCACGCGAATTAGCTTCGGTTTTATTAGTACAAACTACTAGGGCAAAAACAACAACCGGAGCTTTTTGAATCGTCTAATTAGTTGCTGAGTGACAGCAATTACATTAAAATTAACGTACATTAAAACAATGAAAAATGTATTTTTAAAAAGGAAATTTCAAAATAATTTTATTGCGAATATCTCAATGTTTTTAAGGAGTACATAAATACAATTTGTATAAGTTAATAATATTTCTTTGAATTGTTACATTTCTAATATGTATATCCCTTAAAGTATTCAATGAAGAATCAAAAAGTAAATTGTCGATAAATGAGTGAAATTAAATTGCCTATATAACTGACACAATATTTTTTTGGAAGATTCTATGCGAGCCCGACTTAAAACACAAATTGTTGTTAAGTTATGTGCACTTTTTTATAAGCCAAATTTTTAAATTTGTAAATAAAATACACATTTTAACATGCTTTCTTCCAAAACATGCTATTTTACTTAATAATTAGAGAGAGTATGCAAAGCAAGTTAGCATTTTATGAAATTATTAATTTACTAGTTGTGCAATACTAATTCTGTAAAGCCATCTGCATTTCTAATTTAGCATAAAATCCGAACAAATGGCAAAAAATGTATATTTTTATATTTTTTCCTAAAGCAAGTTACCAACTCAGTGCGGCTTATTTCAATTGAAAACCCCAAAATGTATCACAATTAGGTCCAACTTTAAAATGCGTATCTTTACGTTTTATTTCAATAGCATTTAACAGTCTAAAAAAATTAATAAGTGCTCGTATGCTCGTGCTGTTGTAATGAGTCTGTATCTATATAAATGTAAAATTATTCACAAATGGAAATATAGTCAATTACACAGTATTGGTCGATCTCTAAAAGCTATATAAATGTTAGAATTTTTAACATTCTTCTCAGCAACCACAGTATAAATCGTAATATCGACGGCCATAGCCAAATGGCTTAAAGCCTATAACAAATTCATGTTGTTCCATGGTCAGCAATAATTATTTATGATCAAAATATTTGGATCTGCATATTAAATAATTGCAGTTAGGCTGTCCACTAACAAGACTAATAAGTACATGTATGTACACTTTTATAGTATATGTAGTGCATGTAATGGGAACACAAATTAAAAATTCTGTTGGACTTTGCCCCTTTTTACTCATCAAATTATAAAAACAAACACAATGCTCATACTCGTATTATGAAAATAAATTTATGGCTATATACATACGTTCTCATGCTTATAAAATTGGTAATTGGTAATCGTTCGCAGAGAAGCACACGTACATATGTATATGCATGCAATCACAGAGCAATTACATCGTTTTTGCTTCCGTTTTCGATTCGGAACCGTAGGCAGAAGCTTTACTGATTTTCGACATATTTATTGACTTAACCATTAGTATGTAAACTGAAAAGATATGAAAATATTATAAATTAAAATAGCACAAGAAATACATTTAAAATGATGTGCACTTACATGTCACAAGTATACACACAGCAATCGAAAGGCCAAACCAATTTTGTGATACAATTGAAGAAATCAAATAATAGAGTATAAGCGATATAGAAAACACAGCCCAGAGAGCAAAGTTAATTAAACTGCATGGACGATATTTTAAAACAGTAACAGGCACTTCCTTAAAACCAGATGTTTCAAAGAAATTGCCTGTTGTATGGAAGCTGTCGACCAGTCGATCCTTCTCGCGATATAAATTATGTAACCACTCAGCCGCTTCCATTTCATTTTCCGGCACACTATCTACTGGAATACGACGTGCATACAAATGACCTTCGACCGGGTATCCGTTGAGCAGAGTGGAAATAGTCGGTGCATTCTGCATAATATTTTACATAGATTTAAGGGATTATAAATAAATAGTGGAATTATGTAATACGCACCTTGGCATCCTTTCGGAAGGCTAAAGTAGTGCAATATATGGCGGGACAGCGACCACGCATGCTCGGTAGGCTTGTTGTAAAACCTTTTGTACGTGGTATCAAATGGTGTTTCAATACAGGTAAGCCACGCTCCTCCGCGAACTTAATGGAAGCTTCATGTTTCTTTGGTGTGAAACGTGTACCCTCAGCATTGAGTAACAGCCATATGGGGTCTGGATAAGCAAAGATCTCTTTTAGTTGACGTGCAATTATCTCAATATCCTTGTCGTATGAACGTTCCAAAAACACAAATTCGGCGAATTTCCATGCCCAACCCATTACAGGCACATAAGAAATAGCTTTCTTTGCATAAGCTTTGCAATTGCCTAAACAATGTACTTTGTCGGCGAACATCCAACCACAAAGCCAATCAATCTCATATGAATGATTCTGAATAATCATAACATGTTCTTTGCCACTGAACTTTTCTAAATCTTCTGGATCCATGTATAAATGTAGTGTACTATTTGAGTACCATTCGGCAACGAATATCAACTCTAAAATGACAAAGGAAGCGTTAATAAGCGATGATAAATTAAATTCATGTCACATTTGAACTTACGCGAGTACAGCGAATAACAGAGATAGTACATGATGTGTCTGAAAAGCACGACATTGAAGGGTTTCAAAGCGATATGCAATATTAGCTGCACCAAGTTTATCACCAACCCCGATATAAAGAAGGTGACGGCTATGCCTAAATGCACAATTGTTAGCTTTTTCAACTCCACTAACGAGATCATGATTTACTTGTTGTGCTAAAAAGCTAATAATAAAAAATTAAAAATAAATTATTTATTACTGTGGTCCATTCGTTAGGATTTTTGACTGCTAAAATTTAAATATTTGCATATATACATATAAGCATATTTTTGTGGTTCAGTATTTTCCAACTCAATTGGATAAATGTCTGCGTATAATGGATTTTCACGTTTCACAATATATGTTTATATTATTATTAAAAATTCTATTTACTGTTTTTATTTTAAATATATTTTTACGCTGCTTGGCGATCGGTACACCACTGATCACAACAACCGCTCAAGAAAGACTGAAATATCTCTACAAACAGGTATCAAGACGTAATTGCAACTGATAGCGAAAGCTTTCGTAAATATCATTCGCATTAATTGAAACCTGGTAGTAAATCAATTTGGTATACAATTAGAGCTTAACTAGCTCACTTTGGTGCAATACTAGCACGCGCACAATCTTAAAAAATTTGCTTCCAGAGGTCACTTTAAACTATATAAATACATACATAACATAGCATAGTACAATATAATACGCAAAATAGTAAATAAACCCGATGCGACAGATGTGAGATGAAGGTTGTGCAATAGGTAACTGCGAAATGACGGAATTTTGTTTTTTTTTTAAGTTTTAATATAACACTCACTTTATCACAATTTCTTAAACATTCAAAATTCTAACTTTTTAATTGCTGAAAGTAATATAATTGGCCATACTGTTTTTACTTTTTTTGATAAATTATGGTTTCATAAATGTACATGCACGCATAAATAAAGATATCGATTGGCAAAAACACCAAGCCAAACAATAGCCACCTTTAACGACAGCAGCTCCTAAAGAAAAACGTGGTAATCTATAGAAGCAACAGTAATGTTTATCAATAAAATAAATATGTATGTTTAACACAATGTGATAATTTACCTAAATGTTGAAAACGAATTTGTTAAATAAAGCAATAACAATTATATGCTAGCGTTGTATAAATTCACGAGCATGCAATTGTACGTCTTTTACCTCGCAGCTGATTTCTGGCAATTGACTTGCATTTGCGTCAAAATGGTAACAGAGTTTGACAAATAAAATGGTCTGCTATCTTACAGATTTGTGGAAATTAAAAACAGATGTCATTTAGTAATGGCTGTATTTCCTGCCGTTCGTTTATAATTTGAGTGTTATTCATTTGTATGTAAAATTATATTTCAGAAGTAAAAGTTATTGAGAATTTTATTCGCATTAATAAAAAGTCAGATATGGCAATGAAAGCCATCACTGCAAACAGCAGATATGCGTTGTCACAAATGTCCAACCTATTTATTACATGTTGGCTACTTTCGAATCCACAATATTTTCCCGCTGACCAAAGTCAATTGTGCGTCAATTAATTGAGTTGCTCAGTGAAACTGTATGTAGATATTAGCAAATCTGTGTATAACCTTTACATTTATGAATAGAATTTGCGCATCGAAGGAAAGAAAATGCATTGTTTGCACCGCTATTTAAAATATTCAAAAATATGTATGTGTTCGATTTAACAAATGAATACATATTAAGACTGTGACGGAGTAGGTTTTTATGGCAATTTGCGTAAAAATATACTAAAAACACTTCTACTGAATTTTCCCACTCAGTACGATTGTACCTGGTCCATATATGGGTTATACAGAATTAAATTACAAACAAAAAAAACAGCACACATTTACAAATTATCTATTTAGTTTCCTATTTATTAACGACATCAAGTATTTTAAAAAGAAGTGAAAGTTCTTTATTTTCCATGAGATTAGAAATTCCTACAAAATCCACACAAGAATTCTTCCAGTAACGTGAAAATGTCTTTTTTTTTTTGGTTAAATAGATTATAAGTATGACACTAAACAATATAACAGATTTAATGAAAACCCCTTTACACACGCAGACATAATAAAACAATTGTTATAGTTTGTAAAACAAGTATTTCAATACAATTTTAATAATTATATTTTTTGTAGACATTCATATAATAAAGAAATAATCCTGTTCGTGGACTTTTCTAATATATTACTATAAAAATTCATTTGTAATTTCACCAGTAAAGACATTTGTCAATATGGGCCTAAACTCTAACGACATGCTTCTGATTACAATAACATTCGAAAATCGTTTATATCTTTATAATAGATAATAAAAATAGTTTCCGTTATTTTTTACTCATCTCCAGTCAGAAGCATATGCAAAAATTGTTAATAAAAAGTAGTTTTAAAATCAAATGTTGCTGCAAAGCAATAGTGTACTAACCATCAAATACAATAACTATAAACTACATACTTTTCTGCTAGCAAACTCTAAGATATTCCAACACAAGTGTAGTAACATAATCGCTAAATCTCCAGCTTGTATCTATGGACGTACACATTGGTTATGTTTTTCGACCTTTAGTACTTTTTAAATGTTATTAGTGACAACAGATATGATATATATAAAATGATAAGTTGATATTGTAGATACACTTGATAAATTCACAATTTGTATTACTTTTAAGCATTATTGTCATAACTTTTCAAAATTTTAGACAGGTTCTTAACGATGTGAGTGTAATTTCTAAGCAAAACAAAATCTTTATTAATTAATTAGTTTTTTTATAAACTGAGTTTGTAGAAGTGTTCATATATTATATTTTCAGTTTTCGGCAATAATTTGTAAAACATTGTAATTTACAAATTCATTTCCTATATTTACTTGCGGTGGTAACGTTTGAGTAGATCTACTAATTCTCTTCTTATGAAATTAAATTTAAAATGTATTGAAGGTGTGCTTAAATCTCATATTCTGTTGTTAGTTTGCAATCTTAATTCACTTAATTTGCTATGGTTCTTTCAATTGCGCTAAGTAACAACTTTTCGGCATCCGCCTTTGAAATCATTTTACTAAACATGGAAGGCTACTTGATTTTCTTATTTAAATTACAATTTAGTGCATTTCCATAGCTATCATTTCAGCCACTCATTTGCTTAACAATGTAGTTGGAAATATAATGACAATTTTCTTCATACAATTGCTCTTCTGTAGATAATAATATAAATAATACCATTAATATTGACAAGTAAGAAACCTGAACTTTGCATACTATATATTCTTCTATGAAGTTTTTTTTTCTATGTAGAAAATTGATTGCAATTATTTTAATGTTACTCAGGAACAAAGGGTAATGTATTATAATCTTATCGATTATGCGCTTGTATTGTAACTTCGTGTGTGGGTTGTGATAACACATGTTATGGGTGATTAGCGTAATGTTGAACTAAAAATTAATACAGAATTTAAAGTGAGCAAATTTGGTTATAGCTGCACATGTTACTCATAAATAATAATAATTATGAGAATATTATATAAAAAAATAAATATAATTATTACAAATGTGAAACATTTAAATACTTTTTGCATAAAAAATACATTCATTTTATTTACGATTTACTTCAACTTAATAAAACTTTTGTTCAGGTTAGAATAACTATATCCATTTAAACTTTTCTTTTGGTTTGCAATTAAGACTAACGGAAGTTTTTTCTTAAAACTCTTGCTCTAGGGCTCATTTACAATCTAAATATTCATATTATTCATAATCATACAATCATATTACTTGTGGTTTAATTGTGCTTTACTGATTATGTGGGAAATATTTTCAAGAAGACTTTATAACTTCTCATTCAAAGCAAAATCATATTACTGACATTGGAATGCTAGTAAGTTGTAAAATCAAACTTACAACTCATTTCAATTAGACAACTGATGACCTAACACATTCCATAGACAGCGATTTTTTACTATAGTCCAATTCAAATACTTTAATTTTATAATTACAATGAGTTCTCCACTCACTTTAACTTAAACAAATTCAAATGTAAATTTGTGCCTATATTTTTGTAAATATATATTCGCAAGTGTATTTCAAATATACGTAAATTGGTCGCCGTTACTGGTGGTTTGATGAAATAAAAACTAAATGACTGCCATTTGACTGACATTTATGACTATATACGGTAGAATTTCGTCGTTTGTACGCTTGTTTTATGGTCTACGCTTGTGCGCATTGTTAATATTTGTTATGGATGGTCGCTCGAAAGTCTCATACAATCGTATGCTTGACATTTTTATTACTTCGACTTCGATGTTTCCGAACCATATGAGGAAGCTTTACTGATTTTTGACATATTTATTGACTTCACCATCAATACGTAGACTGGAAAGATACCAGAGAGCTAAGCGTATAAGATATTCAATAATGAAAGTAGTTTGCCATTTACTTACTTGCTAAAAGTATACCGACGGCAATCGAAAGACCAATCCAATTTTGTGCCAAAAATGAAGACACTAGATAGTAGAGTATTAATGAAATAGAAAATATTGCCCAGAGTGCAAAATTGAGTAGATCATATGGGCGATATTTAAAATGCTTTACGGGCACTTCTTTAAAACCCGATGTTTCAAAGAAACTGCCTGTTGTGTGGAAGCTGTCGATAATGCGATCCTTCTCGCGGAACAAATTTTGCAGCCATTCGGCAGCAGCTGCCTCATCTTCAGGTACATTCTCGAGTGGGATACGACGTGCAAACATGTAGCCCTCTATGGGGTAGCCATTTAATATCGTAGAAATAGTCGGTGGGTGCTGAGAAAATAGCGAAAGGAAATCGTTAATTATGCGTTTAAAGTCAAGCTAGTCAAAATTCATTAGGTAATACAATTTACAAACCTTTGAATCCTTTTTGAAGGCCAAATTTATGTCGTAAATTGCTGGACAGCGACCACGTAATGTGGGTAGGCTAGCAGTGAAACCTTTTGTGCGTGGTATTAAATGGTGTTTCAGTACAGTCATACCACGCTCTTGTGCGAATTTAACGGAGGCCTCATGCTTTTTCGGTGTGAAGCGAGTACCTTCGGCATTTAGCAGCAACCACACGGGATCGGGATATGCAAACACCTCTTTCAATTGACGGGCAATTATTTCTTTATCCTTATCGTAGGAACGCTCTAAGAACACAAATTCCGCAAAATACCAAGCCCAACCGATTGCGGGCACATATGAAATGGCTTTCTTTGCATACGCTTTACAATTGCCCAAAACACCATTTTTCTCCGTAAACATCCAACCGGCCAGCCAGTCAATTTCATATGAATGATTCATTATTAGCAAAACATGCTCCTTGCCACCGTATTTCTCCAAATCGTCTGCATCAATATAAACATGTAGTTTGCTATTCGAGTACCACTCGGCTACAAATAGTAGCTCTGAAGAAAAAGAAAGTTTGATTTGTAAGCAATTAAATTGGTTTAATATACACAGATATGGCATAAGAACTTACGTGAGTTCAGCGAATAACAGAGATAATACATGATGCGTCTAAATAGCACGACATTAAAGGGTTTCAATGTCAAATGCAATATCAACTGCACCAAATTGATCACTAGACCCGATATGAAGAAAGTGATGGCAATACATAAATGTATCAGTCTTAACTTTTTAATCTCCGCAAGTAAAGTCATAGTTGGACTCAATTACTGCTAGATGACTTAATTAAAATTTAATTTTACTGTAAAGTTATGAAAGAAAATTAATTACCAATCTCTTATATATTTGATATGCTTTAAACTATGTTAATAAATATTTCAAGATATTCAATATACCAAAGAATATTGAAAATTTTTATTGAATAATAAGAAATTACTAACTCGATTGTTTAATATTTTAAATACTTAACTCTAATAAACTAGCTGGCGTTCTATACACGACGAAAAAACGCAACTCTTTAACAGGAATTACTAAATTCTACACCATAAAAATGTTTGTCAAATTCGGCCAAGTATAAAATAACTTAATAATTTTTTTTATAAAAAGCAATAGAAAAGGAAAAAGATAAAAATCGAACGAAGACCTTAATACATCTCTTGATTACAAAGTTTGAAATATAACAGTAGTAAAAGTATTAAAAACGCTTATCAAACGCCGATTAAATATTGTCGTTATATTCCTACGGATGTATTTATGTATGTGAACCTTATATTGTAGCGCTAAAATTGATTATCGTATAATTAGTGCCTTGTGATGACGCCGACAAACTTCTCACACGAATTAATAGTCGTACATTAATAATTATGATAGGTACTATATTATAGCAAAGCAAAGTCTAACAAAACTTCTTTTCGCAGAAAAAATACAAACAACATGTTAATTAAAATGTAACCAAGACAGTAACCAGACAGGGTTCAGCGAGCGACTGTCACCTCAGCAGCATTTCTCTAATCTACATGAGGTTACAAGTAAGAGATGGCCCTGAATTAATTTGTCCGATCGAATTTAAAATACCTAAGAAAAAAATATATTTTTATTTATACCTTATACTTGGTATATGGAATAAAATTAAGAGCACACACATTCATGTAAACTGTTATTATCCCGCTTAACTTTCCTTTGAGGACTTAAAAAAAATATATTTCATATTTATTCAACAAAGTATGTATAAATTAGCTATATATGTTTACGAAAACTCCTAAATACAAAAAAAAAAATTCTCTTAAGAACGTTATGCACGTAAATCCTTGTTTTTTGAATCTACAGATATACTGATATCATGTAGGTGCAAAAACATGTACACAACAAGAATTATTTTATGCACAAGTTAAATAGTTATTATTACGCTAACTTTCACAAATTTAAAAATTAACTTATATAATCAATACACAATTCTTAATTTGAACACTCATCAGTTTTGACACACTGTATATATTTGTACGCCTTATATGAAGAATTTGTTGCGATTCCATTGAATTCGCGAAGAAATTAATGGACTCACAGCTCAACAGTTCAATGCTTAAAGAGGTCCAATCACATCAATTCGAACATACGATATTATAAATCGCTAACTTGTTGCGTCAAACTATTACACATTTACCTATTGTACTATGCAAACAAAAGCTGTGCAATAGGCAATTGCCAAAAAAAAAACATTAAATAAACGTTTTTTTTCAAAATACAACAAACAATAAGATGTTTCAATACAGATGGGGGCGAGTCCGAACAACTAGTTAATTGCATTTCAACGTAGATATTATCTATACATAATTTGCATTTTATTTACATTAATGCAAATATTAAAACGCCGGCATACATGTATGTACATATGTATATTTGAATTGCGCATGAATTAAAGATGTAGCTTTAAATGTAATTTGTTGTAGATTACAAAATTCAATTGCTGTTATGTGATAACAAGTTTTTAATCTGAAAATGTACTATTTATTTCATATTGTTTGTATATTTGCGAATGTTGACGTTTGAGTTGAACTGAGCTCTTTATACGATATTTAACCTAAGTTTTTCGTGATCTCATTAATAAATATATATCTCATTGATAGATAAAGCATGAAATGTGGGAGGAGAATGTAGCAGAGAAATTTTCTTTTACGATCAATTTGTTATAATTTGCTGGTTATATTAGTTCTAGATTATTCGCATGTTTTGCACCCCATGTACATGTGTACCGATATGCCACAAAATGGATTTAAATCTTTATTTCGTAAGCACAACTACTACCTGCAAGTCCACGACGGTAGAAAATAATGTGTTTGCATTTACAAATGTTAAGGAATATACCTCTTCTAAATTTTTGCAATGCAAAACAGCAACCTGTAGACCTCACGATGGCAAAAGTCTTTAAATGGATGTATATATACATGTGTGTTTTCGTCGTGGACTAGTGCACGTATTTATATTATATAGTGACACAATCAACTAAAACTAACAATTACTAATGCATTGTAGTCAAATATGATTTAATGTTCATCAGTTTTAATGACTGAAGAAGCTAGTAGATATCTTTCATATGCGGTTTAACAAAACAATTTCAATAAAAAGCTCCTATGCCACATTAAAGAGCTGTATAAATGTCATAGGCGCTTAAACACATAATTCTTTATATAGAAGGCTTAAATAACAATAAAATAAAAAAACAAACAGGTAACAAACGTACGTAACAAGTAGCACACATGTCATAGAAATAACGCGCAAAAAGGGTTCACTCTCGCAGCACTTCTATAATCTCGTGCACTTTTAAATTTCCAAACTCAATCACGTTTCTACTTACGTTCATTTACAACTTTAAAATACCTTTTTTTATTGAGTATAAAAATATTAAAATAAAACTCGGTAATCTAAAAATTTTGCCTATACCGTCTCCGTCTTCAAATATCCAAATTTTAGAATAAACACATTTTTGTTGTTGACTCAAAACGTCATATGTCATATGGTTCAATTCGTTAAGCTGCCAACTTGTATGGTTACGTCTCTTAACCCTTGTAAGTTATAATGAATTCTCAGTGTCAAGATACTATATCCTAACAAAGCTCTATGTAATAAAAAAAAATTAATTATTAAATCTCATCCAAAAATATTAATTCTTTAAACTTATTATTATATACATACATGTATTTAGTATTGATCTAATGTTGAAAGCAAACATTATAAAAACTATTTGACGGCGGTGATTTATACAACATATGTGGCCGCGTAGTGTTGCCAATATTTATAAATGGAAATAAATTTTGACAACAGTAGTAAAACACTAATATTGCGACAGCTATTTGTTTCTTGTAATATACGGTAGAAGATCATTCATAAATATTCTAGTTAAATATTAACACATACAAGATTGAACTTGAATTAAATATAATTATCGAGCGAATAGGAAGCTTACATAAAGTGTTAAAGGTCGATTGCTAAACTTGTTAAACTATTTAAGAAGTAATTCAAAAATTTATAATACGAGTAAATATTCATTTAAAAACGTGAAATTATTAAGAGCTACCTTTAATTAAGTTCTTCAAACCAAGTGTTCTCGTATGTGGCATTACATTACATTTTTCTTCTTAGACACCTGTATTCTTCATATCACGCAAGCCAAAGTTCAAGTATTTGTATCTGGATTTCTATACTCTATTAATTTTCCTGTAACATAGGTTAGTTTCTAAGGCAATTTAGTTACATTACGCCACTAAGATTATTATAAACAAATTGTAAAATAAATTCTACATATACTCCAAAATAGATACTGGAGAACTAATGGGTTTAAATAAAGATGGACCCCGGCGTTACCGTCATGCAGGTGATTTAACAGATGAGCCACCTACTCGTGAAGTAAATACTTTTGATATAAAATTTCGAAATATTGTCTATTAATTTTGTATCACCACTCAAGTTTGCAGAGATTACTATCCCCATGCCTTGGGGTCATATTTCCGGTAAATGGTATGGTCCCCAAGATGTTCAACCCATACTTGGGCTACATGGTTGGCAAGATAACGCTGGAACATTTGATTTACTAGTACCACTTTTGCCGCCGGATGTTCCATTCCTCTCCATAGACCTACCTGGACATGGACTCTCATCGCGCCTTCCAGATGGATGCTACTACAACATCACTGACAACTTGTATGTATTACTAATTATAATGAAACAATACAAATGGCAAAAGATATCCATAGTCGGTCATTCTATGAGCTCCATTATTGCATTTATATTTGCTGCGGTTTTCCACGATAAAGTAGACATGGTTATAGGTCTAGATGCTTTGAAACCACATCAACGTCTGCCCGCCAATATTGTACGTACCATGGAGACACGAATGGATGCATTTTTAAAAGAGGATGAACGTAACCAATCGAAAGAGGAACCACCAAGCTATTCATATGATGAACTCATTGAACGTATTTATATCGGAACATTCCACTCCCTCAACAAAGATGTCTGTAAACATATGCTAGCGCGTAGCATACAGAAATCGGAAAAATATCCAGAAAAATATTTCTTTTGTCGAGATCGTCGTTTGAAGTTTTACAATTATAGTGTTGGTGCACAGGAGCTTTGTGTAGAAATGGCCAAACGTATTGAGTGCCCCTACATGTTTATTAAAGCACTACAATCCAGTTATTTCGAAGATAAAAAGTATTATGATGAGATATTAGCAATATTACAAAAGAAACAGAATTTTGAATATTTAGAGGTGGATGGCTCGCATCATGTGCACATGAATCATCCAGAGCGCATTATTGGCCCAATCAACGATTTCATTAATCATTATGGTCCTCTATCTAAGAAAAGTTCTAGCAAATTGTAAAATTTTCTTCAGTGTAAATTGAGAAAATTTCATCCCAGCAAATATACATACCTAATTATGCTATAATTATGATAATTGTAAATAGTTGCCCATAATTTATATTGTATTTGAAGTTTGGAAAACACTTTGTTAAGTTTAAATGCATAAAGAACGCACATATGAAAAAATTATTATTATGTTTTACATGTATGTATTTATTTTTTTCTTATTTGTAAAATATGGATATGTATAGCGGACTGTCTTACCAGTATAAAGGCGTGAAACGATAAAAATAGGCTTTATAAATTCAAATGGAAGTTAAAAAAATAATGTTGTGTAAGAAAATTCATTATTCGACGAAATTCAGTATGGATTATAATAATATTTGGTGTTTTATTAACTTATATTATAGGTCATTGACTCACTTAGTCTCATTGCTACATTTTGCTTCCTATCCGAAGCTATTAAAATCAAACCAATTAACTCAAACGATATATATGATATAAACTCAATGTACGTAGTACATAGGAGCTACGGTAAACCGTGGACCGATTTCACCCCTTTTCAGCATAAAACTACAGTATATTCAGTATTATACGTTCACTAAATTTTGTTAAGATATCTTACATATTTACCGGAAGTTAGAAATTCCTATATTAAGTGTATGGAGGCTTAGGGTAATATTGATCCAATTTTATCCATTTTCAGCATCGCCTTTCATTAACAACTTCACAGATTATACGATATATATGGTATATTAACCGGATAGTTTATAGAAGACGTTTATAGAATTATAAATTAGCCGGAAGTTTGAAAATCCTTATATTAGGTGAATGGGCGCTAGGGGAAGTATTGACCCGATTTTACCCATTTTCCACATATTCGACATCTGAGGGCTTGAAAAGTTGAAAATCCGATTTACAGTACCCTAAAGGCACTCTTTTGCAAAATTTTACTTCGATATCTTAATTGATGCTTGAGTGAAAAAGAAAAGAAAAATTATTAAATTGAATTTAAAACTGCGTTACATGGGAAGTAAGCGTGGTGCCGTATTTTCCGATTTCACCAATTCTCACAAAGAAGAATTAAATACTATGTGAGAAATAATATCATGCTATCAAAATAATGCTATGCACCAAATTTGTTTAAAATTTGTTTAGTTGTTCCTGAGATATGAGATTTCACCAAAAAGTGGGCGATGCCACACCCATTGTCTAATGATTCTGATGTGTTTCTACAGCGAGTTAATGCACTTTTAATAGCTGTCAACATAAACTTTGTGTAGGAGAGTGGGTGTGGTTATAATACGATTTCACAAATTTTTCCAGGAGGTACTAGAAAGAGTTGCTTTGAGCAAGTACGGTCGATATGGCTTTAGTGGTTTGTGAGATATGTACAATAAACCTATTAGAGGGCGGGACCATTACCATTTTTTGAAATTTTTTAAAATACAGATACCTCCCTACGCGATTCCCTGTACTAAACTACAGGTTTGTATTTCAAATTGTTGCTTAGTTATGGCACTTTATAGATTTTCGATTAACGACATTTTGTGGGCATGACAGTAGTCCGATTTCGCACATTTGCAATATATATTGATGTATATAAATATATATGTCTCAAATAATTTTAGATGTTTGGTGAACAAAACCGTTATACTCTGCGCAATATGTTAAGAGAGTATAATAACGAAAATCATCGTATGTAGAATGCGTAGGCGGGGTTAATTCATGGATCGCTATCCTTCGTCAGTAAAATATCTACATATGACCTTTCGGAAGATTACCTTGTACCTTGTAAGATTACCACTAACTTTCTTCGGTTTTCAGCATATGCAGCAATTGATATTCCTCCAGACGGCTGATGGAGTTTCAAAAAATATAAAAGATATATATATACCAAAACATACTGCATGAATTCTAAAGAGGCAGTGGCAAGTATTACCTCCACTGACATCAAGAGTATACACCCATACCTTTAAACAACTTGGTTGTGTATAGGACTGGGAGAAGTTCACCTAGAGAACGACACGGGCATAGACTGCATAATTAGTTTACAATTACATAGCTACTTTCGAAAAAGTCTAAAAATATTTTTGCCTATTATCATACTTAAATACATGTTTTACGATTTATAACGTGGTTCAGCAATAAACTGATGCGATATTGATCATTGTGTGAAGAACCGGTCGAGACGGGTGTTGTGGAAATATATGGCAAACATTTCTTGCAAAAAATACAAATCTTAGTTTTCAAGCATTATAAAGTCAAGGTTATCTCGTATGAATCAATTACTTATTAATTCAAACATGTGTAACTAATGTATTAATAAAGAAAAAAGAAAAGTGTTCAAATTACGGAAAGAATGTGGTTTTCCGTTTTATTCAATGAACTCATCAATTATTGAACAATAGAAAATCCGCTTATTCGAGATGAATCGAGATGATGATGTATATGTATTATATACACACATGCATGTATAATGCAAGAGCATCGATTTGAATTAATTATATTTACTGCTAAACTTGACATTTGAAAGCCAGCAGCGCACCCTAGCCCAGCTGTGAGTAAAGAGCTCATTGTTATCCATCATAAACAAAATTCGGATGGCTAATTCAAGCTGTCATTAATTATAAACAATAGTGTGGGCCAACGATTAATTTTTTACGCTGTTAATTAAATATTAAAGCCCATGTGTATAAATTGCCTTATTTGAATATTTGAATATGACAAATGTTGAAAAGAATAAACAGCAAGTCTATTATTAGCTTAATCAACATCAATGCCGGTTAACATTGATTTCCATACATAAGTCGCTGCCTCCGCAGCAATTACCGGAAATGCATTTTATTTCTTTTATGTGAAGATGATTACCATTACGATTAGCATTGATGATGTGACACTCACCATCGCCAAAGTGATTTTAATCTGATAAGTTTCGTGTTTAAGTTGAATTGGAGGCCTAACCTAGGTTTGTATCGTTTCCAAGAAGGGCGCCCGTGGAATGGAATCCATATGTTCTGTAGTTACGCTTAACCTTCAAAAGACGAAAGATATAAAATTTACAACTGTCAGACAATTGATTTGTGAGATATAAGATAAGACTGGGTTTGGTGTTATTTGAGCTCTGACTTTCTCATTATCTTAGATAACAAAAATCGTTGTTTTTAAAAGCATAATGCAACTCGTTTTGTTAATATGGGATCATCTAACATACATTAAAAGATATACAGATCACAGATAAAGGCTCCAAAAATACTTCGCAGAGTGTTTTAAAACGTAGACCCATTAATTACCTTTAAGCGATTAATATTTATTTTGGAACCTAAATGGGTTGCCGAGTTTTGAGTCTAAATGTGAAAATAGTTATGTTATAGCACTATTATAGCACTAACTTTTGATACCGAATCATACTATAAGAAAGTGTGCTTATTTAACTTCAAAAATATTTCTCAGAAAACTACCTACGTACGAGGTGTGTTCAGAAAAGAACGGGAATGTTTTTCGGCTGTGTTCTTCGACTTTAATGGCATAGTGCATCATGAATTCTTGCCTCAAGGTAAATAAGACCTCAACGGTCAATAAGGAGTACTACCTATAAGTTCAACGCCGTTTGCGTGAAGCAATCCGAAAAAAACTCGCGGATTTGTCGAAAAACAATTCATGGTGTTTGCACACACTTCGTTGCTTGTTCGTGAATTCTTGGCCAAAAGCAATACTGTAACGATGCCCCAGCCTCCATATTCGCCTTACCTTAAAGGGCCGTCGTTTTACAAGTACAGATGACATAAAAAGCGCATCGCTGAAAGAGCTAAGGACTATACCAAAAATCGAGCTTGTGAAGTGTTTCGACGATTGGAAGAAACGCTGGCATAAGTGCATAATATCGAATGGAGACTATTGTGAAGGCGACAACGTTAATGTAGACGAATGAATAAATATATTTTTCAAAAAACGAAAATTCCCGTTATTTTTTGAACACACCACGTGCTCATAACAATTTTAGGATTTTTTTCTTAGCGTTTGACTTTCGCGTTCGAGAGGATTAAGTTTGTTTGTTAGAGACAGTATATAGCGTTTTGAAAATTGTTAGATGGCAGTGATTGTAGGCCATAAGTCCGACGACCAGTTAAGTCTTCGCATAATTAGCAAAATATTAAACTTTCTGAATGGACAGAACACAAAGAACATTTAGGGACAGTAGCATCAAAGAAGCAAAGAAACAAAAATTAGCTGTGAGAGTTTTTTTGGCAAGAAAAACGCAACACAACTACTGATCAGCATTTTCATAGCTCTTATCAAAACAATATCCAAATTGTGCTACTTTTCCAGATGACTCAATTATCTGGCCACAGGAAAAGGATACATATGGAATGACTTATAATATTTTATTATTTGAAAAGAATATTGATAAAATTGATTTGGATCAATAAAATTGAACTTTAAATTCTATGAATAAGTTCCTAAAACTTTGTGATCAAGACAGTTCCTCAAAAATGAATCAATTCCCACACCTTCCTGAATTCTTCTCATTGTTTGCATTTGATCCAAAAAAAGTGGGGGGAAAGTGTGAAGTGATCAGCTTTTCTAATATTTTAGATGCTAAAATAATTTGGAAAAGTTTTTTGTCACCCTAGCACATCATGTGTTTGAAAAAAATAATGAATGCAAAATAGTATTATTTCGCAGTTTTGATGTCATTTTGCACCTTTTTGCTTGAATTATACATTTTCATTTATTGAATGCTTATACGATTTTTATCGATTTTGTAAATATTCCGATAGCAATATACCATTTAACTTGTAAATAAGCCGCTGCTGGAGCTGGTATTGCGGCGCGTCTGATGCGCTTCTTTGTAAATATACATGCATAATTGGCCAAACAAAGAGAGCTATTAAAAACCAGATTACCAAAAAATAAAGAAGCTTAAATTTAGCCACAAACCGGCAACACACACACACACACACTTGCTTACACACAACACTGACCTACATTCATATGCCAAAAAGTCAATTGACGACTACCTTTGCATTTACATTTATGTAATATGTGTGTGCACGAGTTGGTGCAGCCGGTAGCTGGAAGCTGGAGCTGCGCTTGCGGTTGAACTCGTGGTCGGCGCGAAAGCGAAAACGCATGAGGGATATCATGTAGATTACGGTAATGTTGAAGATAGTGCTAGAGAATGCGCCACTGAATGGACCTTCATCAAGAATGCTGTACATGTGGCAAGTTGGTTTTCAGCTTCATCCTTAATCGTTATTGCTTCAGTCAGCTAAAAAAAAAAGTACAACAACATGTGAATAAAAGCGCCATTGTCTTTTGTATGAGCATCAACAACGTGCTAACTCGTAATTGCCCACTTGTTGCCATGTAAACTTTTTTACCTTCAATCTTCGTGTCTTTTTTGTGTTTTTTTCTTCTAGATCTTCTTGTCTATAATTTATATGGTTTTTTAATAAGGGAACATACATATTTATATATTTTTATTCTCTCGTAACATGTTGTACAGAGTATAACAGTTTTGCTCAGCTGACGGTTATTTGTAACAAGTAAAACTAATCCGAGTTAGATGTAAATGTTATATATATCGAAATCGATGATCAGGGGGGCGAAACCAGTTGAATTCCGGTTCAAATTTTGTGCATGATATTTTCTTAAAAGCTTCATATTACAACCACGTCTTCTTCCCTTATAACATGGTTTTAAATTCTAACAGATATTTACATTTTCCAGTATATGAATGAAGCACCAATGAAGATATCGGCATGAAACCAGATACCGAATATGAGGACCTCAGTGGCTGTGACTGAGTTTTTATCGCAAATATTGGTCAATCTGTGAGATATCTTAATGCAATTTAGAGGTTATCTTCTTCTGAATCTTCTTCTATGTCCTGATGGAAAAGATACGTTAACACAGGTCTATACGTCCCTAGCCCCCATATACCTAATATAAGGATTTTCAAACTTCGATTGGCTTTATGCCGTATATATTAATCAATATATCAGATATCCTAATCAAATTAAGTAATCGTATAATCTTGGCTATGCTATAGTTTGGTGAAGAAAATAGTTGAAATCGGTCCTTGAATTACCCAACCCCCATATATTCTAGGTGATTGTACGCCGAATATATTGAACAATGTGTAAGCTATTTTAATAAAATTGGTTAGAAATAATTTCATGAGCACATTTTTGTTAAATGCCAAAAGTATATTAAATGAATACTGATCTTACTCTAGCCCCATATATCGGTTAATATGTGAGATATTTCGTTGGCATTAAGTGGTTTTCAAATAATGCAGTTTGATGTTAAAAATTGATGAAATTGGTGCACATATATCCAATAAATTGTCTCCGTCCTTCCAGTTGATTATTATCAATTTACAAATTCTTGTTATGATCTTCTATCATAAGCTTTTGCAAGTAGCTGGAAATATTTCAAATATAATATTCGGCTGCGACCGACCTTAGCCAGTTTAGCCGTTAGCTTAAGTTTAACTTAGCCGTTTTTTTATACAGTTGTTGCATAATCTAGACTATAGATCGGTGCGCGGCTTTGGCATCATCAGCACATACATAAATATGCATGTAGATGTACATACATATATATCTGTCGCTTGGGAACTCTATGTTGTTTGCCATAAGGTTGGCGCATTAAAATTCTTTAGTATTTTAAACAATTATGTCGTTGTTTTTTCGAGTTATTCAAATTATTTTTTCTGATTTCATCGCTGTCAATTCACATAAAATGCGTAATTTTCCATATTTCGCGCTCTTCTATGTTCTTTTGAACATTTTTTTTTGTGAGTTCGCACAACTCGAATGAATATCATTTGCATAGTGATCATATTGTATGTCTATATGTTTCACAATTTTAACGTTGTTATGAGTTCACCTCTTATCGCCGTTGTGTGATTTTCACTTACCGTTATTAAAATATGTGGTTATATCTGGTAGTGTTCACCTGTTCTCAGCTCATCGCGACAAAGCTGAAAGTTCATTCGTGTTCAGAAGCGCATACCACACCGCACGCTATCCAACCATAACACGCGCTTGATGCTCCTACTTATTTATATTGTTAGGTATGTACATATATACAGATGTTTTTTTTTCCATTCTAATAAAGTACAATTTGAGTTTAAGATTTCATATTTCCTTTTTCTGTGAGGAAAACTTTGTTGCAGTTTTATTCTAGATATGATTTCTTTAATACAATAGAGATATGTTTGTATATTTAGTTATGTATGCATATATACGTATGTAAAAGGTATGTAAGTATGTGTGAGTGTGTATGTGTGTATATGTTGGTATGTGAAACTCGCTTAAATTAAACACGTTTTAGCGCTTTGTCAATGTCTCTTTGCTATTTAATTAATAGTACATATGAATATTGAAATTTACTGTTATGAAATAACGGCTCTTCATATTGCATGGCTCTTCGTCTGCAGAACCACGCTAGTTAGAGTATGTATAAAGGTAATGTAGCATAAGCGCAGCTCGTAAAGTACATTCAATTGCTGCGCTTTAGAAAACTAGATTGACTAGGTAACTATTATTTAGATTTATTAAATAATTCAGCATTGCAATTTAGCTTCCAACTTGGCCATATCTACATAATAATCTAATCTTCACTTCACTTTACAATGCTGCATTTGATTAATTGCAGTTTGCACATTTTGTGTAGTGTGCTTATAGCGCTATCGCTCCTGCTCCCGCTCCAGCTCTCTCTCTCTCTCTCCCTCTCTCTCTCTCTCTCTCTATCACTCTAACATCTATCAGGCGGCTTATGGGGCGGCGGGATGCGCTGCAATGTATTCCAAAGCGCGCACGATAGCTTCTGGGATTGGTGGTGGTGTGGGCAGATGTGCACCACTGGGTTGGAAGCCATTCTCATCGGCTGTGTAGCTAAGGGAGATTTTCTCGCCTTCCGGTGACACATACTCATATTGACCAGCTACACCCACTGCATTGCCAGCTTCCTGTTGTTGTATGCCATTGCTTGTTTCGAAGGCGTACGCGTAATTACCTTCCGGATCAGCGACGTCGTTCTTGAAGCTCAGCACTTGCGCATCTTTATCGATGTTATCGGCGCAGGCGTAGGCTACGAGTGCGGTAAGGAGAAGCTGCAAATGGAAGTGGAAGAATGTTTAATAGATATAACAAATTGTGCATATGATACAAGCAAAAATAAATAAAAAAAAAATCGATGTAATTATGGAAAATAAGGAAATTTTTGTAATTTTTGAATTTTTCTGAGAATAAAATTTTGATTTTGAAATGAACAGAAAGAACTTCCTCTCAAACGGCTAAGATTGGGAAATACTTTAGGGCGTATCTTTCAGAGATTTTCAAATGTTTAATTAAAAATAAATTTTTATTACAAAAACAAATGAAATAAAATGTACGGAAATCTTAAAACATGACGAATATAGCGCTAGTTCTTTTGAGGCTTATTAGTTCCTTAACTCACTGTGGGTAAAGCATTATAGCATGTATGGCATTTATTTTACTATGAACAGACTACAATATCCCTATTTTTTAACTCTGAATACTATGAGGTTACTCAAAGCTACTACCTGTAATATTTTCTTTAACAAAAAATCCTTCTTTTTGCTTGACTGATTGCAATAATCGAAATTTTTTGTCATTCTCTCGAACCAAAATTAGAGATTTCAAAAAAAAAGAGAATGAAAAAGAAATTTTTATTAAAAAATTATATTCAGTGAACTTGAAAAATGTATTAAATCAAAATATTCGAATTCTTAGCCATCCCAAAAAGAGAGCCTACAATGACATTAAGTACAGTCGCGCTCACTAACTTTGGTATTTGCAGAATGTTGCTCACAAAAAATAGCATGAATGAAATTATATTTAGTTTTGAGAATTTTAATTCGCAACTTGCAGGCATTTTTTTCTAACTACACTTCAATTAACATATTAAAACGATAATACAAGCTTACAAATTCCATTTTTATGGAAGATTTGAAATTTTTATGCTCCCAAACAACATAAAAATAAAACTTCTCTGAGTAAAAAGTCTGATACCTAATTAAAAAAGTTAACGCACTGTAGCAGTATCTAAATTAAGGTTCATTTCGAGAGATTCTCATAATGAATCCATGTGATATATATCTTCTAAATTAGTATTGAATATATTTTTCATCTTCGAATATTGTCGTTAATTGTATTAATTCTATACTATTCAATAGAGATGGCCGGAAATCGAACCAAATGTTGCATTCATTAATTGAAGTCAAGTTATTTACTGCTTTAAATTCGACTTTACTGATTTATAAAGTTTCAATTGCGGAATCAACTTTCGAAATTTATAGCGAACTTGTTTTGTACACTGGGAAAAAAGATTTGTTATTTATGAGTGATTTGTTATTTTATTTCGAATTTGAATTTCGTTTTCTGTTTTCCTTTAACACTAAATTAATTGCTAATGCAGCACATGTTTTGTGTTACTGTTTGCATATTTTGAATTTTTGAGGTTATTAAATAGTACTCTGAACAAAGAACCCATTTAATAAGTTTTTAAGAATTTTCTGAATGTTTTGGAGCTATATTTAAAATTAGAAATATCACTTTTAAAATAGAAGAAAATATATTTTCAGCTGAAAATAAAAAATATATGACTAATTATAAAAATAATTAATATTAGCATTGTTCGTTTTTCTCAGTGCAGTATCTGATACTTAGTTTGACTAATGAATTGCGATTAAATTTTCAAATTTGAATATGAGTGTTGAAAAATTTTAATTTAAGTTAACCTCGCAAAATCATAAAAGGAAATATATTTTGAAACATTTAATATGTTTTTTGAAAATTATAAATTTTAAAATTTTTCTGGAAGAATTTCCTAAGAAAGAATAAAGTATTCTATATATAAAAATTATTTATAAAAATTTTAAATAATTTGTTAAAAAATTTAGAATATTTTTATTATTTTAATCAGTAAAAAAACTAATTTTTCCTTAAAATATTAAATTATTTTTATTTTATTATATATTTTAATTTTTTGTTTTAATCTCTGTTCAAAAATATGTGTTTATAATTTTTTTTAATATTTTTTTTTTATAATTTTTTTTCTTCAAACATTTTTTCCACAAAACAAAATATTTTAACACCACAGTACAAACAGGATAATTTTTGATGAAAGAGAATTCACTCAATTGGGAGTTTCACACGATTTATTAGCTACGAACACTTCACAGGAGTTAAATCACTTTTTTTTAAATCATATAAGCTTATTCAAACTTGGTTAATTCTTTTCTAACGAAACCAAAGATGTACTCACAATCTTGAACATGTTGATGTATTGTAAAGCGTTTGCTAACTGTTGACGGATTCACTGCAGCCAATGCTTTTATATGAAACTTGCTAAACAAGCTAATGTCTTAGCCCCAATATTTTAAGCGAAGAGCATGGCCCAACTTAAGCAGCGCCAAAGTACAAACAACAACCTACAGCAACAATGCACCCAGTTATCTAGCGTACGTAGCTTCCTCAATAGCAGGCGATTGGCAAAAGCACGCTAGATGAAGTTGACGTCAAAAAATAAATAATAAAAGCAAATAAATATGAATGTTTATGCATGTGTATGTTTTTGAAATAGTTGGAAAATACTAAAAACGAGCAAAAACAAAAACAATTGCTATGAAAAATTTACAAATTAAAAATCGTTGAAATCTGAACTCATTAAAAGTCGCTCTCAAGCTTTTAAAATTGAATTTAACGCCTTAACCGAAGATGATGTGTTCATTTGTCTGTTGGTGTCTTTGATTGTACATATGTTTTTATGTATATGGATGTGTTATTGTTTGCATACACAAGTTGACTTTTAAGCCTGGGCGCTTAACCGGTGACGCGCTACGCTGCGATATTCAACCAACATCTTCTTCACATGAAAATTCCATTAGAAAAAAATTTCATGAAAGGCCCAAAATCGATTTACCTAACAAAAATATATACATACATACGTTTGTGCTCATATGAATATAGATGCATTTAACAAAAATAAATTGTTTGCATTTACACTTCAAAGGCGTTCAGAAAATCTTAATCCCGGTTCATGTACGAGTATAAAATGATGCGCCTTTGGGCTTACGCATGCGTAGCTCAAGCAACATTTCAGCAAGTCTCATATGTAAAGCTAGCAGACAATTCTATGACATTTTGGGTTCAAAAATTAAAAGTACAACTTGTATAATTATAAAAAAAAAAAATGAAATAAATTGCTGAACATTAACTAATAAAACTTAGTGGGGCTGCTTCTTAGCAGCTGACATTTGATGGTTATCAATTTATTGCGGTAGCAAGGTAGCAAGCGTTATTATGATTAATTTATGATTAGCTTACTCCTAGGTACTACTACATACATATGTACTTATATATAATATATCTCACATAGATGATGGCAGATAATTCAAAAACAAGTGGTTGCGCTAAGCCAGTAAAATTGATATACAGTAAGGAGCAAATTTTAGCAAATTTTAAACCCAGAAAAAAGGAAGAAATGGCTTATTGTTTGATTTGAACTTAAAAAAATTAATTCTTTATTTGGTTATGTATTTATAATTATATGTATATTTTAGGAAAAGTAAATAACTCCATTTTACAAATCGTTTAAATCGTACACATTTACATCTAATATTACATTTAAACACATAGCTAATTAAGCAAAAAAGCGAAATTCAGAAATATAACATCTAATTCCCAATTTATCACGCAATTGAGCAATCACAATTTCCCAATCAACAACTAATTGCCCAGTTAGTAACTAATTGACAATAAATAAATAATTGCCAAGCTTACTTTTTCTTTTGCCCTGAACGCACTGCAACTAAATCTGGATTGTAATGACCCGAAAAGTTAAATTCTGCTTTTATAAACCAACAAAATCGATTAAAAGTTAAGTTGTTAGTGATAATCCAATTTACATAATGATTGCCTCAGCTAATTGGCGAAAAATCAAAAATTTTGTAGTACAGACTAACTCCCAAAAAATTTATTTGGTTTGAAGATATTAAAAAGCGCGCTTGTTTACTGTGTATCGATGGTGAGAATTACTTTATAACGGTTTTGATGGTCAATCTTGACATTCGGCCAGAAAATATCTAAAAGTATCAGTTACGAAACATTGCTAACATTCAACTGTCTCAAAGATCTTAGTGGATCTTAGTGGTAATTAGTGAAGGTGGGCTAGACTCGCAAAGTGACCGATGAAATGACTTTTTGACAGATTGAATCAGGTTAATGCCTCTCTAGTTGAAAGGAAATTAGCCGAAGATACGGCTTCGATTCGGTGCAATACCGATATTTATAGACGGATATAAGTGTATAGCAAGCACGGAATATGTTTCTTCTGCGGTAGGCCTTATATATCAGACAGCTTTAAACCGAGAACGTGAAGAAACTTCGTCTCAACCGGTTTAACTTAGCAAATCCATCAGAATTCTATTGAGTTGCGGTTCTTAAGGTTCTCTGCAGAGTTAACACGAAATCTTATATCAGACTATACAAAGAGACAATAACTACCCTTTTAGTGAATAGCTCAGGGAACAATATTAGTATTCCGAGCAAAACATTAGTATTGCCAGGAACGAAATCATCTTACAATGGCCAAGATCGTTCAGCCTTTCAAAAAGTACTAAAAAAAATGTACCCTGAGGTCCACCACTAATATAGAGCGTACGATAAAATTACTTTTACACTTAACAGTGTCGTAGAGAGATTAAGAAACTATTACATTTAGGTAAAGAGGTTTAGGTAAAGCTTTTGTATTTTGATTAAGGTCATCGTCGTATTTACGATGAAAAGGTCGAAGCATTAGAGCATTACTTCGCCGAATGCAGTGATTACAGTCAATTGACGAAGTATCTTTCACGACACCCTATGTTATAATCTAAAAGAAATTTGGGTACAAAGATGAAAGAATTTCAAAAGTTTTGTTAATTCTGGTGAGTATTTTAACGCTGTTAATAGGCCTCACTGAGAACAAAATATGTATATTCACGTTCCTAGTAAAAATAAAAAACACAAATATATATATTTATTTTTTAATTTCCCACCATTCCGTTTAACGTTATTTTGAGGTCTCTTTGGTATATCTATTTTATTTTCCAACTAAACACTCTAAGTTCAAATGGTACTAAAAGGTGATTACTATTACTAAATGATGAATTATGATACAAAATATATGCTAAAGCTAAATTAATATTACAGGAAAGGGATAAAATCTTAAAAATATTGTTTTAATAGTATACAAAAAGAGTTTTTCAATTCTTCTTTATAAGCAGAGATGGATAAATGCAATCATTAAGATAAAATAAATATATTTGTGCTAATGATAGAATACCTGTATCGAGTATCGAATACAGATCCTCCTCCTTTTATATTCAAACAACACCTTACTGACATTTTGTCTAAGTAACCATGGAGTGCTTTCGATAGCACATTTTTTAAGCGAAATGTTGAAACCAAGCAATTGGCCTCAATCAAAAATCATATATTTAGGCTTCAGCAACGAATTAGTGCTTTTATTTCGCGCAATACTATTACATATAATATATATATATATATATATGTAATTACTTAGACAATATATATATATATATATTTACATATATAATATATGTAAATGGTTGCGTTTGTGAAATATAAGTCAGCAAGCTCTGTTATGGAATAACAACAATTTGTTGTGCAAAGTAACTGAAATTCTTGAACGTGCAAATCTGCTTTATACATCTTACTGTTGTTCATTTATTAAAGATATCTTCGCAACAAACGGGGGGTATTAAGACAAAAACCAGGAGTTTTATGAGTTAAAAACGAAAGTAAGTCCATAAATCAACTGAGACGCTGCAATTATTTTCAAAATAAGTAATTAAGTATTGCACTAATTCCAGAAGAAACTGGATCATCTGATTTTCTTACTATCAGTTGACTACACTAACACTAACATACAATTATACGTATGGATTTTATGTATGTGAATTTATGCAATAACTCATTTTATTATTGAACAAATTTGTCAAATTTGTAGAGCAGCTTTCGTGGAACTGAGACTTGTGTGGGCAATTATTAAAGATAATAGCATTAGCGAAAATAAAAAATCGGGACTCCATAACTTATTCACTTTATCGTAATTTATTGCATTTTTAACACATTTTTAAGTCTAGTTATTTTACCAAATATTCTAGGATTGTATTGTTTTGCATGAGCGTTAGACATTGCATGTATTAGCTTTTTGGATTCTAATAATGCACACAATGCCACAAAATGGGTGAGAATATGTATGAAACTTGTTTATAATGCTAATTCATACTCAAACGTGTGTGGCAAAATAAGTTATTTTCAACACCTTCCCAAACAAAAAAAGTTAGCTTCCCTGATACAGGTTATTCTAAAAAAGCTATTCATCATAAAGTTTGCCACAATCTCATTATAATTATATTTCGAATATTTTAGTAGTTTCTTTGGAGTCAACGACAAGCCCCAGATTGCATTTATAACAAAATTATTATATTTCTGTCAAACCCTTTTACTTTCAATATCATTACATTTCCGTTGTTCGTATTAACCAATAACTGAGAACAATATCGTTGCAGTTATT
Organism: Bactrocera minax; assembly: GCA_021498325.1. Classification (NCBI taxonomy): domain Eukaryota; kingdom Metazoa; phylum Arthropoda; class Insecta; order Diptera; family Tephritidae; genus Bactrocera; species Bactrocera minax. The sequence continues at coordinate 10,492,695 of JAKEEE010000001.1, read as the reverse complement.
TAACTAAACAAGTAAACAAGGGCTAAGTTCGGGTCTAACCGAATACTTTATACTCTCGTAATGCGTAGGGATCAAAGACGGGGAAATGCGCTCAGGTGCTGGCAAAACTTTATATTAAAAATTGTTGCATATGAGTTCAACATTTGTCATTCGACCCAATAGTGAATGGATTGCAATCATATTTGGCATCATATTAACTTTTACTTTAGGTCATATACTTATAAAGTCAATCTAACTAAGACAAATCATCATGATGACAAATCGCGATATTAGTGCTGTGGGAAGGTACATCGATTTCACTAATATTTACCACCAAACTACGGTATATTTATGATTACACGTTAATTTAATTTTGCTAAGACATCTTATATATTGACAGTTACACGCGGAATTTTGAAAATTCTCATATTAGGTATATGGGGGTTAGGGGAATTACTATCCCGATCTTATAAATTTTTGCTACAGTGTACATTATTACCAGAAAAAGACGTTATCTGAATTTTATTAATATATCTCGCAGATTGACCAAAATGTGCGGTATAAAATCAACCCGAAGTCCGAAAATTTTTATTATTTTATTTTTATAGGCATATGGAAACTAAAGGAAGTATTGAGCTGATTTTACCCATTTTCGACATAAGGCCACATTGTTATGAATTTCAATAATATATCCAACAACTCAGGCAATGAGGTCCACATATTCGGTGTATGGAGGATTGAAAAGACAATACTGTACTGTAAAACTGAAAGACAGCGAAAGAATCAGATTTCCATTTTCGAGGGCAGAGACAACAACCTTTTTTTACCTTTTTGTTTACATTTAGCGAGGTTCACCACCTTTCTCGAAGTCAATCACTCAAAGGGCCATTGACCCCACCAAATGTAAAAAAAAGGATCAATGACCTCTGTAAGGGTTGTTGACTTCCCTAATTGTAAACAATAGGTCTTTGATTCCACCAAAGGTAAACAAAAGGGTCATCGACCTCTGGAAGGATTTTTGACCTCGGAAAATTTAAACAATAGGTCATTCACCTCACCAAATGTAGATAAAAGGTGCTGACCCCACCAAATGTAAACAAAAGGGTCGTTGACCTCCGGGAGGATTGCTGACTTCACTAAAAGTAAACAAAGAATCATTGACCACACCAAACGTAAATAAAACCTCAATGATACCAAAAAATGTAAGCAAAAGGGCCATTGACCTCTGGAAGGTTTGTTGACCTCACCAAAGATTTAAAAAAACAGTCATTGACCCATGGAAGGGTTGTTAACTTCGCTAATTGTAAACAATCGGTCATTGACCCCACCAATGATTTAAAAAAAGGGTCATTGACCTCTGGAAGGTCAGGAGAGTATCGTGATGGCTGTGGTTTAGCACCCCCTTGCGCATATTCGTACCAGAATACATTATTGTCAAAAGAATACGCTCTTTGAATTTCATTAAGATGGTCAGGAAACAGATTAGATACATACATAGAACTGAGGGTTAGACATAGAACTGAGGTCCTCATATTCGGTATCAGAGGGCCAGAATATTCAATCTCCAATTTCACCTATTTTCAGAGAAAACTACAGTATATTTAAGAAAATATGTTCAATTAATTTTACTAAGAAATCTTACCTATTAACCAATATATGCGTTGTAAAGCCAACCAGAAATTTTAATATCCTTATATTATATTATACGGGGGCTAGAGGAAGTTCTGAACTGATTTTAGCAATTTTGGTAAACTATTTTTTGGGAGCTATTTGGGGATTATTTGGTATGCCTCTGACTTTCATTCAAATATCTCACATATTGACCGTTATTTTCGGATAAATCAACCATAGGTACTGACGTCCTATTTAATTAAAATGGTGTTATATGGGAAGTATGCATGATCCGACGCTGCAACATGAAGATGTTTCATAATGCTATGCGCAAAATTGGGTTGCAATAGTTGAAGTAGTTCTTGAGATACGGGATTTCATCTTAAAGTGGACGGTTCCATGCCCATTGTTCAATTTTCAAACCATATGAAAAAATACTGGAAAGAAATATTTCCAGAGAGTTTATATATATATATACATTATATATATATATTATAGCTTTAGTAATTTTTGTGATATGTTTGTGAGATATGTGCGTAAGGGTGTGTCACGCCCGCTCTTCAACAATTTTTATCCACAGATATATACCCTTGCTACTGTGATCCTCTGTACCAAGTTGTATTTTTATATCGTAATTTGGAGCATCTGATTACCCTCTGAACCAAATTAAGAATGAAAACCGTATGAAAGTTTAGAAACTTTACCGCAGTCGTCAATCGCCCTTAAAGAAGCCAAACACTGTAAGGCTCATTGAGCCAGGTTCATAACCTTTCTTTACCTTTTTATTTGTTTACATTTAACGAGGTTCACCACCCTTATCGAGGTCAATGACCCCTTTGCTTACATTTAGAGAGCTCAACCACCTTTATTTACATTTGGTTTGTTTAAATTTAGCGCGGTTCACCACCTTTCCCGAGTTCAATGATCTCTTTGTTTACCTTTAGCTTGTACCTACATAGCTTGTACTTTACTTGTACTTTACTTGTACCTTGCACAATTTTGAAAAAGCTGCCAAAGAAGATTTTTTCGACGTAAAATTATCAATATAAAACAATAAATCAAATGAGTTACTTATTGAGAATCTGGAAATATATGTGGTGTAGGGAATGGAATCAAAATTTAATTTTTTAAACTAAACAATTAAATTAATTTTTTCAACCACAGACGAGTCCACTACGATTCTCTCTACCAAACTATACCTTTATATCTTAATTTGTTGTTTAGTTATAGCACTTTATAGGTTTTCGATTAATGGCGTTTTGTGGGCGTGACAGTAGTGCTATTACGCCCATCTGCAAAACCAACCATCTTATGGTGACAAATCACACGGGTACCAAGTTTCATCAAGATATTTCAATTCTTACTCAAGTTATCGCTTGCACGGACGGACGGACAACCGTTAGGTAAACAAAACTAATGTACTCTGTTGCAACATGTTGCGAGAGTATAAAAATAATCAACATGTTCCTACAACAGTCGGGTCTTTATATCTGGAACGGTTCTGCCTAACCCCTGACAACTCAGCAGCGATTTTTACAATTATTTAAAGAATGTTTTATTCTGCTTGACAGGGAAAGTTACTCATGAAAAGAGAAATGTATTAGCTTTAGGAGCTGTAGGTTTTAATCTCATTTCGAACATCCTAAAAACCAAATTTGTTTACGTGATTTTCTACATAAATCCGTAACATATAAGTCGAAGCACTAGATATTACAAGTCATTTTAACAGGATTTCAAAAAATAAAGGCACAATGCTGCTTCCCTTCTTACAAAACTAGAACCTCATTAGAAATCTCGAATTGATTTAATATTCGACTCGAATTTATATAAGCATTCTATAACAGTTTCGTACTTTGAATTTCTCAAATGTTAAACGTAATAATCAGGTAAAATATTTATTTGTTCTTAAATTTACTTTATTTGTTGTGTTGTCTTTTGTTTGCTGAATCCATTTTGAAAAGTAGTTTGTTTTTAAAATCGTTATATACAATGAACATTGTTAAAATACTAAATATTTCTGTAAAATGTTTCTACAGCAACCAAAGAGAATGCAATTTCAAATGTACATAAAACTTAAGTTTTAAGACAAAATGTTTTTATGACTAACCGCTTTTGGATCAAGTGAGATATTCGGCTTTAAAAAAAATATGTTATTTATTTAGTAAGAACCTTTAGAACCTTAATTTTTATTTTACATTTATCACTCACTTGTAGTACTGCCTTTAGTTGAGTACGAGTTCCTTAAACAAAATACAGTACGTCCCTCCCTTATGAGCAAGGAAGTAAACTAAAGCATATAATTCCAGAAGTTTTTTTCGAGCATTTCAAAACTGTTGTGTTTGTGTTGGTGTTTAGTGTGACTTGATTCATGACATTGTAAGCCACAAAAATATTAGCAATCTAAGCAAGAGTGATGGTGTTTCAGCTTAACCTCGTCAAATAAATAAAATTTATCGATTTAATGTTTATAATTAATTATATTTAGGTATGTATACATACAAATATAGATTTGATTAAAAACTACATCCAAAATGCAAGAATACCAGTCGGCCTACAAGATAATGCCATTTGTTACTGGTTTACTAAACAAGATTTCTGCAGAATTTAAATAATTAAGCGAATTTTTGCCTTTATTGTCGTTGTTTTATTAGCACATGTAGAACAGTTGAAGCATATTGGTCGCTTTGGCTAACAGCGCAGTTATTTATGAGTGTGCGAATATTTGGAAAACGGTTTAGCTAACAACAAGTAGCATGTTCCATCCCAATATGGCGTTGGGAATTAAATACAATATTTATTGTATATTAATCATGATTGCTAAATCGATGAGCCAATTTTTAGATAATTGCTTTAAACACATATATCAAACATATAATCAATTATTTATTAATATTAGTTTCTGAGTATGTATTATACTTATAAATTGTATTGGCTTACTGCCAATACATATCTGGGTATACAGTTATGAAATCTGATATTTATAACAATTGTTTTAGAAATACTTCCGTCCTAAGAAGCTACTTATGTCTTAAGTGTATCGTCAAATCCACGAAGCGAAAAAACCTAAGCAATATCTTTCATTAAAGATTTTGACTACTCATGTTAAAAATTATGAATCAGAAGTTTTTTTTAGGAATTTACTAGAAAGTGATATGAAAAATCTCCTGGTCTTCAATTTCTAAATACCATTTCCTTCTCAGCATACAAGTTAGAAAGCTAGTTTCAATTTGATTGAAACTTTGAAGAAGTCACCCTTGATTGCCTCAAGCCAATATCAAATACCTTTAACGTTGACTAAAGTGCTAAAGGATCGTAATATTAAATATTAAACTTTCATAGAATTAACCAAACTATAAACGAATGAGGAACGTTTCGAAACAGAAGAAACTTGACTCAAACAACAGCTACTAGAAAAAGCGCTCTGAATAATGAGTGAAAAGCCATACCTGGTATTCAGTAAAAACATTGATTTGGATTGATTTGATTAAGGCCTTCCCAATCGACTTTGTAATTGAGCCAAAATAATTCATATTTGTACTTAAATTTATTTTGATACCATTACACTTTCAAGTGTTTCGAAGAAAGACATCAAGAGAATACCTACTATGTATCAAGTTTTTATCGGATTTGTTGGCGGGTTTGAGAAATATGAAGTTAGAAAAAAAAGGGCAGCGTCATTTCAAATCCATTTTTTGATAATAACCACAATTGGGATAAATATATCTTTGAACTTTCTTAAACCATTGCTCGGAAATTGACTTCTGAGAAGTTTAAAAAAATATGGTGGCAAATATTCAGTTTTTTATATGTCGAGCTGTTTAATCGAAGTGGTCAAAACCAATATCTCCTTCTTTTTATCATTTTTTGTAAGATATTACATACTTAAATGATTTTAAAGTGCACAATTAAGAATGTAAAAATAAAATGCTATCATTATCTTCGTGAAATACAATGCACAACACTCGGCTGCGTATTGGACCAAACGAATTTTTTCGAAAGATTGTGTCGTAAGTAAAAAACTGAAAAGCGTTTTAAATATTACAAAATACCTTATGTTGTCTATTTATTCTTCATGAAATCATTATAATTCTCAACTAAATTGGCATCGTGACATCAAACTCTAAGTATTCAGCTTAGATGAGAAGATGCTAGGATAAATAATGCAAATAATTCAAAGAATTTTTTATGAGATATAATATTTTGTATAAATAAAACTTTTATTTGACATTATTCAGATATTTCACAAAAATATTGAACGTGAACTTTATCTATAATTTATGACGTGATGTCTATAATTTATACAGCGACTAAGAATTAACCACAAAGAACGTAAATAGGCATTGCGATAAATTTTAAAAGGTCAATGCAAAAGTTTTGATAAATAAAATTATATGTGCAAAAGAAATTAACAGAAATTAATATATGAAAAATCAAAAATGCGTCAGCTTGGACATCTTTATATGTACTCCCATTTTAATTATGAATTTAATGAACGTAACTTAGCGAACTAAAAATTTATATAAAAGCATATACAAAATGTTGAAAAATGTTGAAAATAAAATTGGAATAGTGAGATAAAACTGAAATAAGTTACTTTTTTTCATGCTCTTTAATACGCTTTCATCAAAACACGCACTCAAAACACTAACCTTGCACAACTCATATATTACGGTCACCCATATAACAGCTTACCTGCAGCCGTACCAAACCAAATCAACCAAATAAAAAATAAATGAAAAATGTGAAATGAAATCTGCCACCACACTCGACCACTGGTCATTATTCCCAAATTATGTTGAAACGAAGATGAAAAATAAATAAAATGGCATAAAATTAAAGCGAATTAAAATAAAACGCCGCTAAACGAAAGACTGAAAACACAAACTCATTCGAGCATATGGACTGCCATCTCCGCTGATTGCAGATTTATCGATTGATAAATACATATTCATATGCAGACTGATATGTAATACTATTAGCCAACTATACTCTCAATTTTATTGTAATATATTTTACAATCTTGGAAAAGGGAGTTTTCTCACAGTGGGCGACTTTCAGCAGCGAACTTTTATAAAAATCTGTAGACATTACCTTGTTGATTGCTTTAATTGACGTTTCTTGACAATAGCAACTTAATCAAGCAATGACTACTAACCAAGAAACACATACATACATATATAATGAGATAAGCTAGTGCCTATGTAAGAGCATTATTATCAAATTCACTTTACTAAGTAAAAGTGAATGGTTGCGAGAGTAGAAAATGCCAAACCCTCAAAGCATGTCTTTACCAATCTTCAATTACTTTTTGATTGCAACCGCAAATCGATTAACGTACACACACATATGCCCACACATTCACCCACACATATACACACACACCTAGTGGGAATACAAATAAATCACACTTTGGCTGCAAGTGACCTTCCGAACGATTAAAAAGCGCTACAGTCAATAAAATTTTCTTGGTTGAGAGTGTTATGTCCGAAACGAATTTCAAATCGTATTCATTAATCTTTGCCAAATCAAATATACATAAGAAGCGTTATAATTTACGGTGCAGAAGTGAGCTCAACCTACGCTCCACTGGCGTTAGAAATTGACAAGTAGCAATTGTTTATTATTTGCTTTTGTTTTTTCTTCTTATACCCGCCGCCGTCTTCGTATACTGGAATATTCTTTTATAATTAAGTAATAATGAAAATTTAAATAATATCTGTTTATAATGAACATTAAATATGGACATTTTTTATGCAATTTGGCATCGAATCAGAATCAGCTCAAATATTCAGAATAGTAGAGCCGTGTTATATTTTTATTTATTTGCCCTTCTTCGGGCAATCGATGCAGATCGCACCTTGTGAATCCCATAAAACGGTAATCATCAATGATAGGAGTGTCTTCTCCTTCTTTGGAGTGGACTTCCCGTGTGAAGTCCTTTGTTTCAACTATTGCTCGGTCTTTTTTGAACACCAATGGATTCATGCTTCGCCGACGGTCAGTAAACGACACAGAAACTACTACGGATTGCGCTGAAACAACGTCAAACTCTCTTGTGAAGTGCTTTCTTATGTCCTATACTTCATGAAGAATATGATCTATGCGGTGTTTTGAAATGCCTACTGTCTCCGCTATCTCATGCACCTTCAATACCTTCAATCGACAGTCTGCCAATACGATATCGTGGATTTTTGGAATGTTATCCTCCGTCGTAGCCATTTTCCGTTCATCTGGAAGTGGTTCATCAAAAATTAACTCGCGCACACATTGAAATTCATTAAAACTATTTTCGACGACGGCATTGAAAGGCAGAAGTCACGATATACAGCATCCAAGCGCTCTCGCATTTCACTGCGAAGCTTTCCTTCCAAAAACAAGTATCAAATCACCAACAGACACGCACGCATTCTATATGCAGTCAAAACCAAACTATGGGTCTGAATCGCCTGCCAGTAGCCGACTTCGAGAATGTAGTACACGTTAGTAAATTTGTTTTACGATAATGACGCCAACGATCGCTAATTCTAAGGACTTATTGGGCCGTTTTCCTATATTGGTTTATATGGGATATATCTCAATGAAATTTTGTAGGGATATTTTCTTCGGTATAATTAATATTGCTACCAAAACTGGGTGGCATGGAGTTATATCTTAGTCTAGGCTCCTTATAATAATCTTTAATAAATTTTACTCTGGTTTTCAGACACCTACAAGTAATTCAGCCCTTAAATTTTTAAAAATCAGAATTGGGAGGATATTGGTCGAAATCGGACTATACCTTTTCAAGTCCCCAGATACCGAATATGTAGACCAGTGCCTATCCTATGGCAGACTTTCTACCGAAAATATCGGTCAATCTGTAAGGTATATTATTGAAATTCAGAACAAATATTTGTCTGATAATACTGACCCCTTGTGTCATGGGTAAACTTGATAAAATCGGGTAAATACTTCCCCTAGTTCCCATATACCTAATATAAGGATTTTTAAACTTCCGGTTGACTTTATACCGTATATACAGGTCAATCTGCTAAATATCTTAATAAAACTCCGACAACGTCTTTTCCTGGTGATAATGTGCTCTGATGTCAAATTTGATAAGATCGGTGCAACTCTTCCCCTAATCCCCCTATACCTATTATGAGAATTTTGAAAAATCTATGTATAGCGGTCAATGAGCGAGACATCTTAGAAAAACAAAATTAGTTAAATTCTATTCTTGAATGTACTATAGTTTGATTGCAAAAATGAGTAAAATCGATATACGAATTACTCCAGCCCCCATATATTACAATTAATGACTATGGTTATAATAATTTTGAGTTTGAATTATATAATTTTGAGTTAATCAATATTGACTGGAAATGTGTTCTCGAGCACATTTTAGTTTAATACCCATAATAAATGCTATCTGCTTAGACCTTCCCCTAGCCCCAATGTACCCGATACAATGATTTCCGACTTTTCAGCTAACCTTGAACCGTTCATGTGTGATATTTTAAAGTAATTAAGTGTTTTTTTTTTAACCATAATATGGTTTAGCGCTGAATATGAATGAAATCGGTCTAGACCTTGATCTAAGCCCCATACTTCTTATATTATGATTTACGTCCGTCTGATTAACTTTTTCTTCATACACATAGCATATTAGATATCGCGCTCTTGTTTAATGTTTAATCTATCTTTAGTAATTTTCGTATGCTCTTTTAGTTTCTTAAATTGGTATATTAAGCAAGATTTAATCGAATTAGATAACCAAATAATAAGATAATTTCATCTAAAATTGTGTAATTCTATAAATTCAAATAAAGTGAGGCTACAGTAAACATGCGCTACGTATAATTAATTAGATTCCGTGCGAAACTTACCTGCTTTTTTTTAAGCCTGCACGTGGTTTTTATACACACGCCGCTTACTTTTGACCAGCAACAATGAGAAAAGCTAAACTCAAACAAAAATATTTGAAAGTCACAAAACAAAAACATAAAACAGAAAAGCAAAGCCGAAACCAAACACAATTTTTTTTCTTCAATGCTTTGAATTTATGCCGAGTGCCTAAAAGTGTGCAATTAATTAAATATATATTAAACAAAGTATATATGTTAGACGCACTAATGTTTACGTATATGAAACAGCCGTAAAAAATTAGACATATTATGGGATTTTGTGCCTTAAGTCTTTCGTTTGATGCAGTGATGAAGCGGATATGAGTTGCGAACGCATTGCAAAATGTATTGTGCGCTTATGACAAGGAATACAGAAAATACTTCAGTGGTTTTTGCACAGTTTTGAGTAATTTTTGGAATTTCTTTTTAATAAATTTTTCTTAAATATTTTCATTTTAATATTTTTTTTCGATTTGTTCGTGCTCTAAAAGGCTTAACAGAACGTGTATGAAACAAGTCTACTATATCTAGTTTCTTGGCGCAAATGAAAAGCAGCAACCCTTATAAACACAAGCGTTTGCTATAAAAGGCCTGAAAATTGTTGGCTCATCGCACAGTTTCTGGATATCAGGCAACGAGTCCTGCTGCATCTTCTTGAACATCAATCAAAGTAACCACCACTAAAGGCATAATGTTTAAACATGTAAGTATGTCAATAATCTACGTAAGCGAAAAGTATATATTAGTAACATGCAAATGAGTATGTATATTTTCACTAGCCATTCATTGTTTCATTCATTCATTGAAGTATTGAATTTGTAAATACACTTCATTAAATATTGCATTACACCACAATTCCAGTTTAATGTCCCCATTGTTTTTTGTTTTGTTTTTTTTGTTTTTACTTATTGTTGTTTTTGTAATCGTTCACATCCAGCTCATTTGTGTTGCGCTCTTCTCGCTGGCCTTCGTCTGTGCCGACAACATTGACAAAAATGCCGAAATACGCAGCTTTCAAAATGATGCATCCGATGCCGAGGGCAACTACCAGTTCTCCTATGAGACCAGCAATGGCATTCAACGTCAAGAGGCCGGCAGTTTGGCCGGTGTGCGCGGCTCACTGAATTACGTATCGCCCGAAGGTGAGCGCATCTCCTTGAGCTACACAGCCGACGAGGAAGGTTTCCATCCGACCGGTGATCATCTGCCAACGCCACCACCGGTGCCAGCGTATGTGTTGCGCGCCCTAGAATATATACGCGCACATCCACCACAACTGAAAGAGGAGCAATAAATGCTTGCATCTACATATATATATATCTACATATATATATTATACGAAAGAGTAAGCGTGTATAAGCAAAGCATTAGCGGCTTGTGGTAGCAGTATGGGTCAAAAGTTCGCCCAGTGGCATGTCCAAGTGACGTGACGTGTTAATTGGCGTATATACATTTTTGTATCATTTTATGTTTGCACATTGTTTTTGTTTTTGCATTTGTTTTCAACATATAATCTTCTATTCGGCTAATTTGCTATTGCATCTTTCGATTTATCGCGCGCGCGCAGCTGGAGGTATAAGGGCGCGTATAGTCATTATTTGTAATTAATAGTTTTTGTTTAATAAATGAAGTGTATAAAAAGTAAACACAGTCGCTGCAATGAGATTTGTTTATTGGCTTTAGTTTTGGTTTTGGCAAACCGGTGGTTGTGTATATGTATGTATGCTTGTGTTTCAAATATATTTCTATTTCGATCATTCGTGACACCAAAGACACATCAGATAAACTTTTACTATAGTTAAGTAAGGTGGAGCAAAAAAAATTCTTTTACAATGTACTGATATTTTTTAAAATTGATCCTGTGTTTACATTTTAAAAGCCAATAATAACATTTATAGCCTTATTTTGTTGAACATTTTAATCCTTTACTTACCAAACGGCCATTTTGAGCTTTGCCTTAAAAAAAGAAAATTTAGAAAACGGTGATTTATTGTTCAACATTGTCTTCTTTTCGCTTGCTACACCTGACCCATCGATGCTCTATCTTCTTTAATCCGTCTGGAAAATACGTTTTCTGGGGGTCTGCAAACTAGTAAAGTAAATTAAACTTCTATGAAGATATCAGAATAAAAATTATTACAAATAATACTTCTAACGTTTGCCAACTCTCATTTCAAAAGTCGAAATCGAGTTATACCTTTACAAGCCCCTAGATACCGAATATGAGCAACTCAGTCCTCAATACCTATGGCGGCGATAACATCTCTCAATTTATCTCTCAAGTACTAAAATTTATGACCGGCGAGTGATTTTTCAAGTCTGGAGACAAAAAAAGTAGCACTGGTAAAAATATTGAAAATAGGGCAGGAGTTCGTCTAATTCGACTAATTTAACCTGGCGGCGACAAAAGTATGAGCCGCTACATTGTCATGGTGGAAGAGCACTTTCTACTCTTTACCGTTTTTCGCTTCTTCAGAAAATCGATGCAGATCACACCTTTTGAATCCCAGAAAACGGCGTCTATCACCATTTCGGCAGATATGACAGCCTTTGCCTCCTTCGGAACAGATTCGCAGGGTTAAGTCCACTGTTTCGACTGTTCCCTAGCCTCTTATGTATACAAGAGGATCCATGTTTCATGGACGGTCACTGCGGATTGCGCTAAAACCCTGCTGTTAAGTGATCTCACAGTTTCGGTTGATATTCGCAAAACCCATTGTGCCCACAGATTTCACATGTCCACTATTTCATACACGATATAATCCACGCGGTCTCTTGAGATACTGTTTGTCTCAGCTTTGCGGCGCACCTTCAATCGGAAATCTGTCAAAGCAACATCGTGGATTTTGTTGCACCACCCGTCCTGGTACTAGTTTTCGTGGCTCCTGAGTGTGGCACGTCAAAAACCAACGTGGGATGATGTCGAAACTCGTTAAATCTATTTTTGACGTTGCCATAGAAAGATAAGAGTCTCTTTGATTTCAGTGGGCGATTTGCCTTCCAGAAACAAGAATCTAATCACGCGATCAATAGAAAACCACGACCCTCTTTCGACTGAAATTTTTACGGAAGCCATCCACGAGAATGTACTTCACAATGGTCAATTTCTCTTATGATATTGGCTAAATAATTATCGGACCAGAAAGTTGAAATGTTGCTTTAAAAGAATTCGTCAGAAAATTTTTTACTCAGAGTTAATAGCCTCCTTACTTGAAAAGTTCGTGCTTACTTCTACTGGTAAAGCGAATTGAAAAACAATACCATAGAAATATTTTATCTTTAGAAAAATTCATCTTAATAGTTGTCTGTTTAAAAACACAATGAAAAACAGTAAATAGTAAATAAAATCTGTGGGCGCTTTATCTTAAATTAATATGTTCTTAAACAAGCAAGAAATTATTATGTTGTTCATCCTTTCATATTATTTTTTAAGTCAGTACCTGTTATTTCAAAATTTTGATGTATGTAGTATTAGTGGGAGACGGTATGAAATTATTGTAATATGCCCGATAAGCAGTAGTAAGTCCGGCATAGAGGCCGGAGTTCTTTCCATTTTCATAAGAAGCGTCGCCATACTTTCTAATATAATTTGACTGCTTTGCAGTTATCTGAGGCAATTCAAATAGGCGATCACTGAAAATCCAGATTATAAGATCTTGAACCCAACCAATAATACCTACAAGTATAATTCCTAAAATCTCTTTAGAATTTGTTGGTGTTTTTTATTATCTTATAGTGAAAGCAAGTAATTGGAGGAAATTTAGAGATTAGAAAGAGCGTTACACCGGTTTTGTTGTAAAATCTTGTGATCTAACTATTTTCTTCACTCAACATGGAGCCGTTCAGTTATATGTTTGGCTAAGCTCTTCATAATAATACATAGAATTTGAGGTTACTAGACTAAAGTCTGGTTTTTTCAATTTCGACTGAGTCACTTACGAATTTCAGATTGTAAAAAGGTTCACTAAGGCTGGTAGAGGATAACGATATTGATCGATCGATATTAGGAAGTTGAAAACTTTCTTCTACGACCCTATTGTGTCCCATTTTTTGGTGATCTCGAATGATCTGAATTAGTTTTCTGCTCACTGCTTCATATCATATCTCAAGAATTGATTTCTTCCAAAAAACACGCTTAGAGTGGCGCTCAATACGATCCATGGTTAAAATTATCACTTCTCCATAAATAATAAATAAGAAATGAGAATCATTTATATTTCACTTTCTCAAAATATCAAATTAATAAACAATCAGTAACACAAATCAGTTATCACAAATTCTCTCATCTTTCAACAATATTTTTTTTTTTAACGCCAAACAAACTAAATAAGAACGTTCTTGAAAGAAATGTGCTGTCGTTTAAAAAGTTTCTCTGTGTGAGAAATATGCAAATTATTAATTGACACTGTCCATCGCCATTCAACAGTATTCAACGGTATTCAACAGAAGAAATTAGTAAATTATAAAAATCAATTTGAATACTCCCTGAAAACTGGCTATGTATATATATATATTATGAATACTAAAATTTAAAATTATTTCGAATTCTTTTTCTGGTTACCAGTTCCCACCATTCATGCGATTCACGTGAATCACTCAATTGATCAGATGTCAGAGTTCCCCATTGATTGCTCGTTTGATTGTTCGTACATTTCTACACCAAACTCATTAATTCGCTTATCTGTGCCGAAATTCCCAAGGCAGACAAGCCAAACAAGCAAGTGTTAACACACATACTACATGCTAACAGGCATGAATATCTATGTTTCAGCGGACATTTGATTAAGATAGGTTTCAACTGGTTTCGGTTTGCTTCATCTTTTTTATTCGTATGTGACATTTTTCTTTGATTTACTTGGTTAACATTTTTTTAGTATTTTGTTGGTAATTTTTTGGTTTAAAACACTTTTATAGTTTTGGGAAAATAAAATCATGCTTTAACAGTGAACAAATAAATTATATACATATTTTCATTCTTTACACATTTATTATTGCATATGTATTGAAGTTGCGGCTTCCACCGGTGAATATATGTTAATACATTATGTATTTATATTTACTGTAAATCACATTGAATTCGAACAAATTACGTTGAAAGAACACAATCCAAGAATTGTTAAACTTGTAGTAGCTTGTTTTTCATTTGGAATAAAGATTAATGGTTAGTTATTTGTTCGTTTCTTGCTCTTTGAAGAAGTTTTTAGAAATAATAAAATCCATATAAGTGGCGCCAGAGTCGAACTATTGCCAAAAATAGTATTTATGGTCTAATTTGGCTGATATTCTAAATATAAGTACACGTAGAAGCAAAAAAAATGATAGTGGAAACGACCATTAGGGTGTGCTTTGATTCAAAAATGACATACAGTTTAACAAAGAGTACCATTAGTGTAGTTATTACTCAATATAATAGATTAAAAATTTCGCAAACTTAATTAATTAAACACCAATGGACCAAAAGTAAAAAAATTCTTTGTTGCCACTTAACTATTGTGTCAAAATTTGCATCGAAAGTTTGGTACTCGGAATGATTATGCTGGCGCTGCTTCCCTTGGTGTTGCAAAATGTCAGCTGAAAGAATTATCCATCATAGATTACACCAATAGATTAATCCAAAACTAGAATTTCCTGGACAAAACAATTAAACAATTTTTGGTGAACATTTAAGCAAGTAACGGAACCAAAAGTGACCTTAAGATTGAGATTAGCCCCAACGAACCATAAACAATTTTTTACGACTGAACTAAAGTATTTTCTAATCTTGACTGTACAGAAATCAAATAAAATTTAGCAATTTAGCAAATTATCAATCCCCGAAGCTTTTAAGATAATTGAATATTTTATTTAAATACATTTGCTCTTAACGTATGTAGATATCAGAACGAAGTGGTTTTTGCTATTAAAATGAAAATAAATTCAAAAAAATTTACATAGTATTGGCAAGCTAAATTGAAGTGCGCGTAAAAAAATTTTACAGGCTGTACCATCTTTTCAATCAATACTGAGGAACTTTGGCATTTTTTAACTAATTAAGTTCCTCAAAATTATCAATTTATTAGAATTCAAACCATAAATCTCTCCATAAGGAAACAACACGATACAGTGACGTGTTACATAGAAAATACTTGTTCAGTTGTATTAACTAAACGTGCATAGTGACGAGCCGCATTTCTAACTATTTGGTTTAATTGATAAGCAATTTTGCCATATTTCGAGGTCCTTGAAACGGCAGTGCATGAACAAATCGGGACTGTTTTTATCGGTGTTTCTGCTCAAAGTATCATTGGGTTGCTTTCTTTTCTAATAAATTGGACGGGAAATATGTGGAAACCAATATGTTGATGGATGTTGGCTCATTCTACCTGGCAGCAAAGGCACGGAAAAGGTCTTGAATGTTCTAGTTTTACAAATACTCATATTTTCCATAAACAAGTTGAACAATTTACTGACCCGTAACCAAATTTAAAACCCGATAATTCTTGCCAGTGTATTTGGTTCGTGTGTTTTGTAAAAGTCAACTAAAAAAAACATCTAGTTTATTGTATATGCGATACTCGACCAAAACGCAATAATTATAGGAAGCCATCGAATAAGTTTCTTCATTAATAATATATAAACTATCATTTGAAAGCAACTTATGTGTAAGCAGAAGTCTACACGTATTGTTTTCGGTGTTAGAGGTCGAAAATGACGCCTAACGCCAAATGTATCCACATGCTTATTGTGCTCCTAATGAGCTCACATTAAGCATCATTCACAATTCGATGAATTCAATAAAAGTTTTTTTTTTCATCCTAGCAGACAAATCTCTTTTATAAGAGAACTCTTTTATAAGATTTTTATAAACATTAAAGTTAGAGCTAAGTTTTCTTCACCTTCAGCACATGTCCTGCAAGTTAGAGCTTACTGGCATATGACCTGTGATAACACCCATCAAAATACGTCCTTCCCTTTTTGCATAAAAGCAGTAATTGATAGATCTTTACACCATCAACACTACCCTAATGTAATAGACTCTGTCAGATGCCCAACAGTCCCTTCTTTAACACCAACGATCTTGGTCTGAAATATGGAGTTGTGGTCTCTAAGTGTTGCAGCTAACTAACAGCTTCATCTTGAATCTTGCTCCTCTGTCTTCTTCTCATATCGACCCATCTGTGAATACCTGACCGCATCGTCAACATTCGTCCCATCTTTTTTGCTAGAAAGGGAATAACTTATGGTTGAGTTAGCATTACAACCATTATAATATCCTTTATTTATAATAAAGATATTTACCCTGACCCAAATCAAAACTGGAAATGCGACGACACAGACTAAAGATTTTGTAACGGTTTAAGTTAGTTGCAAGTAGCAGGTTGGCAACGACTTTAACATAAAAACTTAGATTTCTTTTTGTGCCCTTAATAAATCAATATATCAATCAATTTCACAGTTTACTATCAATTAAATTGTTATTAAACAATTGTAAAAAAATTGTTTCAAAATTTTTGAAAATCTTATATATTTTTTAATTAGGATGTTTATTTATTCTTGCTTAAAAGTATTTAAATTTTTTAAATTATTTTAACTCCATAATTAAAAGTTTGAAATTTAATTTTAATTTTAATTAATTAATTAATTTTTTTACATTATTTAAATTTAGTAATTTGGGTCATTACCTCTAAATTGGCAAACACTGCGGTTGCAAAAGTTTTATATACATACATACATATAATTCATACAAAGGGCATAAATATCACTTCAGTTTCAACATAAAAACAGAAGAAAAAATCGCGTTATTGGCTAAAATTAGGCGGCCGTCATGTCTAGATGCCAAGAACCAG
The DNA here is from genome assembly GCA_021498325.1 of Bactrocera minax. Classification (NCBI taxonomy): domain Eukaryota; kingdom Metazoa; phylum Arthropoda; class Insecta; order Diptera; family Tephritidae; genus Bactrocera; species Bactrocera minax. The sequence continues at coordinate 10,475,393 of JAKEEE010000001.1, read as the reverse complement.
CCAGAGATCAAAAACAAGAAAACAAAATTAAACCCCTAAAAATAATCAAATTCAACCAAGTGCACAATAATGAAGCTATATGAGCATAAAACCACATTCTTGTGATAGATACATTTTTGCAAAAAAATATTTACCACAACAAAACCATCTAAACATTTATCGCTAATTAAGTCAAGTCAAGTTGGTTGGAAACTTCTTTTTAAATTTAAAAAACGTTAAATAACCGAAGTGGCTAGAAAATCGTAGGCATATAACTGGGAAAATTATGTTTATCTTTTTTATTTGAATTCCGATTTATAAATTAGCGTAAACTAATTTTAATAGCAAACAGACACACACACTGATATTGGTGAAACACCCACCCAGAAACTGTACAAAAATTATCATTGCGCCAACATTTGCATTATAACCAGAAATATTTATATCTATTTTTTATGCGCGAAAACTGTTTGTTTATTCTTTGATTTAACAAGTTTTCAACAAATGATGTATGGTATGAATAACAGTGAATACCCACACGTTTGAGTGTTCAATGATAATTAATATTTGCCTGTTGTGTAACAGCGCGTTGCAATAAACAAAAGACTTAGGCAACGACCTTTTTTTTTTTTTTTTTTTTTTTTTAATATTTATATATATATATGTGTGTGCGTGAATATGTGCATGAAACGGCGGCAACTGATTTTTCATTTATCACTGCAGTCCAAGCGTATATTATGTTTAAGCAATTTCTGTATTGATTAATTCAACATAACTCACATAAAGTAGACACGCAAATTTCAAAAAAAAAAATATATATATATATATAAAATCATTGTGTCGCAACCGTACAAAATTATCATATTCATAATTGTTATTTTTGAATTTTGTTTCTCAATAAAATAACACACAACACTTCCGCTCCAAGCCGGCTATAGTGATCACATATATTCTTAATGACACAACACAAATAAACCACGCGCAATTTGGAATATTCCTCCAAATATTGGCAGACAAATTTTGAAGAAATCACATTTAACGTCATTCGTTGGCTTTTTTCGACGTACTCACTGCATTAAGCGCATTAATCGCATTTTTCTCAATGCAAACATACGCACTTATTACTTGTTTGGTTATTTGGTTATGTTCAACGAAACGTGTAAAATATGGAAATCAAAGCTTGCGATTAGCATTTTTAGGCTTACACACACACAAGTACACATATGCGCATATTTTTCTTCAGATTTCTGGTTGTCTTCCATTTCGACATAGCGTTTTATTGCCCAAATAAACGTTAATTAAGCAAATGATTTGTATTCATACATAGATAAAATATCGTTCTTTATATTGTGTTATTTTCATATTCACAACTTTGACAAGTGTATCGAGTTTCCAAACACTACATACCACATTGGAAGACTAATTTGTTAAGAATATTGCTAAGGACTTAAAATTCTTTTTAATATTATTTTCCAATTCTTGTTATGCATTTTTGTAATATTTAATATGAAATCTAAGGTTTTATGCAGTAGAAATAGAAGACTGTCTCAAGCGCAACAACAAATTAAAGAATGTTTTTATAAAAATCTGTATTTTCTTATTATTTTTATTTAATTCAATGTATCTAGATAGGTAATTGTTTAACTTAGTTGCTTCTTTTATCTTTATACTGTGCAATATTATTGAATATTTGAAACTATTGGTTGAAATAATAAAATACATTTGAAAATGTGTCTCAAAAGACAAATTATGTCGATGTAATGAGACAATTATTACCAGTTAAATAACCAGCAATTAAGCAGTTAAAAAGTTTACTTAATCTTTTCAAGCAAATAAATAACCCAAAAGGCTTTTCTGTGTAAAGTTCGCCACTACTCGCAGTATGTACTGCATTCTAGAATCATCTGTCGCAATTAAAACCATAAATGAATCATACAACGAAAATAGCATCATATATTTGTTAATTAGAAAGGCATTAATCTGAATATTTTGTTTAGTAGTGGATAAACAATACTTTTAGTTTTCCCTTTTACCACATAAATCAACAGATGTTTTGTAACATTTTTAAATCTACTTTTTCTCTAGTATTTGTCTACATATTTGTATATTTATAAGTAAATTTTTCAATTGCAGCCAGCCACAAACTATTCCTCGAAAAGTCTAAAACCACATTATCAGTATAATATATATATTTATATATGAGTGTATTTATATATTGTGTATATAGAAGATGTCATAAAAATTGATTGGTTGGGAGCCTCCTGGTTTCCATTTGAGTCAAAGTTTTGCCGGCAATTAGCCACCAAAATGTCATTCTACATGCTAGATATTTTGCCTCCTTTTGATACCTCGCTGGACGTGGAAACCCGGAATATACTGAGCTAGAAAGACATATTGAAAAATACATTGGCAAAGAAAGGATATAATATTAGGAAGCCACATTTCGATTAATACCTTAGAAAAAGTATATTAAGCGATGTTTTTACACAATATACGAGGGTGGTGCCATAAATATTTAGTCTACAAAAGAAAAATTTTGAACAAATATCGATCTATTTCTCAACATAGTTCCTTAATAATTACATAGCGATAGCTCGATTCCAACAATGATCCAACTTCTTTAACCCGTCTGAAAAACGGGTATGCTAAAGATCTGAAAAGTGGTAGACTCCGGTGGTGGACTCCGTGGCAGTGATAACCCCCTCATTCGACTCCAGTTTCTGTCCGAAGAGTGACTTTTTCGCAGCATTTCGTAGCCTAATTCGATCAATTTGGCCATGGTGACGACGGAGATGTGAGAGAGTCGAATCAGCGACCGATATAGCTTTTTTTCCCTTTTTCAACTGAAATTTTGACAGTGGCCGTCTACGATAGCAAATTTCTTTTGCAATAGTGGAGCCATCGAGCGGTGATGCTAAGTCGGACTTACTCCCATATGTATTTTCAATTTTGAGTATATAATTCCACGCTTAGAAGGACACATTGACCACTTGTCATTCGTTATGACATATCGAAGTACCCTGCTAAGAGCGGCCCTCAATAGTACTCTTAATGGTATTTCGTCTTATCAGTTAAAAAGTTTAAGTTTCGTTTATAAACATTGTCAGTACAAAGGATACTACTCATCTAAAGCGTTCATGCGAGATCGTGTTGCAGCAGAAGGCGTGCTAATCACAGGTTGAACAATCTCTTCAAGAAGTCCGAAAACCATTGTCCGGGTTCCACTAGGAACAGCTGAAAAATCTTAACAAACACTATTAATTTATTGTAAGTTGGCGCAAATTATTCATGAGTAAACTACCAGTGGTCTTAAGAAATTAGTTTAAGGCAACAACAAATTCGCCACAGCCGAAATTTCGTCATATTTAACGGTATTTAGTTAAAACAAATCTGATTATGTACATATGTACGTACATATGTATATATAATTTGTTTTAAAACGATGTTTAGCAAACTAGTAAATCATGGTTTCTGTTGATATAGGAATTCACAATCACTTGCCTTAATCATAGTTTGGTCCATCTACTCTTACTTCTTATAATTAATTTATAAACATACATACACACATATGTACTAAGGTGAAGCACAAATTGAGCAACAAGAAATATTTAAATGAAAATATGTTGATTTAGCAAAAAAAGAGAAAAATTAATACAAGGTAAATAACCAGATTTTTTCGAAAATTCGGATCGAAACAGATGGGCAGGCGAGCAAACGAAAAAAATTTGCTGAAATTTTCGAAGATTAGATTAGAAATTAAACCAAATCAAGGCGAAGATGGTCAACTGTGAGCAATGGATAAGAGAGGAATAGACTTAGTTGTTCATATACATATATATATGTACACGCTTACAATAGATATATATGTATGTATGTATGTATGGGCGTGTGAACGATAAAGAAGTTGGAACGACAAATATAGCAACTAAACTAATCAGCCTCCCATTTAACAAAACACTGGATACTTGTATACATACATACATATATATCTATCTGTTACGTTCGGTGGCTAATAACTCGTGGCTAGATTGATGACGATTAATTCAAAACAGTTGGATCATACGATATAAAAAACTTAAAGTTATACGCGCTCGCCCGCAGTTGTGAAAACCACTTCAAACCCTAAACATACACAAAAGAAGCACAAAATAGCCAACAAATTGTTTCAAAACCACGTTGCGAAAAAACGACTAAATCTGCATTCAAAAAACTTAATAAATAACATTAATTTCAATATTGAAAAAAAAAATTTTTAATTGTGTAAAAAAAAAACAATTTTTCAAATTTTAAAGATCGAAAATGCGCCGGATAAATAGACCAAATTCGAGGCCCGTAAGTGTCGGAGTTATTAATGAAAAAAAAGTAACTAAATAAGATGTTTACAGCTAAAGTGTGGAGGACAATAAATATTGTGTATCTTAAGAATGTAATTTCTTAAAGAAAGTAGTCTTAAGAAATGTTGTAAAAAATATAAAATGAACACCCTTTGGAAATTAATCATGAAAGAATTATTACTAATAAAAAATAAATAAAATTTTTTTTTCTACGGACAATCGCACAATTGATACATTATTAAACATGTGAAATGTAAATTATGTAAAATGTTTTTGCATAATTTTTTTTCAGTTTTATTTTATTCTTGGAAAAACTTAAAATTTACCAAAGGAATATGTTGTATTAGAAGAATAAAAAATTAGTCTCGCATTTAAAAAGTAAATAAATGATTTTTCAAATAGTAAAATTAGCCAGACTCTTCCTGGCGTAATAGTGAAAACGACACGTGATTGGTGATCACTTCAAACAAGCATTAAAAAATCTCTTAATTTATAATTTAAAATAAAATGTGGTTAATTGCATTAAAATTATATACTGCTGTCTGTAGAAAATGATTTCCCAAAAATTTCTTACATCAATATAATTAGAAACACAGCTTGTAAACTAATCGGGTAAAATACACAGTAAATTGTTATTTTTTATTTGCGAACTCTTCGCACCGATAGTTTTAGCATAAAATTTAGGTGTTTCCACTCTAAAGCGTCGAAAAATCAAAACCTTTCTAGGGTGAACAAAAAAAAAGATTTAATTTTATTTAAGAGAGTTTATTATCTATATAATTTAGAAATTCGATATTGAATAGGCAGTCGAGAAAGATCCAATTTAACACAAATCACCTGGAATCTGGAAAAAAATTACCTAATATTTCTCAACATTATGTAAATAATACATTTTATTTCAAAAATTTGCATTAATGTAAAACTTCTAAAAGGAATTACGATCTTGTTTGGTTTAAGTATAGTCACAAACCAGTTTCAGTATTATCAACAGATGGCGCCCCTAGTGTTTGACTCTAACGTGGTAACAAATCCTTTTAAATCCTACCCGAAAGCAATGGAATAAGCCATATTAACTTTTTAAACCACTTTTGCTGATTTCAAACAAAACAATAATTTTTCACATAATTTATAATTATTCCTAAAATATTAGAGAAGACATCATTTAATAACATAATAAATATAAAAATAAAACTGAATTTAAAACTGAGAACAAAAATGTATTAATTTTAACCTTTTTCTGTAATTTATAAATTCATTAGTACAAAAATTTTATGAGTAAGGGAGGCTAACGGAAGGTGACACTTTTTATTGTTGAGCATGCTCTCAATATTTGGAAAGAGGAGAATTTTGTATAATTTAACATGGAGCAATGATAAGTTATCTTATTAAAAATTTCCTGTTATCAAAGAAGGATATTTAGTCAATACAACAGTAAAGTATTCCTGGAATAACATTGATTAATTTCTTCATTAATTAATTTCTAAGGTTAGGTAAAAGTGAATGAGAGGAATGTTTTAAGCCACATGACTGTAAATAATATATGTCATTAATTATGTTATGGTCTACCGAAAATAAATATAACAGATTACTAAAATCATGTAAACAAATCTGAGGTATTTTAACTTATTAAGGCGTAAAGCAGATTGCAAGTTGTTCATACGGTTATATAGGTATAGCAGTATTTATAAAAGATACCTGTTCAGGGTGTCAAATATTATAATACACCTTATTTACATATATTATCTGATAATAGTGAATTTTTTATTAATAAAAAGATGAAATTCAAGCATTATTATTATTGCTTTTGTAAAACGGTTAGTCACATCAAAGTACTCATAATGAAGAGCATGATTAGTTCGGTCTTTGTGTAAATTGAACAATTGAATTTTTCATTTGCATACATTTTACGAAACGAATTCCGTAATATGGCCCTAATTTACTCTAGGTTAGTTTCCAGGTGTGAATATTTGATACTTGTGTTTTCGAAACAGGAAAGAGGCAGAGGGAGTAAAATCTTGTGTATAAGTAGTAGAGAGATGACTTTTGTATGGGTTGCGTTAACTAGCATATCTATGTAACCAATGATGAAAAAATAACTAGTGTAAGGATTCTCGAACACAACTTTTTTAGTTTTCGAAGGCTCGTATAAAGTAATTGCATTGAAAATCTTTATCTCATTCAAGTGTAATCATTCAAGTAATTCGAGGCAGTTCCTTTCAATGGAACCAATTTTACTGATTTCACTTACTTTATAGAGAAAAAGCCAAGAAAGAGTTAGTATTTTAAAAATCAACAATCTCATTTATAAAGAAATTAAATAATACTTTAATCGCATTACTTAATGCACTAACAATTATGTATATATGTATATATATTTTCACTTAATTTGCTCTTAACCAATCACAGTGTGTCTTTTTAGTATTGGCCTTTATGTGTACCATCACACCAGCCATTAATCCGGCGCATGCTGTTCAACTTGGTGATCCCGATGCCGTGATTAAGACATATAATGTGGCACCAGCCGACGACTTGGGCATCTATCGGTATGCTTACTCAACGAGTAACGGTATAACAGTACAGGCTGCTGGTAGCGCTTTGGAAGCAATTGGCATATTTAGCTACACCTCACCCGAGGGCACACCAATCGAAGTGCGTTACATTGCTGATGAACTGGGTTTCCATGCTGTTGGACGCCATCTGCCCCAACCGCCACCAATACCAGACTACATACTTCGTTCGCTCGAGTATATACGCACGCATCCGAATGAAGAGGATCGTGGCCGTTACAGGGTCTACAAATAAACTGATATTGTATACATATATCAACTATGTATTCAAATAGTTTGCATTCTCGCATCACAAGAAACCATTGTGGGCTGCCGGAATGACAAATCTCAAAGCCAACGGGTAAATAAATTAAACAAATACTCGTTGGTATACGAAATTTTAGTTATTTGTATTTTTACCTAGGAAATTTATATAGTCAATAATTATTGTAAGCGCTTTCTAATACTACACACATACATATATAAATACACACAGAAATAGCAGTGGCTTTTCATTCATATAATCATTATTTCCTGCAACAAACAAGCTAAACAATTATTTACAGTGCCGTTTATGGAAAATTTCATAAATTCGGTAAATTAATGGAAATTTAGGTAAGTAAATATAACGGTGTTCGTAGAGCTATGCGCTACAGAAGTGACTTTTATTGAAAACCTTTCACTTGATACCAATATTATAATATTGAATCTTTTTGAATTAATTTTTTTATACAGGTGGTAACTTTTCCAATATGCAAATATCTTAGGTATAATCTTTTAAACTTTTTAAGTTAAGCCAATATCGTATATTTAATTTCTTTACCACATTTACTAAATTAGCTGTTTGAAACATGTGGCTACCCTTATCTGAATATATTTTCTACTGCTAGCTCTCTTAAACCTGTTTAGTTTTATATCAATATTGTAATAACTCGTTTGCCTTTTATCAATCTTATTTTAAAAATTTGAACAGGTGGCAACCCTTCTTCAAACATTTTTTTATTGTAAACTTTCTTAAACTATTCAGTTTGATATCTATATTGTAATACTCCATTATCTTACCGGTTGTTTTAATTTCAAAATTTCGAACAGGTGTCAAACTTCTAACCTCTTTTTTTTCAAACCTTCCGAGCTTCACACGGAGTAGGTAGGTAGGTAGTCATATACAGGGCAACCTTACCAAGTTAAGAAAACTAATGTAACTCTTGCCATATTCAACTAATTTGACCTGAAATTTAAACCAAACTAGAAATTTTCAAATAAAAAAATATAAAATAAAGAAACCCAACAACATTAATACTCATGAAGAGATTTAAACTGAACAGAAATTTATATATATAAAATAAAAATAATAACATACAATATAAGTAGCAATATAGATGTTAAACTAAAGAGATTTAAGAAATTTACGTATTATTACTTTTTATTAGATTTTAGAAATTTTATTTTATTTTTAAGAAAATATTTTTGAGAATTGTTGCCAGCTGTTAAATTTCTTATGCAATTAAATTGATAAAATATATTATAAAAGTATAAGTGACGTGGAGCTGAGCAATTTAGGAAAGATTTTTGTCATAGAAAAAGGTTAATTCATAACAAATTCATAAAATAAATTCCATACTACAAAGTAGCATTTAATAAAAGGTATTTAAGTACTAAAATTAAATGAGATACTCTAAATTTTTTTCAAATTTACTTTTTATCCAAAAGCCAAACAATTTAAATCAATTATAAATTACATCGACGGATAAGAAATTACTCGTAATTGCCATTCTTACTCTTTTTATGACAACACAAACACAGACTATACAACCGTCAGTTAAATTAACAACATTGTCATTTAAACAACGGACGGAATGTGTTCTATGTGATGGGCCAAAATGATATTTATGTATCTATCAGCTATTATTTTTGACACATTAATCGTGTTATATCTCATTCCATATCCAATTAATAAACCGTTAAGAGATCATGATTTTAATACTGAATAATTTATACATTTCACTTCAGATGTCAGAAAGCATCCAAATATTCTCAGCTTTCATTCTCTATTGGTGAGCATAATTAAATACTCACAATTGTACCCAAGACAGTTGGGCCTACATAACCGTAACGCACCAGGACTCATATTCAGCCAAGGACCGAATTATTTTAGGAATGTTTTCTGCCGCTATCACAACAACAACTACGAGTATTAATAATAAATAACATACATTCCTCGGAAAAGCCCTTTTTTGACCCCCAGGCTGGAGCGGAGTTAAAGGAAATATGTATATATATATCCCAAGGAAAAAAATCTCCAATCTTCGAGATCTCCATATGTAAGACCAGAGTTATGATTAATTTTTGATGTTTAGGCAAGTAAAATAATTTTCTTATTCAATCAATCAAAGTTATTTTACGGGACCACCCTGTATATTATGTTAAACTATTTTCTACCGGACAGTGAAATGTAGTTTCTTATTTTATGGGTGTGCTTATTAAAATTAAGGCAATATCAATTAAAATATATTAATAAGAGAAAAAAAGTTGCAAAAGAAGTTCAGTTGGGAAGACAAATAAAGACTCGGTAGTGTGAATTTTAAAACAAGTTTATTCGAACAGGAAAAAATATTTTAAATTTCAAATGAAAAAAAAAATTTAATTAGAATATTAAATAAAGATTTTGTATATATGTACCTCCATATGCACATTTTCAAAAATGTACGTACGTATATTTAGTTTGAGAGAGAAAATTACTCTTGAAGACATTTAGTTAAATTTTAATTTCTTTGACCCTCCAGAGGTGATAGTTGTATAGCACACAGTGGCGTAGGCAAGATTTTGGGAAAGACAATAAGGTTTTGGTTGGTGGTTTTGGCACTACCCTCTAATGTTGAATATATATCAGGGGATATTCTTCTGACAACTGTTCGTAGAAAGCAATATAAAAAATTTTTTAAAGGAACCACAATTTCTGAGGATTTTATAATATATCATCATATCTAAGATTTCTTTCGATATATTCATTAGTGTATGATTCATCTGTTGTAAAGTGAAATAATCTGAGGGAATTTAAAATGGTGTGATATGAAAAGTGCCAAATAAATTAAAACTGTTACATAAGGATATTAAAGCAATGTAGTGTACGAAATTTGGCTCAAATTAGTCAAATAGTTGCTGAGATATGAGAATTCATAACAGTTGCCTTTGGGTCGATGTGCTTATTATCCCACTAAACCAAATTTCACACTGTATCATTTTAGCTTTATTTATCATTAGATTTAGTAGTCTGTAAGATATTAAACATTTTGGGAGGCGGGACCAATCCTATGTTTTTTTTTATTTTAAACCAAATCAAGTTTAGTATTTTAATTTTCGGCTCAGTTATAGCATTTTACATTTTTTCGTTTCAACGACACCTCTTCATAATGCCTAGGTATCCATGTACAAAGCCATGTATCAAGATACCTAAATTTTTACTCAATTTTTATCGTTTAAAGGACAGACGGACAGACGGACAGATGGACCGATGTACGAAAGGACGGTAGGACAGTTAGCGAGCTGATATCTTTGTTGGCTACTGTTTACGATCTTAGAAAGAAAACGAAAGTTTATAAGCTAAAAGCTTCAGCTAAAAGTGATGTAAGTGATGTAAGTGATGTTGTTAATAATGCTGCTGAATTTGACGACTACAAATGGGGTCTACATACAAGTATATGTATATTATGTATACCATCTGTAAGCAAAGTATTTTGAAAACAATTTTTTTTTTAAATATCAAAAACCATAAATTAATAATTAAATAAAAAGTTAGTTAACATAACTATGCACATTTTGGCAAAAAAATAACTGATGGTGAGGAGAAATTTTGAACAAGATTTGAAATCGAAAGTGCTCAACGCCGCTCAACAACAACGGCAGCTTGTGATTCACAGTTAAGCGACACCAACAGTCATTAGCGCTCGTGCCAGCGGCTACTTGAACATTAAAATTTTATTATACAAATACCTTATGCGTTTCAACGAGATAAAATCAACATTTTTTCGGTAGGATCGCTGCTTCTGGGACCTTTTGATGTGTGTTAATAAATCTATGTTAATAGAATTGCGTTGGTATTTAAATTTTTCAGCACAACGAGATAGAATGTTAATTAATTTCTATCGTAAATATTTTTCTGGATTTTAATTTGACGTTTACAGATGAAGTGCATTCATTATAACTCAATAACACTTTAACTTGATTAATTCAAAGTATTAATATTGTAAAACTGAGGCAACGTAAAAAACAAAAAAAAAGGCACAAAAAGCAAAAAATTACATTTAAAATAAGGCAATATATATTTACGAAAATTTGTTTGGTGTCGGTAATGCATTTTGCTTTTGTTCGCAGTGAATTATACTGTAGTGAAGTGATGTTACAGTGCCAGAAGTGGTTACATGTATAAATATATGTTGCGCCGTCTGTTAGCGTATTATTTACACGAAATTGTGCCAAATTAAAGTGATTTTTAGAAAAATAATATGTTATGTTTACTTTTATATAATTTAATGTATACAGCGTTAAGTGTTGTTTGGCGGAAATTTCCACGCCCACAAAATGCCGTTAATCGGAGACCTGTAAAATGTTATAAATAAGCTCCAAAATAAGACACAAAACAGTAATTCGGTGCAGGGAATCAATGTATGGAGGGGCATCTGTGGTTTAAGAGTTTTTAAAAATTGGACGTGGCCCCGCGCCTAAGAGGTTGAAGTACATATCTTTGCTAGCACCTCCTCTACAGTATGAAAATGGGTGAAATCTGAGAATAACCTCGCCCATACCCTATATAACGAGCGTGTTGAAAACTAGTAAAAGTGCTATAACTCACTAAACAAAAACCTCAAAACCATTAAATTTCACAGTAAATATTCTACCAAAGGCCTTCAAAGGAGTTGGTGTAAAGTTTGAAAAATGGGAATAGCACCGCCTACCTATAGGTGAAATACTATTTTACAAAATTACTTGAACTGAATCTCGACGAAAACAAAATTGCGCATGATTATCTATTACCATTCAGTTTAGTCCTAGAGATAGCGTTATATAAACGAAAATAAATAGAATGCCTATTTGAGCTATCTCAACAAAACTTAGCGGGAAATATGTATTTCACCTCCTAATACTATGTTGTTAATAAATATTGGGTAAAAACTTCTAAAAAATAATGTCATAAACTTAATGGACTAAGATAATATAAAAGGCCTCCATATGAATCAGCTGAAAACTTAGACTGTAGGACACTATTCAGCCTGAGGTAAGAATTCTTAAATTGATACAAATACAGTCCCATTGATATGTGGCTACTCTTTCTCCAAAGGTGGGATAAATTCTATATATCTTCTATTATCCTCACAAATACCAAATAAAATAATTTCCGAACTTTATTATGTATATATATTATATATGAAATATATAAAGCGATATACCACAATTCGTCACCTAAAATGGTTGAAACAGGTCTATTCCTTCCCTTACCCTTCCCTTATTATAAATAGGATATGTTGACTTCCTTCCGAATATTTTTCATATCGGTCAGTGTATTACATAATTTCATAAAATTAACTAATTAAAATTAAATGAGAATCTTAGAGGAATATATATCATTTTGCACCGAAAATCGGAATAGTTAGTTAAATATATGTATAGTATATAGTTAATGAAATCGCCATAGTTTTAATCTAACGTCTGTACTGATTTCTATCAACTCTAAAGTGAATATCTCAGATAGTAAGAAAGATCTCTCAACAAAACTGATTGTCTATGTTTCCCTTGCCATAAGTAGACTTGTACAAAAGTAGGTGCAATATGTATCGGTCCACAATATTCTACAATAACTTATTTTCGATGCAATATTTGTCATAACACGTTTTTTCAGACACCTCGATGTAATGTACACTCCTTAAGTGCTTATGGTGCGCGAGAGTTTTTAATGTTCTCTCACCTTCTTTTTATACTCTCGCAACATGTTACAAGAAAACAAGTTTTTCTAGCATCTCCTCAAATACTGAGAAAATTAGTGAAATTGGATAATAACCACGCCCACCTCCCATACAAAAGTTGTGTTGAAAACTACTAAAGGTGCGTTAACTCGCTGAAGGAACATTTCAGAAACATTAAATCTTGCAGAAAATATGTTACGGAAGGGTTGCATAGGAATTCGTGTAAAGTTTGGGTGGTGGGCGTGGCACCGTCCACTTTTAGGTTAAATCCCATACCTCAAGAACGCCTTAACCGATTTCAACCAAATTTGGTGTATGACATTATTGACGAAATCGGATAAAAACCACGCTTACTTCTTATATAACACAATTTTAAGTTTCATGTAATACTTTCACTTTAAAGTAGATAAATCGAGAATCAATTAAGATATTGGAATAAAGCTTTTCACGAATACTACGTTCAAGATATGCCATCTCATGCATAAAAATTGTTGAAATCGGATTACAACTTTTCAAACCACCAGATACCCAAGATTTGGTCTCCAGTGCCTCTATCTGACTTTTTATCGAAAATGCCGGGAAATCTGTAAGATATTGTAATGAAATTTTAGGATTATCCTTCCATGATAATAGTGTGATCTAGTATCAAAAATGGCGAAAATCAGGTGAATACTTCCCCAAGTCACCATATACTTAAATATGAATTTTCAAACTTCCTGTAGACTTTATACCATATATAACGGTCAATATATAAGTTATCCCTATAAAATTCAAAGAGCGTCTCTTTCTGATAACAGTGTGTCCATGTGCTTAAAATGGATAAAATCGGGTAAGCACTTCCCCTAGCTCGCATGTACCTAATATATGGATTTTCAACCTATGGGTAGACTGTATACCATATATTTCGGTCAATATGTGAGATATCTTAGCAAAATCATGTGAACGTGTAATATCAGACACACCATAGTTTATTGCCGAAAATGTGTGAAAACTGCCAACGAATTCTCCCACCTCCCATATACTACATATAATGATTTTCGCCATTCTAGCAGACTTTATGCCGAATATGTCGGTCACTGTGTTAGTTACCTTCACAAAACTCAAAACATGTTCCCTAATATACTGAATAATGAATAATGAAGGGTTAATGTCATCAGTGCAGATCTTCGTCAATCCCATAAATGCCCGATATAAGAATTCCCGACTTTCCACCTGACTAAACCGTTTATATTGGTCAATTAAGTGTGATATTTTAATAAAATTAAGTGGATATGTTTTCTTAAACATAATGTGATTGAGCGCTAAATATGAAAGAAATCGGTCTAAATCATGGTCTAAGCCGCTTATTCCTAATATAATGATTTCCTTTTCTCTGGTTTACTTTTTCCTCATGTCTCTATTATTTTCCATTAAGCCACTTTGGTTGAGTTTATATTGCATATATCACTTTTGAGTTCATTTGGTAGATTTTAATAAAAGTATCTCGGACACAAAACAAAATATAGCAATGAAAGTACGTGAGTCTATGGCCTGTTATATGACTTAACAACAACTTAACTCAACTTAACAATGAATGTTGAATTCTTTCGCAACATTTTTTAATACAAAGTTATGCCAGCACCTGAAAGCATTTTCCTCGCCTTTGATCCTTGCGCATTACGAGAGTATAAAATATTCGATTACACCCGAACTTAGCACTTCCTTACTTGTTATTGTATAAATTTAATTTAATAGAAGTGTTCTAACCGGATCTTAAAAACATTTAAAGTTTTATACTCACACAGTGTTCTGTTATCAATTTATAATTTAATTTCATATAATTTTTATTTAAAGTGCAGTTTAAACTCCATAAAATTTCTTTAACTTAAATAACTTTTCCGAAATTAAAGAAATTAATGTGAGTTTTTTTAATTTTCTTAATTATTAAACCTCTCCAATTTGAGAACTTTAAACTAAGCTCCAAAAATCTACAAATTAAACTAGTCGTTTTTATTTTAAGCGGTTTCAAATAACGTTGATATTATATTAAATATATACTCGGCTCAAATGTCACACTTATGGATTCGCATTCACTTCTTTAATAAATGTATATATGCTGTAATTTCAACAGTTTTTTCACATATCGCGCAACAGTACAAAGTGAAGTACAGTTTTGGTTGCTCGTTTGTTTTATTTATTGTATTAAAATGAAAGGAAAAGAAATTTTACTTCTAATGAAACTTTTTTGTTTTGATATTTAAAGACCGGTTTTTTATTAATATCTAAACCTTTATGTTAAATAATGCAAACTTTTTAATCACGTCATTTTTAGTACCGACTTTTTACTATATTTGTCAAAAGATATTAGGTCTCTTTGCATGTATATTGTGTGTGCAGTGATGGGATTAATTGCAGCTTCCAAGTCGTGAATGTCTAATTGCTAAAATAAAATCTGATCCGAAGAGAAACACAAATTGGAGATCAGCGCAAAAACATAAATCAGAAGTTGTTAAGGAGCACTTTAACTAACAAATACCTAAAAACACACACATGTTTGCATTCGGTGAAATATAACGTACAATATAAACGAATTCAAAAAATATTTATTACTTATATACATATGTAAATATATAATTAAGCAGATGAAGAACCGGGGCGTAACCTGGCCACATAAAGCTTCCTGCCGACAATTCGTTAAGTCGGAAGACATATGGCATTTTACGGGTCAGACTTTGGACTCAGCTACATTTAAATCGGCATCAAACGCCGTTCATAGAGAAGTAATGAATACCTTCCTTCACTGTTTTTCAGCATATGTAATTCTGGAAGTCTACCCACCACCCATCGTAGATGGGGAGCACGAGTTGCCTCGAGAAATAATTCCGTTCTGCACCGTTATTGTAACTGGATAAATTGTAAAGCCGGTTGAGCTACCAGTACAATGTGAACGGGTTGGAGCTTCGCTGTCTTCTTGCATTTTACTGGTGGATAGCTGAATTTCACAAGAGCTATTAAAGATGCTTCGCCGAGAGCTGAGATCTAACTGTAAGGATTTTTCTGACCCGACATACCGAACAAAAGTCATCCATGCAAAGTCCGAACATCATACTCTTTTCAAATACGCAATACGGATTACTTTAATCTAATTCTAATTTAGAAAGAACACTTACAGTTATCACACTTACAGTTTTCTATCTTATACATATTTGTAAATTAGGGTGCTTTAAACATTCATCTTTTGGAAAAGTGAAAATGTTCGCTATAAAGATAAGTTATAAAGAAGACACTACGAGTAACAACAGTTAGACTAAATACAATACACATACAATTACCACCATGCCCTTGTACCAGCAAATCAGAACACTTACTATTTTATTTATTGGCTACCTTATCGGCGCACAAATTAAGATTTTATTTATTTGATACTGATATAAATATTCTCTTTCCTTGGGGCTCCTATCACATTACATGCTTCCAAATGAACATGTATGTGGAAATTGGTGAACTTAGCATATTTGTTGTTGTTTATGAATTTTGCAGCGGTCGGTTGACAACTCCCATTTTTTGTTCAATTAATATGGTTGAAATTAAGCATTACAAAAAAATTTATTTAATTTCGCACAATGACACACATTCAGCAAACGTGCTAAACAAGATTCCCACCAATCACTCCAAAACTATTGCTCTGTGTGCTGGATATGTGAAAACGCAGGCGTCACGTCGCATCAAATGTTTGAGTTGACATAAACAACTTGCAGAGGGATGAATATGTCATTTTTGTGACACTAAACTAATTAACGTCGACAATTTTTCTCTTCTTCTAAAAATTGTTTGCCGAATTAATTTGCATATCAGCGACGCATCTATAAAAGCTTCCATCACACCAGAAACCCGCTTCATTCCGTTACGAATACGGCAGCTGCAGATTCGTTGCGTTGTTCTAAACATTCGTGGTGTATGCGTGTGTATGAGTGTGTAAGTGCAGCGAAAATAAATAAACGTGCTTCCAGAAAAGATTTACTCCCAGTCAGTCAGCTGTCATTGGACGCTACTGCAAATCAAATATTGGGAATGTTTACAACGCGGGTAACACGTAAAATTCGATACGGCGTAGTTGGACTACAATTTCAAACAATGGTTCGTTTCTTAATGGTTTTATGGATTATAAATTGTTGCATTTTTCTCTCGCCTCTTTCATCTTACAGCTTAAACGTCTCCTCTTGTGTGCAGTCTTCTGTGATATCTTTGCACAAAACTTGCAACCTGTGTTTGCGGCCATAAAACCACTGGATAGCGATGCACACACCATTTACTACAATAACCAGGCGCCGAATGAACGTGGTGACTTTCATTACGAATTTCAAACATCCAACGGCATCACAACAAAAGCAGCGGGAAATGAGTTCGGACAAAGTGGTGTGGTGCAGTATATTTCAGCAGAAGGTATACCCATCACAATGACATATGTAGCCGACGCCGATGGTTATCATCCGACAGGTGATCATATACCAAAGTTACCGGAACAAGTGGAACCGGCGACACTGATGCGGCATAAAGGCCAACAACAAACTGTGGACGAAAAGATAAATATAAAAACTGCTGTTAGACAAACATAAACAAGTACAAAATAAGTATGCTTAATTGATAAAGTATAAGAAGGGCTCCACAAAAATTACTTAAAAAATCAAAAGTTTACATTGGAAACAGGGCCTGACAATCGCAAAACAAAATAATTTCAGATTCTCATCGCTTAAAATAGTCTTTGTTATATAATCTGTCGCACTGTAATTATAATCTTCAATATATAGTTTCCAATCTAACGTAAACGCTTCCAAATATGGGAAATGAATAATAAAAAAAATAGAATTGTGTTCAATGCTTGCCAATAGGCCTTACGAATAGCCTTTAAATAATTTAAAAAAAAATTCATAAGAATATATATATTGTTTTGGTGTTGTTTTTGTAAACTAGTTTTGTAAGTAGTTATATAAAAAAGTGAGACTAGATTTATACTAACAAAAGTAATTTACTTAACATTTAATACTATAATTTGAAAAAGAGAAATTAAGAAGGTATTTCATAACATAAAGAAAGTGTGTTTTTTAATAATTATGTATGTTCCATGTATATACAAAACTGCAGGAAATTTGTTTCAACAGTCGCTCATGAATATGCATCAACTACCCTTACTGCTTGCTTTAATATTTCAATATTTACTGTTATGAGAAATCTAAAGTCGCCGATGTGATTCATTCTGAAAATTCGGGTTCCATTTCAAATGATTTCGTACATACATACATATACATGTACAAATTTTACACCGAAAGTGCTATCAAACCGGACAAAAGAACGAATCCACATTAACTTTTGTTAACGAAATTACTAGAAATAAACAATGACAAGAAGAAATTCGGGACATGCAACAGTCGTATGCATACATATGTATAAATCTTTGTATGTATGCATGCTTTTATATGAAATTTGTGATTGTTATTGAAATTGTGCAGATTAATTAATTGTATGTATGTATTGACATACTTTAATTAATTAGCGTATATGATAAAAACACAAAAAGCTGCAATAAATTACATATCTACATATATATATCATACACGCGTTGATATATTATATGAATTAGCATGAGCATTATATGAATTAGCATGAAAATTAGTATATATGAAGAACAAATGATATTTTTTAAGCTTTAATAGCATGTCGCCCTACAAACATACATATGCCATACATATAAGATATATATGTGCATAAAACTTGGCGGTTGTGCAACATATAAAAACATGAAAATTTATGTTAAGATACATTGAGAAATTTATATGCAAGTACACACGCCCTCTTCTCTACAGGTCTGCAGTAGTCTAAAGCTTTCCTTAACATATACATTCTTGCATTTGAACAAATTCTGTCAACAGCTGGGCATTTATTAATTTGTACATGTATGAGTTTATATATATACGAGTTTTATTGCTTTGTGAATATTTAATGGTTATCATAAAGTTTGGAACAATCAAATTATTCTTTATATATACGTACGAAGTTAAATTTTGAATTCCACTTAAGTTTTTTTTTCAGCAAGTTATAGTATTGAAGTGGTAGAGACCATATAGCTGTAGTTGATAAAATACAATACTATTACAATACTAAAAATACAGCAATAATTAATTACAATATACAATATGCAAAATACGATACAAAATTTTATTATATCATAAATAAAACAGATAAAAATGATGCAAGCAACGTAGATGCGAAAAGAATTTGAAAAAAAAAGGAATTAGTAGGGACTGAACTTATCCTTTGTTGTATGGCTTATCTTGTCTGTGAAACTGTTTTTTATGAATATTTGAATGAAAGAGTAAATTCTCCATTTAAGTAATACCAAACAAATACGTGTAATATTTAATAAACCTTAAAAAAAACACTTTTATGAACTTAGCAGTATTCACTAAAAGTTATTAAGGATCGAAACTGACAGCTAACATTTCCATAAAGACCGAGTTTGATGTTCGTACTGCTCACCTCATTTCTTGATTATATTTCCTCTCCGCTGAAATTTCTATTTATGTGAAATTCTGAAGCTGATGCTAATGGATAGACAAAGACGTTACTTCATTCAACGGTACACAGAAGATTTTTGAACTGAAAAAAGAAGAGACTTTTAGTACCTCGTTTGTAACAATTTGCGCAGGAGTGCTCCACTTACCGTTTTTCTATTTTTAATTATACTGCATTTGATGGGCCAGGTGGTTTCACCTGATTTTGTTTGTGACAACTGGGGTTCGTTATCCATAAAGTAGGTTTGCCATATCTTAAGTAGCGATGGAAATGTACGCTGACCTTTTCAAATCTATAATAAAGCTTCCATTCGTTTCGCTTCATTGTATTAAAGGAATCCTTATCTACACGTATCGTCACCACATTATTTCCATCCTCTACGCGTTCATTCACTAATTTCCACACTTCGGTATTTAAATCTTCATTTTGTGCCGCAATCAAGGTCAGTGTGCGTTGAAAATCTTGATCAATGCTCTTCGGCAATGCTGCTGTCATGACATAGGCATCTGGAATAACACGCTCTTGGCTTGTTGACAGCACGGGACCCACCCATTCGGGTAGCTTGGTGATAATATCTTTTAGCCAATTAACGGTTTCTTCATTTACACAATCACAGAGTAATGCACCTGGGCGTAAATGTGCATTGGCGAATTGCAGTTTTGCACTGGCTCCTTTTGCTATCTCCGTTGCAATAGCCTCTTCCAGCTCTATTACCGAGTTCAAGTCCAACATTTGATCTGGGAAATCTTTGGGATGTACCGCAATGCGGTAGTTCTCGTTGATTTCAGGACTTTTCGTTGTTCTTCTTCGTAGCCGCTGTCGATGTTTGGGCTCTTCGTCGGCTTCTCGCGGTTGGAACTCCTTTCCCCATTGAGGTTCATATTCCACCGGTTCAGTACGGTGTGCCCAAGCTTTTTTGCACGCCGCTTTCGGTTCTAGTCCTTCCTTCAAGTACCGCAAATACCATCTCACACCAGACTCGCACAATCCCTTCAAATAAGGATCGTCTGCTTTTGTTTTGCTTTCCTTAGTTTCACCACTTTTGGTTTTGACGTCCAAAGTGATTTTTTTCTTATCAGGTGCAGCACTGCTTTCTGTGGCACTTTGCTTTTG
This sequence comes from Bactrocera minax, assembly GCA_021498325.1. Taxonomy (NCBI): domain Eukaryota; kingdom Metazoa; phylum Arthropoda; class Insecta; order Diptera; family Tephritidae; genus Bactrocera; species Bactrocera minax. Next base: position 10,454,915 of record JAKEEE010000001.1, on the reverse strand, counting down.
TATTGCAGTTGTTGACGAAGATTTCCCCGCATTCCCCGTAGCGCTACTTGATGATGGCTTAGTACTCAATGGTCTTCGCGATGGTGCACTGACGCGTGATCTAATTCCCGATCGACGCCTTATTCTTGTGGCTGTTCGTCTGATGCTGCCTCTTTGTCTACCACCACTTCCTCCTCCATAGCCATTTCGTGAGTTGCCACTTCTCATCAATTGACCAATTAACTGAGTTAAAGCTTGTTGATTTGAATTGTAATTTGTATAGTTATTAGTTGATTTCATCTTGTTCGTACGACCACCTGCTCGACGAGGCGAGCTCAGTAGTCTAAGTAATATATTGGGGAATTCAAACGGTCCACCACGACAGCGCCCCATGTCGCGGTAAGGCCACAGTTACTCCCTGAGGCGACCCGGTGTCAGGAAGGCGCCGTTAAAATACAGCCGGTATGTTAAACCCCCTGGCTGCAAACCATCCAATAGGCACGGCATCGCTTTACACCCTGGATTAGGGGGATTGGCAGAACTTGGTCATCGTTCAATAACAGCCCGAGTTAGAGGAATAGAGTGCACACCCCAAGTACTGGTACTCAAATGTGTACACTACCATCCGCTAATAAGGTCTGATTAATGATTCGACTAAGCCCCCGCACCACAGCAAGGTGTCTGCCATCGCGGGGGAAAACTCCTACGCTAATATTTCTGACAACTGCTCACTTGACTAATCCTGACGTGGTATTTTAATGTACTTTCAAGCAATATTAACATGTTTAAAGTGATAAATAAATGTTTCCCAATTTTATAACTCACCTAACAACACTTTTGTAAACGATAGAATTCTAGTTTTTACATTTTCTTATTAATGCTATCAAAGCACTTTCCATCATCTTTTTTTTTTATAAACTATACTATTTATAGAAGAATTTGGCTAACAATTAAAAACTTTTTCCGAAAATAACAAAGACTATTTTTAAGAGGGTCTCATTCATATCGCCAGTAGAATTTTATTGATGCTGACGGTAATATAACTTTTCTTAATGTATCAAAGGCTGACCAAGCAGCTTTACACAAATAAATCTTACATTTTTTATATGTATTTGAAGATTTGAATAAATTATAAAATAATTACTTGTTATATCATTTCCAAAACATTTGACGTTACGGACGAAACACAGAACTCAGTTGTAACCATATGTTATTCCACTAATGCATTGCACGATTTTCCTGTATTAGTGTCCGTTATGAATTCGATTGATAAGGGAAGTTTCTTATTTTTATTTGTTGAAGAAATTAGCGTTTATCAATCTTTGTCTGTCGCCAACGACCACTTTCAGGTAACCAACTGAAAAATGTATTAAAAAAAAAAGTAAATCAGCGAAATTTTGACAAAAAAAATAGCAGATATATACAATATTTTAATAAATATTTAAATTCCCAAGTACATATGGCAACTAAAAAGAATTACAATAACAATAAGGTCGTAACGAAGCAAAAATAACTTAGAAGTTGAGAATTACGCCGTCGCGTAAATTCCAGTAATCATTTTTCTCTCTTCATTAGGTTAAAATCCAAAGAAATTTCTGTTTCGAAAGCGTATTACGCACGAAATGGAAATATTAAGAAGATTTGCCGTATTAGTGGATATATTGGAATCATTTGTTTGCCTTACGGATAATTGTTGCTGTATGGGCGGAAAACATTCTCCAAATGATGTTGAGATTGAATAAAAATACGGGTCCCTTCCGGACACGTAGACGTTCCGAATGGAAATTTTTTTTAGAACTTTATCTTCTCGATGATCTCTACGAAATGAATTATACAACCATCTAGGTGAAATTGTATTAAGCATTTAGATTGATCCATTTGTACAACTGCAACTTAATCGCATATTTTATTAGCGTACATTACCCTACACTACTTTCTTCTGTAAATGAATGAGTAAAACCGAAGAATACTTTTATGGATTAAAAAAAAACAAAATTAAACTTACCCATTATCAAATTTGTCACACAAAGTCAATTGTTTCGAATGAATGATATATTTTGAACTGAGAACAAAGCACTATATATTAGATGCAGATACCGCATACCTAAAATTAATATAGAAAAAATGTTTGTAAAAAAAAATCGTGTACTTCATTTTTAAATACCTTACATTTTAAATTCATTTGCTGATTATGGGAGCTGGTGGCGGAGAAGGTGGGGTTTCCATTGTCGTTTTTGCAGCAGCTTCTTTTTTATCACCTTTACCAACTGACCGTTCTTCTTTAATCTCAGTTTTTACCGCACCCTCCTCTACATTCAAGCGTTTACTTAGGGCAAAACGTATATAGCGGGCAAATTTTACTTCTACTAAACCAAACTTGTAAAATATTTTCCATTTCTTCTCCTTAATTGCCGCGTGTGATTCCTTATCAACACGGATGGTAAGAATTGATCTATCACCATCTTCACCCTCCTGCACCCATTCCCATGTATCGGTGGCCAAATCGGAATTTTGTGACTGAATTAAAGACAAAGTCTGATCATAATCTTGGCCAGCACTTCTTGGCAATGAGAGAGTCATTATGTATGCGTCTGGAATGTCTTCTTCATAACAAATTGCCAATTCAGTACTTTCCCAATTCATTTTTGGGATAATATCTAGGAGCCAATCAGTAGTGTTCTGATTTACGCAATCAACAATCATCAAGCCCGGCTTTCGAAGTAACCTTTCAAATTGCAATTTTGATTCGGTGCTACTATTGGCAACCTCATCGACGATCCGTTCTTCGAGGGCTGATAGATCATCGGTTTCCAATATAACTTCAGGAAAACCTTTTGCGAAAATCGCAAGGCGTATATACGTTTCCGCGGGTGGGGGGTTTGTTTTTTTAACACTTTTCGCAGCTGCCGCCCCTTCAGCTCCCGCCGTAAATGGCTTGTTATTATTTTCAAAAGCCTTCTTACGGGCCTCTTCTGGTTTCAACCCTTTCGATAAGAAATATTGGTACCAACGCCCACCATTCGATGTCAGCACACGTTTAGGCTCGACAGCCGATATTTTACTTGTTTGAGTGGTTGTTGGTTTAGCATTATTTGTACTGGTACTTGTTTTTGCAGGCGGAGCGGAATTTGGCGGAAAGTGTGCTTTACGTTTTTGTGGCTGCACAAGCTTTGAAGCATTACCTGAAGCTGAGACAGCCCCGCTGCGACTACGATTCGATGACAATGGCGTTTTCGAGCCGCCTAAATTTCGTCTGTCTTGCGTTGAACTCGATGAGCGGCTAGTATTTCGCATTGGTTGCTGCGCCACATTGCGATTACTACGATTAGCAGCTCCACTCACCCAAGTGCCACGTGAGCGACCAGGTGGCGGGCAATCATCAAAACCAGAACCACCAAAATTATTATTTTGTGGAAAACTACCACCCCCACCACCACCACCACCGACGCCAAATCCCCCCCTGTTCATTCCCCTATTTGATGGCATCCCAGCAAAACCACCTTGATTACCTCCTGACATACCCATATAATTGTTGCTTTGTTGCATGCCACCAAAGTTGTTGTTCATGCCACCGCCTTGTGGCATGCCACCGTAGCGATCATTCATACCATCTCCTTGTGACATACCACCACCAAAGCCACCATCATCACCCCCACCATTATTCATGCTCATACCCAAACCATTATTCATGTTCATACCCCCAGTACGTTGCATTAATGGCATCAAATTGCCACCGCCACCTTCACTCCCAATATTTCCGTAAACACCGCCACCCCCTCCACCACCACGGCCACTACTTCCGTAGCTACCACCACCACTACCTCCACGTTGATTCCAGTCATTTGGTGCATTTATACCCCAAATACCTGAACCACCACCACCACCACCACCTCCACTACCACTTCCACTTCCACCCCCATTCGGTCCCATAGATGGACCTCCATAATTATTTATAGGTCCATTACCACCGCTACTACTTCCTAATCCTCCTCTATTGAAGCCAGGAGGTGGGTTGTTTCTACCCCTCACCAACTGACCCAATAGATCGGCCAAAGCCCTCTCGTTTGATTTATAATTGTTATTTAAATAAGTATTTGAATTCATCTTGTTCGTACGACCACCTGCTCGACGAGGCAAGCTCAGTAGTCTAAGTAATATATTGGGGAATTCAAACGGTCCACCACGACAGCGCCCCATGTCGCGGTAAGGCCACAGTTACTCCCTGAGGCGACCCGGTGTCAGGAAGGCGCCGTTCAAATACAGCCGGTATGTTAAACCCCCTGGCTGCAAACCATCCAATAGGCACGGCATCGCTTTACACCCTGGATTAGGGGGATTGGCAGAACTTGGTCATCGTTCAAAAACAGCCCGAGTCAGGGGAATAGAATGCACACCCCAAGTACTGGTACTTAAATGTGTACACTACCATCCGCTAATAAGGTCTGATTAATGATTCGACTAAGCCCCCGCACCACAGCAAGGTGTCTGCCATCGCGGGGGAAAATTTTTTAATCCTCATCGATGCCAACTTTCTAGGAAAAATATACATTCCAGAAAAACAAGCTAACATTTGTTTGAATTTTTGGAAACTCAAAGAAAATTTTACAAACTGTTTCAAAAAATTTAATCAGTGGACCTTATACGCAATTTAAGCGATCACTTTTACTTTCCAAATATATATGAAAAATATCTGAATCCGCTGAAATCTTCGAAATCTACTGAATATATGAATAATATAATAAAATTGTACCTAGAGGAACCAAGTAACCTTTTGTATTCTCGGAAACTTACTTAGTATATACATCAGTTTCAGGACAGATTTAAACATTATCAACATTTGGTCGTCATTAGTAGAATAAATCCAAATTTTTAAACATTAGGATTTAACCGTTAGTTGCTAAATTTTAATTCCAATAGTTCTTCTATTGGCATCCGCGGTTCAACACCTTGTGATAGGAAGTAAAAACCAGTAAATCATATTAAACTTTTTAACAATTAAGTTTATTCAATTCTCAAGAATTTTATATGCCATTTTATTTAAATTTACTTTTTAATCCTTACATTGTCTTAGCTTAATAATTTATAATTAATGTTTTATTTTCCAATTTTAATGTATTTAAACTATTTATACGTTTTCATATTAATTATTTTGTATATGTTTTACGTTAAACCTTATAAACGAACTAAATGTGACTCATATTTATTTCTACTTCGCGGCTGGAATTTTATACTTTATTTGCGATAAAAAACTAATTGGCGAACTATTAAAATACCAACATAAACAAGTAAAATTTCAACCAGACTGTCTCAATTTAGAAAAGTGTAGAACATGGTAAACGTATCCGTAAGAGGTGCGTGGAAATAAACTATATCATATGCTAATATGTGTGCCATTAGCAGACTGAGACTCCAGACAAAGTTGCCCTATATTATTATGAATTATGGTAATACATCATGCTTTCCACTTAACTCATACGCATTTATATTATTCTTTGTTTAATTGGATTTTATTCTCAAAACGTCTACACATTGCTCCCCCAAATATTTGATTAAATCAATATTTGATACTCTTCCCGCAATTACCTTATAAGAATCAAGATGTAAAATTTCTATGTGTCTGTTTTAATATTATTTTGTTATTTTCACATTATTTTACAGCTTAATCATAACTACAGTTAATTAATAGTTATCTATGTGCTAACTTCAAAACTGTTTTCTTTTAAAATATAAAATCTATTCTTCAGTTTTTAACTTGCCATATTCGCCAAATTCCACCTGTTGAGTTATTCACCAGCTTTTTCAAATGCGGCACTTTTAGATCCGACAAACCCACCATAGCATGCAGGTGTGTTGTATGGGTTAAAATCTGCAAATATATATTGGGCTTTCATTATACTAGTTTCTTGATATTTGATAAATATATATAAATGTTCTTAGTGATTATGGTAGCATTTTATTTATTTAACATTTAAAACAAGTAACGAAGGGCTAAGATCGGGTGTAATCGAATATTTTTTACTCTCGTAATTTGTAAAATTTGTAAATTTGTAAAATTGTAATTTGCCTCGTAATTTGTGAGTCTTATTCCTATTTGGACCATTTTAAGATGAATGACGACATATGACATCGAAGGCACTATTTGTGAAAAGATTTATTCCAATTATCTCAATTGGTGCTTGATTTATATACTGTAAAGTGAAAGAATCAGATGAAATTTGAAATTCTGTTATATGCGGAAATAGGCGTGATTGTGATCCGATTTCGCTACTTTTTAGTGAGCTTTAGTGGTTTATGAGATATGCACATTAAACCTTTTAGGGGGTGAGGACACATCTACTTTTTAAATATTTTCAACCCACTAATGCCTCTCGCTACTGGGATTCCTTGTATCAAATTACAGTTTTATGTCTTAATTCGGAACTTAGTTATAACACTATAGGGTTTCGATTAACGGCATTTTGTGGGCGAAGATATAGTCCGATTCTGCTCATCTGCAATACCAACCTTCTTATGATACCAAGTTTCTTCAAGATAATTTTTACTCAAGTTATATCTTGCACGAACGGACGCACAGTCACGCGGAATTCAACTCGTCTCGTCATTTTGATATCATCCTGATTTATATAATATAACTCTATATCTATCTCGATTAGTTTTAAGTGTTACTAATAGCCGTTAGGTGAACAAAACTATTATACTCTGTTGCAACTTGCAGCAAGAGCATAAAAATAAAGCGAACGCAAACATTTACTCACCCTAGAAATTCCAATCGTCCCCAATAATTGTACAATTAATGCTTCCCTAAAGCCATTCCTATTCCGCGGGTTTACTCTCCGCCGATTGCTGCATCAAATCCTCTAAGGGGAAAAAATCGCCACCACCACTACTACTGGCTCCAGTACCACTGCCACCAGTTGCGGCTACATTATCTTCACTACTAGCTTCATTGCCACTAACTGAAGCATCAACTCCACTTGGCGTTGCAGATGTTCCAGATGTTGTTGTTGCTGCTCCTGCTGTATCAGTCGCCACTTGTGGCGTTCCCTCCTGTTGATTTGTAGTCATCGCCTCATCTTTTTCAAGCACAACATGCTGCTGATCCTCCTCACCGCCACCAGCCTCCAACATTTGCTGTTGTACTCTCACAATTGGTTGACCATCGGCAGTGTATGATACTGATACAGGTATGCGGGTACCATCTTCACCAATAACATGCGCACCTTCACCCAATTCACCGTCATGTCCTTGTTGTATTACCAATTGACCATCGGCATTTAATAGTGAAGCATCAATTAATTGTGTTTCATTGTTATCACCCTGCACCAAAACCATCTGACCATTACCGTCTGTCATCATTTGTAATGTTTCGCCATCGATACCATCGCCGGATTGCAAGAGGCCGGCACTTTGAAGAAGTTGTTGTATTTGTTCAGGATCCTGTACTAATATTTGATTACCGTCAGCATCAGTTATGATGTGGTTATCCAGCTGCAGTAGCTGTCCATTTTCATTAAGTATGAACTTTATTTGTCCGCCTTCTACTTGTGCTTGCATTGCCTCATCTAATTCCATTGCAACTTGTTGCTGATTATGATCTGCTTCGCCATCTCCAGTCGCAGTACCATGTTCAGAGTGGACCTCGCCGTTAGCGTCCGCAGCGCTGACAGCGTTTGCATTTGCCTCTTCAGAAGCAGGTGTGCCCGACTCACCATTTTTTGTTGTTTGTTCAGCTTCTTTCGATTTCTCTAGATCACTTCGCGCACTTTCTTCTGTTGTTTCAACACCTTTCTTTGTCACCAATGTGGGCATGTCATCCTGCGATACTTGTGGTTGAATTTGTTCTTGTGTATCATTATCATCATCTAAACTTGGCATACTAACAGGGCCAGAAATCTTTCGTTCTACGCCACCACTCCCCTGTTCTTTGTTGCCGCTTCCTTCTGCTTTCCCAGCATTTGTGGGAGTCATGCCTTCGTCAGGTTGATCTAAAACTGGCATATCTATACTAACTGATACGGGTGCACTGCTTGTCGGTATAGATTTAGTGCTCTAGAAGGGAGAAATTTTATTTTGTATGAGTGAATGAGACATACCAAAAAAAATCCACTAAAATATATATATATTGCAAACAGCTTAAGCTTACCTCGCTTGCCTCTTGTCCAGATCCACTATCTGGCTGTGGAATAGTAATATTAAAGGTGATACCACCGGAGCCTTGTTGGGATGTAATAACCAAATTGTCATTACTGTTTTGTCCACCGGCAGACGCAGTATTTGTTCCAGCACCAGTATTGGTCGTTGTTACTGATACTGTATCACCACCGTTATCATTTTTGTCGGAATGCATTTTTTCAAAAATGCTCTCAATATCTGCTTCCACACCGCTTCCAACACCTTGATGAGACGACAGATCACCGCCCTCACCATTGTCACCCTTGTTGTCGTCATTTAGTAATGCAGCAGCACTCGGATGGAGCATATTATTACCACTCGAGGTTGCAGATGCAGATGTGGTTATAGTAGTACCACCCGTGACGCCACCACTAATACCTTCCTTGTCTTGACTATGCGCCTCCATGTGTTGATTATAATAGTTTTCTTGTATAAATGTCAGTGAACAGATGTGACAGGAGAAAAAGCGAATGTTGTTGGCTGCCGATACGTCAGTGTTGCCACTACTTACAACAGTATTTACTGTATTGTCACTTAATGCCTCGTCGATAGTTTCTTGTAATAATTTTTGTGTTGTTAATAGATTTTGAGACGTCGGCTGTTGTTTAGTTGTTGTTATCTGTTTCACTACTGGCGCAGACTGTGTAACTATTTGTTGATGTTGCACCACTGTTGTATTAGTAGTCGGCTGTTGCTGCGGCTGTTGATGTACTTCGAAATGTTTAACCAACAATTCACGTTTGGGGAACGACATTGAGCAGGTGCCACATTTGAAGAAGTTCGGCTGATGTTGTCTAGCATGTTGGGTGGCAGCATCTCGTGTTTCGAAGCGTTGAGCGCATAACCGACATTTGAAAGGTTTTGGTTTTGCACCAGTCAAATGCTTTCTAAAGTGTTCGTCAAATAGCGCCTTATCTGTGGACTTGAATTGACAATGATTACATGTGTATAATGGTGTTGTTGCGCCAGTGTTTTCGCCCGATGTCTGTTGTGTTGTTGTGACTACAACATTTGTGCTGTGGTTTGCTTCCATATGCTTTCGCAAGGCCGGCTCATTTACAAAGTTTATATGACATACGGCGCATGTATTATCCATAGTGGTATTGTGTTCTCGTACCATGTGTTGTTTCATAGTACCGAAATTCGGAAAGATTTTCTTACAATTTTTACACTGGAAATTTTGCGATTTGCATGTCTCATAATGGGTATTGAACAGACGCATATCGGATGTCTTATAATCGCATGAAAGACATTTGTAAATTCTAGTTGTCTTGCGTTGAAATGTTTGCGTGCCGCCAACTGAAGTGTTTTGAGTTGTGCCTTGTGTTGATATTTTCATTTGCTGAACTGCACTAACAACTAATATAATATTTGAAGAAACAGAGTAGGGAATACAGGTTTTTAGAATTCAAAGTAAATTACATTTAATATGAAAATAAAAATAAAAATACAACTGCCATTCAAAATATTTACCGAAGACCAATTTTAAAGCTGTTTTGAGAATTAAACTATGTTATTGCCTATGTTTATGTAAATTTTTTCCATTACTTTTGATCATTTTTTAAATGGATATAGAATTCCTATATGTTAGCTATTTTATGGTAGGTTTGATACAGTATGGTTTAAACTGATTTTACTTAATAAAAAGATTAGTACCTGGTGGTGATTGTTTTCCTATATTTGATTCTCCAGTCGCTGTATGTAGTACTTTACGTATCCGACCCGAATCATTGGTAGTTTCTTCTGCTGTACGTGCAACTCCACCACTATTTAATTTTTGCATTTTTATTGGTGGAGATACTCCCCCTCCACCACTGTCATCATTTAAGCCATATTTCTTATGCAGTAAATTCATTAAGTTGGTTCGAACACGGTCGACATCATTCTCCAACCTATCCAAATAGTTAAGCAGGTTCGTACAACGCGCGCATACCACATCATCTGCGCTTACGATAACCATAAAAGCATCACCCACAAGCTGGCCTATTTTATTTGGGAATTTAGTCGCTGTATGCGATGTTTGTGTTTCAGTGAGCAAATTCTGTTGTTGACTGGCACTCAGTGCATCATCGCAGACGTAGCAACGATTTGCATTATTTACATGGCTCTGTTGCAGATTATGTGTATTACTGGACGTCACAATACCTGAACCTACTTTCTGTTTTAATATGCGAGGTTGGTTGAGACCGGTAACTGTCACCGCACCGCTTGAATGCAAATTATGAATTTTGCGAACCGCGTTATTCATCTGATTATTCATTTTTTGATGAAGGACCTCAAAAAATAATAGCAACCGTGACGCGTTAAAACGACGTCAAAGTTAAAGTAGGATTTCACAATTTTTACAAAATAATGGTTTCACTGTCAACGAATTACCTAAATAAAAAAAAAAAAAAATAAATAAATATTAATTACATCAGCGTTATATCACACAAACTGGGAATTTAAATTCTTTGTCATCTTTCCATACATTAGAGTGCAGTTTCTAGCCAAACATTTCAAAAGGAAAAAAAAAACAAATATTTTTCCTTATCCATTATCCATTCCCTAGACGATTTTCGTTAGATTTATCCCTAAATTAATTCGTGTTTTCTTCGTTAAATTTTAACGAACAAGTGACATGCTTTGAGATAGAACCCGAATTGTTCTTCAGGCCATCATATTATTTAAAGAGCGAGATGAATACATTAATAAGAGAAGGAAAGAAATTTATAGTATTTTCGCATCCGGCGGCTATTTTTTTTTTTTATCAACTACATACATGCATACGTCAAAATTTCCTAAATGCATTCTTTTCAATTATAAAATTATAAAAATAATTAAGGCTGAATTATTTAGTACCACATGCAAACCAAACTTCCACCACTTCGATGTTGCTTGTTAATTAGAACTACTGATTTGTGTGCTTTTTTAATTTTAATATTGCTTCAATTTAATAAGCAAAGTCCGCGTTGGAGTTCGCACTAAGCTGATTAAAGTCCCGGCCATGGTTGACTTTTTATTCCTTAAAGATTTTTGTAGTAAACTTCGAATTGCGCCATATTATCACAAATCATATGCAATTTCAGAATATCGAGGATAATAAAAACATTCTAAGGGCAGTTCTAAGTTATGCTCACAGAGCCAGACACTTTTAATTTGATCTGGCGGGGAGTTTACTTGTAATTCTCATAATATCCAAATACTTTTATGCACATAAACTATTTTCTAATATAAATTGCAGACTTTATATTTTATAACTAGTAAAAATTACGTTTCACAAACTTTCTTACACAAATAATTTCTCGCGGCAATCACACTGTGTTGCAAACGCAATCAATTCCGCACTGTCCACTACTGTACGACATTTCACAGTCACAAAATGAAAATTAACTTAACGAACGAGAAATCGAAGCACGAGTAGATATAGCTATATTTGCGCCTCTGTCTCTGTCTATTCATATTTAAACCCTTCAAATTTACTTTTTCAATTAAAAATTTTATTTACAATATAATATCAATTACCTATGGATACTTTTGTGATTTTAATATTTAACTGCTACTGCTGCTGCTACTGCTTCATGAACACACCACTAGACACGAAAGAAAAAAAAAGCAACACTGTACAAAAATTGCCGTTGCAAACAGAAAAATATTCCAAACGGCTAGAAGTTCCGTACGACAATGTCCAAGTTAACGAATGGTGTTCGCGTTCGTTCGATTTTTCTACACCATCGAATCCAACTTTGCCACTAAATGCACGCGCGCGAAAGGAACAAATGTACAACACCACAAATAACAACCAAAATTCGTTAAGAAATTCGTCAAATATAAAACTAAAATGGCCGCCCTGCTACTTTCGTTAAATTTTTTGCAAAATGCCAAGCGTGATTTCAGGCATTATTTATGCTGCCTATTATGTTGCCTATATTCTTCTTATACAAATCCTTCAAAATCCATTACCTAAAACCGAATTCTTCACCTAAATATCATTTTAATTCCAAAAATATTTCTTCATAATAATGTATGCACTCAGTAATTTAAAATTAGGATAGTCACCCTCGAGAACTCAAGCGAAGCAACGCGGCATTGCGCTGCAACAGAATAAAAGCGACGCAAAAATAAACGTATGCTTTGTCCCACGCACAGAACACGTTCTTCGCTGTTTCGCTGCTTTCTCAATACTGAACGGCAGAGCCGCGGAATCGTAGTAGCAGAGTGCTGACATTGACGTTGGCAGAACATCGAGGGATGCCAGGAAAACTCAAACTTCTGTTTCACGTTCCTAAATATATGATTATGTGTATACGTGTAGATATGAATGCATACGCACTTTTACTGTACTTTTTGAAAAGAAAAAAGGCGGGTAGCAATGCATTTAGGAGAACTGTCCGGTCCGAACATATTTCTTTAAAACGACCGGAATACAAATAGAACTAAATGGAAATTTCCACGTTTAAATGTTATTAATGCAATTATAACTGAAAACACATATACAATTTAAATCGGGAAATATACAGGCTATGAAAGCTGATTCGGTTCACGTGACATATAAATATATACATGCGTACATGCATATGTACAAGTATAGTTGATAAAATTTGCCGGCTGGGAGCTTCTTTCCGCCAATTTCTATTTCCAACCATACACACCATACATACATATGGCTATTATTTCCTAGCATGTGTGTATTCAAACATACATACATATGTATATATAAATATGTGCTATATATATGCTATACGTTTGTTATTTAGTGACATAAATTTTAAAAGAGAGGGTTTTACCTTTTAGTTATTTAGTTTATGAATACCTCTTCGCATCTACAAAAATATGTGGATATATAAACCTTATTGTTCTTTATATAGAATAGAGTGAGTTAATATTAATGCTATGGGAAACGCGAAGTCATAAAAGGTGGAAAAGCACAATGGCTGCATTAATTTTTTCATGTGTTTACGGATAATAAATGTCAACCTCATGAATTTGTTGTGCATTTCTTTCTTACTGACATTTGAAGGAGTTGTTCTTATACTCTTTATTTGTGCTGCCGCTATTAATTTAATGTTCTCACAGTTATGAAGCACCAAGTAAGCACATTACACTCAACCAAAGTAACGAATAACCTCATAGGCCACAACTCAGTATCACTATTTTATGTTATGTATATATTTACGAAATTAAATAAATATATGTATGTATATACAGGTAACAGCAACTTGGTTGCTAAGCAACATAGTAACTAAATTTTGTAAACAAAAATAAAATGCTCTCCTAACTGGAAAAATCATAAAATTATTTTAAATACGAAAAGAAACTTGTTTGAAACCACTCTTTATGTACTCAAGTTTGATAAAGTTAAAATAATGCGTGGTGTGCTGAAATGGGTGCAGAAGATTGAATTTCCCAACACAAAAGATGACCAAGTCAGGTTGGTAGAATATAATATAAACAGCAACAACTAATAAAATGAACAAATGATTGAACAATTATTTTGAACGCCACTTTTGAAATAGTGTACACTCTTTATGTTATCATCCGGAAGGCAAGCAACTAGTGGTTGCAGCCGGCGAACGCGTGCTTATTTATGACCCCGATGGAACCTTATTGAATACGCTAAAGGCGCACAAAGATGTGGTAAATTGTGTTGCTTACGCCCGCGATGGTAAAAAGTTTGCTAGTGGTGCTGTAGACAAAACTGTAATTGTGTGGACACCGCAACTGGAGGGTTTACTAAAATATTCGTAAGTCTTCATTCACATATACTCGCAAGTACAACCACTGAATTAGTTGATGTATGTATATTATATTATTATTATTAATTATTTTACAGGCATAATGACTCAGTACAGTGCATGGCTTTTAATCCGGTCTCACACCAATTGGCGTCTTGCTCTCACAGCGACTTTGCATTTTGGTCTGCAGATCAGAAAGCTGTACAAAAGTATAAGATCTCAACTCGCGTTAATTCATGTTCGTGGACGAATGATGGACAATATTTGATACTTGGATTAGCTAGCGGTAGTATTTCCATTCGAAGCAAGGTAAAGACATTTTTTATTAATATCATATAGCTGCATTTACCGTTTTTATATATGCATTTTTTGTATGTTAAGCTTGGTGAAGAAAAAGGCCGTTTTGATCGTCCAGGTGGCTCCAGTAGTAATGTATTCAGCTTACAGTGCTGTCCTATGACCAGTACTGATGTCATTGGTGTGGCCGATTGGGGACAAACACTTTCGTTTCATACACTAAGCGGTCAAATGATTGGAAAGGAACGTGCGCTTGGCTTCGATCCGCTTTGTTTAACGTATTTCCCTAATGGAGAATATTGCATAGTCAGTGGCTGTTCGGACTCACTGCATTTATTTACTAAGGAAGGTGTACGGTTAGGTATACTCGGCGAAGGATTCAAGTCGTGGATATGGTCTGTTGCTATACATCCAAATGGGCAGTCCTACGCGATTGGGTGTCAAAATGGCACAGTTGCGTGCTTTAATATCGTTTGCAGCACAGTACACGCTTTGTACCGGGAGCGTTATGCATTTCGTGAAAACATGTGCGATGTCATAATACAACATTTGATATCAGGACAAAAGGTGCGCATCAAGTGTCGTGATTTAGTACAAAAAATAGCTATCTACAGAAATCGCTTAGCAGTGCAATTGCCAGAGCGGGTAGTCTTATATGAATTGAGCTCCGGTGAGGAACAACCGATGCATTACAAAGTCAAGGAGAAAATACAGAGGAAATTCGAATGTAGTTTATTAGTAGTGTGTGCACGTCACATAGTCCTATGCCAGGAAAAGCGCCTTCAATGCTTGGACTTCAATGGTATTTTGCAACGGGATTGGATAATGGATTCCTTCATTCGTTATATAAAGGTGCTGTATGTTGATATTTTGAAATTATTTTCTTAAAATTACATATTTATTAATGTATTTGTAAAGGTGTCTGGCGGGCCAGCAGGTCGAGAAGGGCTACTTGTTGGTTTGAAGAGTGGACAGGTTAGTTTCTTTGTATTTATTATTCACTATACACACAATTTACTATACACTACACAATTAATTCGCAGGTATTTCGTATATTCTTGGACAACTCGCTGCCACTCATGATCACAAGCGTTGTGTCAGCAGTGCGTTGTTTAGATATAAATGCGAATCGAACTAAAATTGCTGTGGTGGATGACACTGGTCGTTTGGTCGTTCGGGATATTGTGAGTGATAGTTTACTTTACCAGGTTTGTACAAGTTTTACTGATAATGACGCAGACGGTAATTTTTGAAATTTCTTTAAAGGACACTGGCGTAAACTCAGTAACTTGGAATACACACCTAGACTCGATGCTTTGCTACACGCATACTATCGGTGGCCTAAGCATTCGCGTTGGGAGCCTACCCCCACGCGGACCACAGAATATGTTAGGAGTAGTTGTGGGTCTTTGTGGCGCTACAGCTTTCTGTTTACGTGGCAACGTTATGCACAACATACCATTAGCACTTGGTTCAACAATGTGGCAATTCGTTGAAGCGGGTCTTTTTGAGTAAAGTCAATTATGGAATAACCTATATTTTGCATTTCTTATTAAAAATTGTTTTACAGTGAGGCTTATCAAGTTGCCTGCCTAGGTGTGACCACTGCCGATTGGGAGGGTCTTGCGCAGTCAGCATTAGAAGCGCTGCATCTAAATATAGCGCGGGACGCATATGTAAAAGTACGTAATCTTCCATGGTTGCAGTTCATTGATGAGTTACGCGAGAAGCAGAAGCGCGGCGAAGTACCAAAGGAGGTGCTGCAGGGTGAAAACTGTGCATATGCGGGAAAATACAAGGAGGCTGCACGTCTTTTTCAAAAATGTAATCACCCTATGCGTGCGTTAGAAATGTATACGGATTTACGTATGTTCGATTTGGCCCAAGAATTCATCAAGGACGGCTCTGATGAAGCCAAACGTGAGTTGGTGAAAAAACGTGCCGAGTGGGCGTACTCTGTGAAAGAGCCACGTGCTGCCGCCGAACTGTTATTAACAGCTGGAGAACACCAAAGAGCTATCGATATTGTAGCAGAGCAAGGTTGGGCAGATATGTAGGTATTCTCATTGTGTTCGAAGAGCCAACTGGCGTTGACGATTTACAATTTGTTCACAGTTTATATGATATCGGTCGTCGGCTAAGTTTGAGCGAGAGATCTCCATTGGAGTCGGTTGCATACAATTTAAAGCGCTTAAAAGCATTGCCGTTGGCAGCGGAAATTTTTAAGAAGCTAGGCGATGAAGCACAAGTAATACAACTGCATGTTGAAGCACGTGATTGGGCTGAAGCTTTCAGGCTTGCAGAAAATATACCTGAAGTATTGCCCACAGTGAATTACCAACATGCTCAATGGCTTGCCGAGTCAGATAAATTTATTGAAGCTCATGAAGGTCTCTATTAATTAGTCAATTAATTATTTTCAAAATAATATATTTTTTTCATTATGTATGTAGCATACTTGAAAGCGGGTCGCCTGAAGGATGCAAATCGTTTGCTAAAGCAGCTAAGTACATCGGCTATTGAGGAGGAACGGTTTCTAGATGCAAGCTACTTCTACTGGTTGCTATCCAAGCAATATTTAGATATATATTATAAGAAAGAGTAAATATAACAGCCTCTCAAGCTTAAACTTTTGTTATTAAAATTTTCTTTTTTTTTACTAGTGAACAAACGCCTACTGACCACCATTTTAAGGAGTACCAAAGTCATTTGCGCATCGCTAAAGTTTACTATGCCTACAGTATAATATTTAATTATATGAAGGAACCGTTTACAACTTATTCGCCAGTTAGTTTGTTCAATGTGAGTCGTTTTATATTGAACGAAGTTGAATATAAAGGCACACCGAAGGGAGTTAGCTTATTGTAAGTAATATTTTCTTTCCTCAGAATTACCAGAATATGGGAACTGTTATTTAATACAAATAAATAGTATATATACTTACATATATATTTAATATATATTAAATATTCCGGATATTCATGTTTCTCTCCTTCAAACATTTACATTTTGATGTCTCCAGCGCTGTACTATTTACGTTGGCAAAACAGGCCAAATTACTGCAAGCTAACAAATTATGCTTGGTTGTAAACAAGCGCTTGCAATCGCTTAAACCACCAGCCGGTGTACAGGAGCAAATTGATGTGAGTCTTTGCTTCTCTATTTACTTAACTCAGCTATACCGATCATACTTATTTTGTTTTCAAACACTGTACTTTATCTGGTAGATAAACTATCTGAATAGTAAAGCATGCAAAAGTGGTTTCAATGATCCGGAGGAACTGTTGCCTCTCTGTTATAAATGCTCAAATTATAGTCAACACTTGAATGGCAACAACTGTCCGACCTGCAAACAGGATTACATTTTTTCTTTTGTTTCATTTGGTATGTCCATGTGGTATTTAATAGAATGCACTTCAAATGTAATCGTAATTTTTTTTTTAAAGAAATTTTACCATTGGTGCAATTTCATCCAGAGGTTGATATAATTGATGCTGAGGCAGAACGACTGCTACTTGCTCCACCAAAACCTGCTGAGGAAGGTGACCCTTTTAGCGAGGTAAACAAGTATATATAAATTTTTTTAAATGTGCTATCACTTATATGAAAATTTTATTTAAAAAAAGGATGTTGCTAGTGCTTTACCTCTAAGTCTGGATCGCAATGCATTGCGAGCGATCGACCCAAGCCACATTTTAATAGTTAAACGTCGTGAAAAAAATCTGAAAAATATATACTACCGCAATATTTTGCCAGACCTACAAGTAACAATCTGTCCGGAATGTTTATTGGCAAGTATCATAAAGTCCATCGCCGTTTTCCTGTGTTTTTAATGGATTGTTTCTTTTCAGGTATTTTATTCGGAGGACTTCGAATTACAGGTGTTACAGAAAGGTCATTGTCCTTTTTGCCGCACAACATCGGAAAAATTATTTGATGAATATTTGTAAAGTGCCTTGAGTATCAAATTTTTAATATTTATAAACGGTTTCCAATGAGAATTAGTGTTTAATGTACTTTTATAAATTGATTACTATATTAGGCTATAAATGCAGCATCATTATTTACGGTTGTATACTCTTTCACCATTTATATACTTTGTTTATTTAGTAAATTTATTTATGTCATTATACATTTTACTGACCATTTTCTATTGGATTATTTCACGACCATGTCTCCTCTTGATACCTCCGACATTTCATCATCCGATCCACATATTCCTCATCTCCATTCAGCACTTCAATAAACGCTTCTCGAACCGCTTTTGGCATATTGTTCGAAGAACCAGCAACCAATATCACAGCCATTCTCTTCAAAATTAACTCACTAATTCGTGCCTTTTCTTGTGTTATCAAATGTTGAACGTACACTTTGTATTCTTGATCACGTGAAAACGCAACAAATACTTCACAGCATTTTTCGCTTTGCCAAATGGTAAAATCATCAACAAAGTGATAGTCCTTCGTCTTATTTCGGCAACCGAAGAAAACAATCAAATCGCCTATTTTGGCGCCACTTTTTTGTTGTTCTTTTCTATATTGTATTACACTGCGAAAAGGTGCGATTCCTGTACCTGGCCCCACCATTATGATTGGTGTTGCCAGGTCGGTAGGCAAAGTCATGGTACCGTTTTTTATCATACCAAACACTTTACTAGAAATACTTAATGATTTTAACCAATTTGAACAAAGTCCAAGTCGTGCCGTTGACATTTTTGATTTATACTTAACCACTGCTACAAGAAGATCGAGTGAAGATGTGGACGGCATTGAAGCAATCGAAAAACTTCGTGGTTGTATGACAGTGAACATTTCAAACAAAATGGACAGTTTCAATTTTGAAGTACTGTGTCGAAAGTCTTGCAAAACTTCTAGAATTGTACGCCTTGGTCGGTTCACGTAATTTATAAGATCATCTAAACCCTCGATTGTGGCGAATTCTTCCAATTTTTCCTTCTCCAATTCATCTTCACAATTCAATGATAACAGTTCAAAAGCACGTTGTTTTGGGCAGGCGCTCAGATCCCAAATATACTTTGCTAACATACTGACATTGACTGGATTTGCGTAAGCCAATGGCACTGGCATATCGTTGTACACAGTTTCTAGCTTTACTATTGTTTTTTCGTTAAAGTCCAAATTGTGTTCTTTGACTAATTCGAAAAACTCTTGTACTTGTTCATCGGAATTAGTAGGTCGTAAGTCTAAGACATCACCGGCATTCCATTTAACATGAGAAGGAAATTCGAAACGAAGAAACCGCACATCTTGAAAATGATTTACGTCAGTGGTTCGCCGATTTTCTCTTAAAGTTAAACATATAGCTTCATCATTTAATGGCCATTTCAACTTAGCCTCCTCTACCAATTTAGTTTCCTGGTCAAGAAAAGACAAACGCCATTTAAAAATGTTCTTTGCATCAACATTTTTCTTCAATGCATTAAACGGCAGCGACATCTTCAATTTATTCCAAAGCTCTGCAATCCATGGCAAAGCGGTCGCACTAAGTCCATGATCATGCTGATCATCACATAGACCTAAAGCTGAGACCATATTTCCACCCAGTTGGATTAGACGTTTATTTAATTTTTTAGCTGCAAAATTAAATTTAGCATAACTGGAATCACCTAATCCTAAACAAGCGAATTGCAAGTTTTGCAATGAATCTCCTGGTAGGCTTCGTCGCAATAAAAATTTCCACGTTTTCCGCATATTATCTGGTTCGTCGCCATTACCTGTGGTAGCTACGACGAAAATTGCTAATTTTTCCTCAATTAATTGCTCCACTGGATACTCATCCATTGGTAGTACTGGGCCACTAAAGCCCCAAGTTTTTGATTCGCGCCAAATTTGCTCTGCCACATTTTGGGCTGTGCCCGTTTGACTACCGTAGAGGATAACCAAACGCATTTTTACAAGGTAAGTGTAATTTTAAAATTGTTTTAAAGTTTATAAATTTGTTTAAAACGAGGGTATTGAACTACCGGCTCAAACTTGTAAAATTTTATGTAAAATTTGGTTATGAATGAAACAGCTGTGAATAAATTACTGTTGCTGGGAACAGAATAATACTTTAACAAAGCGCCCATACTTTTTATTCCAAATGACAAGGTCAAATCCCACTTCTGTTCATAAAAGTTCTAAAAGATAGTTATTATATTAATAATACAAACGTTGTAAATATAAGCATATTTTGGGAAATAAAAACCACATATAGGAGCACATAACCCCATAAATATATAAATATGACCAAAACTGGATATAATGAATAAAAAGTGCAGGGAATATTTCTACATTAATTTTCCCTTAAAATACGAAAAAATAATATATTTCATCGTTCGTTTTGTTATAATAACGTTATAACGTTTAATTACTTGAAAAGAATTTCATCGTATCTCTATTCATAATTTATTTAGTTTTAATTTATTGGTAACTAGAAATAAATGGTAAATCATAATCAGCTGGTTGTGTTACCGGCGAATGCAACTACATTGAAAATATTTATTTATTGTATGTTGTGCAATAAAAAAAATGTTAAGAGCAGTTAAAACGACAATAAAATGGGGGTCTACTCCAATTAAACTAATAACGAGCAATGGGGAGAAACCACCCACGTTAAAATTGTTTTCAATGGGACACCAAAGATGGCAATATACGAGAGGAAGCGGAACATCTAACGTGCACTATGAGGGTAACAAAAAAATCACGCCTCTTGGCTGGTTTTTGTTAGTAAGTTATAAACGTTCGAAATACTTTGAAAATCTATAAATATTTGATATTATCAGCTTGCGCCTGTATCCACATTTGGTCTAGGATGTTGGCAGGTGAAACGTAAAGCCTGGAAGGAGCAACTAATCAAAGACTTGGAGCACCAAACTCAAATACCACCAGTACCTTTACCATCAAAGTACTATTCACACTCACATAATTAGCGTGCAAGTGCTTTTAACTTTAACAAATCTTTTTTCTCAGCCTAACTGAATTGTCCGGTATGGAGTACCGTTTGGTTACTGTACGTGGGAAATTTATGCATGACAAAGAAATGCTTATGGGCCCCCGATCATTTATACGCGCCGATGGCGGGGAAACTGCTGGAGGTTTATTCTCCCAACGTGATGCGGGTAATGGCTACCTTGTGATAACACCTTTTAAATTAGCTGACAGAGAGTAAGAGAAATGGAATCTTCATTTTAATCTTTTATCATACTTATTTCATAAAACATTTATATATATGCAAATCATTATAGTGAAATAATTTTGATCAATCGGGGATGGGTGCCGAGAAAACAAGTTAGACCGGAAACACGCAGCTCGGGTCAAATAGACGCTGAGTTGGAGTTAACTGGCGTGGTACGCATGGGCGAAAGCCGCCCACAATTTTCTCCAGATCATAAAGGCGGTATTTTTCTGTACAGGTAAACGCTGATTTCCCAAAAACGTATTGGGGGGCATAACTGTTAGTTTTTATGTATTTTTTTTATACTCTCGCAACATGTTGCTACAGAGTCGGTTGTTTGTAACACCTAGAACTGAACGAGTTAGATATGGACATATATATATATGAATGATCAGGATGAAAAGACGAGTTGAAATCGTCCGCCCGTCCGTCCGTCCATCCGTGTAAGTTATAACTTGAGTAAAAATTAAGATATTTTGATGAAAATTGGTACACGTGTTCTTTGTCACCGTAAGACATTTGGTATTGTAGATGGGCGTAACTGGACATCTGTGGAAAAAAATTTGGAAAAAGTGGGAATGGCCCCGCCTCCCAACAGATTTAATATATATATCTCGGAAACCGTTTAAGTTATATCAATCCAACTTGTTCCGACAAAGTTCTTCTACCATTTCTTCATATACTGAGAAAGTGAGTGAAATCAAATAATAACCACGCCCACCTCCCATACAAAAGTTATATTGAAAACTACTAAAAGTGCGATAACTCGCTGAAGGAACACGTCAGAAACATTACATCTTGCAGCAAATATGATACGGAAGTGTTACATATGAATCCGTGTAAAGTTTTGGTGATGGGCGTGGCACCGCCGACTTTTAGGAGAAAGCCCATATCTCAAGAACGCCTTAACCGATTTCAACCAAATTTGGTATATTATACGGTATATTATATGGTAGATTATATTTCCATCTTATGTCACGCTGTGAAAATGGAAGAAATCGGATAAAAACCACGCCTACTTCTCATATAATACAATTTTAAGTTTCATCTGATCCTTTCACTTTAAAGTAGATAAATCGAGCAGCAATTAAGATATGAAAATCAAACTTTGTTTAAATAGTGCTTTCAAGATATGCCATCTCATGCTTAAAAATAGACGAAATCGGATTAAAAGTTGTCAATCCCCCAGATACCCAATATTAGGACCTCACTGCCTCTATCTGACTATTTATCGAAAATATCGGGAATCTGTAAGATATTGTAATGAAATTGGAGGATTATCTTTCCATGATAATAGTGTGCACTTGTGTCAAAAATGGGGAAAGTCGGGTAAATATTTCCCATAGCCCCCATATACTTAATATAAGGATTTTCAACCTTCCTGTATACTTTATACCATATATAACGGTCTAAATATGAGTTATCTCTTTGAAATTAAGAGAGCGTCTCTTTCTGATAACAGTGTGTCCATGTGCTTAAAATGGATAAAATAGGGTAAGCACTTCCTTTGGCCCCCATGTACCTAATATACGGATTTTCAACCTCTGGGTAGACCTTATGCCATATATTTCGGTCAATATGTAAGATATCTTAGCAAAATTAAGTGAACGTGTAATATCGGATATACCATAGTTTAAAGCCTCTTATTCCCTAATATAATGATTTCCATTTCTCTGGTTGACTTTTTCCTCATATATCTAATATATTCATTAAACCACTTTGGTTGAGTTTTTATCGCATATATATATTTTGAGTTAATTTGATAGATTTTAATAAAAATATCTCTGACACGAAGCAACATAGCAATGAAAGGATATGAGTCTATGGCCCGTAATATAAGTCAATAAAATACCAAATATGATTGCAATCCATTGAAAATTTCTTTGGATAATGAATGTTGAATTCTTCCGCAACATTTTTTAATATAAAGTTATGCCAGTACCTGGAAATATTTCCCCGCTTCTGATCCTTGCACATTGCGAGAGTATAAAATGTTCGGTTACGCTCTAACTTAGCCCTTTCTCACTTGTTTTTTTTTTTTAGAGATTTGCCAAAAATGTGCGCATTAACTGGCGCGTCACCGATTATGTTAGATGTCACCTACGAGTCATCTGTGCCCAGTGGTCCCATAGGCGGACAGACACGTGTCACCTTACGTAATGACCATTTGTCGTACCTGTTAACGTGGTTCAGCTTATCAGGAATTACGTCTTACTTATGGTACCGACAAATTGTAAAAAGGATACCATTTTGATAGTCAAAGTCATTCAAAAACTATTATTGCAAAAGTAACATAAATTATTGATTATACTTTTATTTCATGTTCTTCGTAAAATATACTTAGTTACAGCGCACATACATAATTGGAATTTCATGTATTTTCAATGTTTTTTTTTATTGCAAAATGAATTAGAATGAGCATTAATTCGAGCTCAATGCATGCTTTTATGTAATTAAAAATACCTTTATGTAAATAAAATACAATAGAAAACTGCATTCACTTATGTAAGTACCATTGGCAGGAAATGATATAACTAACTTCGCCTCAAATGGCGGTATGAATAGAATGGTTGAAGTATGCATGGTTGTATTTAACGGCGACGCATTTAAAATTTAAATATGTTTAATACAACGGGTTTGTGTTATTATGTAAAATAAACTTTTAAACGTATACACACATGTTTAGTAAATATTTACAATGATAAATGTTACAGCAAAATAATAAATACTGCATATAGGCTTCACTTTAAAGTGTTTGGAAACGTTTTTTCGTTTTGTTTTTCAGCAAATCGGCATTTTATTGTGAACTTATTCGCCACTTCACTTGCGACATTATTACAAACATTTGTCTTCTTTCTACAATTGTGGTACAGTTCCCCAAGAGGGCATTAAACCATTTCGCTGATAGCGTTTGCCAATTGTTTGCACATGGAAACCGATCTGCTGCAAGTTCTCATGATCTAAAATCTTACGTCCATCAAATATGTAAGCTGGTTTCATCATTGACTGGTAAATTCGTTTATAGTCTAATGTCTGTGGGTGGTCGAAAAAATGACAAATTCATATTATATTAAGTTTTTACATTTTTAAATACAAAAATTTTACTGCTTGAAAACTTCTTACCACAAATTCATCCCACTCAGTGCAAAGCACAATCGCATGTGTGCCACGCACAGCGCTATATGGATCACTGTGTATTTGCACGGCTTTTTTAACATTCTCCGGCGATTCCGTTACACACGGATGTGTTAGATCGTCGATTATTTGCTCGGGCTCTACTTTTGGATCGTAAATGTCCAGCTTGGCGCCCTCCTCCAGGAGTGTCTTACACACCGTTATAGCAGGTGTTTCTCGAGTGTCACCAGTGTTTTTCTTGAAAGCGAAACCGAAGATAGAAATGCGTTTATCTGAGACGGTATTGAAGAGACTCTCGATGATCTGTACGCAAATTTAAGAGAAGTGTAATAGTATTTCACAAGAACCATCCAACTTTTAAATCTGACCTTTTCTGAAAAGCGTGATTTCTGGTACTCATTCATGTCAATAACTTGCTGCCAATACGCCGCCACCTCCGGCAAATTGAGACCTTCACATATATATACCAAATTCAAAATATCCTTTTGGAAGCAACTACCACCAAAGCCCACCGATGCTTGCAAGAACTTCGCGCCAATACGTGAATCCAGACCGACAGCACGCGCCACTTCAGACACATCCGCACCCGTAGCTTCGCATACAGCCGACAATGAATTAATACTCGATATGCGTTGTGCTAGGAATGCATTTGCGGCTAATTTCGACAACTCTGAACTCCAAGTATTCGTTGTGAGTATATTCTTTTTCGGTATCCAGTGTTCATAGATCCAAGATAACTTTTCAATCGCTTTGTGCCCTTCGGCCGTTTCCTCACCGCCAATAAGCACACGATCGGCATGCACCAGATCTTCAATGGCTGTACCTTCGGCGAGAAACTCAGGATTCGAAAGTATGTCATAACGAATGCCAGGCCTTTGATTAGCATGCAATATATGCATTATACTCTCGGCAGCACGCACCGGCACCGTACTCTTCTCCACGACGATCTTGTTCGATTGCGCGATTTCAGCGATCATGCGCGCAGCACTCTCAACATACTTCAAATCGGCAGCACGACCTTCGAATTTAAATATGTTTAATTACAAGTAATATTTTAACACTATAAACATATGCATATAAATACATATATATATAACTTTTTAGTAGACATGCATACCTTTGCCATTGCCGAAGTTTTTTGTTGGCGTATTTACAGATATGAATATCAGATCGGCTTCTTTGATGGCAGTTTCGATATCAGTGGAGAAGAATAGATTGACATTGCGGCATTTTTTTACGACATCATCTAAGCCGGGCTACAAAAATTAATGAAAGTAATTTTTTTTTTTTTACTAAATAAGGAAGCAAAAATTCATTGATTCCTAAAATAGTTTAATTGATTATTAATATTACATTAAAAAGTAATAATAATTTATTATTTATAACATGTAATATATGCATGTGTAAAAGTAAATAAACATTTATATACATATGTAATTATGTATGTATGTATGTATGAAGACAAAATTAACTACTATAAACCACAAATAAATGCTTTATAGTTCATTTTATTGGAAGTACCACTTACATACATACACACATGCATATAAGCACAAAACAATTTTAAAGTCAAGGAGTCTGCGCGTTTAAATTATTACTTAATGGTCAACAAATCTGAATTGAAAAGCACATAGCCAAACAAACCAATGAAGTTCAATTAACAATGACGGAAATGTGTAGGAAATAGAAATGAATTGTTCCGTGAAAAAATCAAACAAATTCATAAGTGGGAATAACGCCACATGTCCCTTCCCATGACTTTGTACTCATACAGGGTGCATTCTGTTAGGCAGCAGAAGCACCGAGTGGTGATCTTTCGTTGTTCGTTTAGTATTTATGTGTGTATAGAAATTTTTATTATTGAAATTTTATATACTTACATACACAAATACATATGTATGTGCATTCTTGGAGCAAAATAAAATTGCATATTTAGTTGTACCAGACAATATAAATGTGAATACCCGCACGCAATCGTTACTAAATAATATTCCGCATACATCCATATGGCTTTGTATATAATATAACCATTTTATAACCTTTTCAGTCGAACTTTTGCAAGTACATACATATGGACAAACATGTGTACAGTAAACAATTTCAGGTGAAGATAAAATACTTCTTGAAAGGTACACTTTCGGTTTGTGCTGACTAAGAATACTTAAATTCACATACATATATGTATGCATTAGTGTGTATGTGTACATGAAAGTGTGTTTCGAGATACGTTTAGGAAGTGACCATGTAGTATTATTTCAAGTGAAATGCTTCGTAAAAGAATTAACTGAGTACTTTTTCCTGCAACAGCGCTTAAGTAAACAGAGTACTTGTATAGCAATGTCTGAAATGTTTAAAAACTCATAATAATGAAAATATACGTATAAAGCAATAGAAACGCTTGATAAAAGTAGGTTTGTATTAAGCAGCATATGTATGCATATAAAAGTGTGTCTATGCGCAAAAGATTCAAAGCAGCACAAAGCGGAAATGTGAGCGTAATTAGAGAAACTTTTCTGCGATAAGGCATCCATCCACAACACTGCTGTTAATTTAGTTAAATTAGAGATAGCAGTCTTTTTGGAGCTATTTTAAACAATCCATGAAATACACATACACACACATACACATACAAATATATGTATGTGGAATATTAGATGAACGAGATTATATACAGTGGCTCCAAGCTCCAAGTTAATCCAATCGAAATTTTATGGGACCATCTTAACACAAAAATTCGACAGCATTCCGTTTCAAGCAAAAATGACTTGAAATCTATCTTACTACAAGTATGGGAAAAGATCGAACCTAGCTTTTGCGAAAAATTGGTTAAATCAACGCCTAACCGGCTCAAAATGGTTATTAAAAATAAAGGTTTTCATATAAAATATTAGTTTTTAAAAAATATTTCGGTATTTCAAAAAACTTGTTGATTGTCCGACTTTTACTTGTGCATTGAATTTACTCTCATTTGCTGTTTTACTAGAATATTTTATAATACTGAATTAATTTATATGTTTTGTTTTTATATTTTGGAAGTGCAATAAATAAATAATTGAAAAAATATTTAACCTTTTTTTCTAATTGCTTTGGTTCAAATATTTTTAGGAAGGAACATTTTTTGCTACTGTGTCCGACTTTGGAGCCACTGTAGAATGTTAAATTAGAAAATCCTTTTTGTGAATTTTTGTGAAAAATATTTAAAAACCATAATCGATTTATGTTATTGTACAATAAATTGTATATACTGAGACATGCGAATGAGGTGACAGACTTAAGACTTGCGGGAAATGCAAGGGCGGAATAGTTACAACATCGACATCACAATAAAACCGTTTTAAGTGTGAATAAAATGTATTCTTTTATTTATTATTATAATTGTATTTCTTGTTTATATACATAATATGTATGTAAGTATCTACAATTAGAAATATACGAACTCTAAACTTCATTTAGCTGGGAAAAGTATAAGTAACTTGCGTGTATATATTAACCAACATACTGCATACATATATATGTATATGTTACACAAGGGTGTATGAATTTGTATAGAATTTCAGGTAAGCCGTGTTTAAAACAATATTATGATAATTACATTGACTAATACATATATACATACATGCATTAATATATACATACAAACATACAAATATATAGCCAGGAAATATTTGGTATCACGGGCGGAAAGAGTTAGTTTTGTTAATATTGCACCAATAAATCTATGTGTGCAATAGAATTCTTACTTATTAGATTAATCGAGGTAATAATTATATACATGTTTAACGAATCAACAATAATAATTAAAAGACATTTTGGAGTTAGATCTTCTTACAAACTTTGTTACTTTTTATGTAGGAAAGTAATTTCCATGGTTTTACATATATCAACGACACATTTTCTGAAAGAGTTAACTTAAACGAATTTAAATAAATAGTTAAAAAAAATTATCTGACGCACCGTTTGAAATGAGAAGAACCAATAAAAAATTAATAATAGATTATTGTATAAATTGAATAAGCACATATATATGTATGTGTGTTATTATCAAAATTTTCTAATTTAAATGCCAAAATTATTAACAACGATAGATAACAAAAAATATTTGTTTATTAAGTACTATAATAATTTTAACCCTATATGATTGCAATAAGTTAGTAGTGAATTAGGCTATGTGGAACAGATTTCGGTTAAAGAACTTGAGAAAGTACGCTATTATATATACGTACGTATATATTGAGACTGTATGACCTATATACAAACATTTGGATCTCGAGTTAATTTCAGCATAGAATTCACCAAAAGCTCTTTAACGGTATGATCAAGCGGAATAAACTGGATTTATACACAGACAAGGAATGAAATCCTGAAAACATTTTCAAAAACTAATTATTTAAAGAAGTGCAGCTGCATTCTTTTTGTATTTAATTTGATTTTTTTATGCATTTGCCCAAACTAGCCAATTGTGTTGGTGTTTCCGTAGCATCCGCTGTTCCGTCCGCTGTCCGTTGATGGTAAGATATTGTACATATACACATATAATTTTTAATTGCTGTTATGTTGGTCATTATCATTGGCTGTTCGATTGTCGGAAAATGATAAGAGAAAAACAAAAATGTTTTAACTAC
Organism: Bactrocera minax; assembly: GCA_021498325.1. NCBI lineage: Eukaryota > Metazoa > Arthropoda > Insecta > Diptera > Tephritidae > Bactrocera > Bactrocera minax. The sequence goes on along the minus strand of JAKEEE010000001.1, from coordinate 10,425,820 downwards.
TTTAACACGGCTGTATGTATGCTTTCAAACATTCAAGAAAATTAGAATAGTTAGCAAAAGTCTTGTAGAATTTTGAATAAATGTAAAACTGTACTGAACAATTGTAAAACTGCTGTGTCAATACTAATGAAATTTAACAGTTTACTTTAAAATTCACATAAGCATTTTAAGGTAATGTGTTCTAACCATGTAAGTAAGCCCTAATATTATTTTTATTATTATTATTATTATTGTTATTATTATTATTACTATTATTATTATTATTTTTAATTGCTTTGAAGTTTATTTAAACAAAATTTGGTTGTTATGTAGGGCTGCAGAATTTTGTATTACGTATTTTTGTATATGTACATAAGATTTATTAAAAAACATTTTAATAGACAAAAGAACTAATGGAATTTCAAAACTTTTTTTTATAATTAAAGAAAAAATAAAACTTTTATAGTTATATTCTAATGTGTTAAAAACAACAGCCTTTAATAAGTTCCATTTAACATGCAACAACATTATGTGTAAAATATTTATAGATTTCGTCTATGTTGCATAAGTAGCTTTACCATTAAAAAAATTTTATGTTAAGAAGATTTTGACTTGTGTCAACTGTACTATCATGGTTACTTTTGTCACCTACACAAATACATGTATACTTATTGGTTTAATAACTTTGTACACACAACAAGTTTACAAGTGAATACATGCATACATGACATTGATGACTTCAATGAAATATTGATGATCAACAATTAAGTAAGACGTGATTCAAGGTTGTGCTACAGGCTAAGCTTGATTTTCATTATAAACATATTTTAATATTGTACATTATTCATTTTGATTACAGTTAAAGATATTTATTTTTGGAAGTTATATTTTAAGAAAATTACGTCGTATATTTCTTTAATTGCCACTTCTAAGGCCAAAAGTTTGCTGACTTCAACGAGTCCAGCTTTTCTGAATAAGCTTCAATCAAGACTTAATTTGTATTTTGTGTCTAAACAAAAATAATCTTCCGAACTTATGCCTTTACAAAATGCTTAAATTTGAATACGAGTCACAGAGTATAATCCCCTTTCCCTCCGTTCCCCTAACGCTAGTTTGTAACACTATTGGGTGAAATCGGTTTACAAATTACCCCAGCTCCCATACACTACATGCAATGATTTTCATTATTCTAGCAGCCTTTATGTCGAATATCAAGGTCAAGGTGTGAGTTATCTTAATAAAATTTAGAGGAAACATGTTTTTCCAGCTGCCTTTAAACCACTTAAGTTGGACAATATGACTTTCCTCGTATACCCACTATATTAAATTTAGCTCCTTTGGTTCAGTTTATATCACATATATCATTTGAGTTATTTAGGTTCATTTTAATATAAATAAGTCGGATGCGAAGCAAAATGTAGTAATGAAAGTAAGGGAGTATATGACCTATAGTATAAGTTAATAAGATGTCAAGTATGATTGTAATGCATTCACGGTTTCGTAGAATAAAGAATTTTGAAGTCATTTGCGATTTTATTTAATATAAAGTTTCGTCAACACCTGAAAATATTTCATCGCCTTTGGTCCTTGAAAATTGCGAGGCTATAAAATGTTTGGTTACAACCGAACTTGGCCCTTCCTTACTTGTATTTTTCTTAAATTATTTTCTAAATCCCCAGTGAAACTTATAAACAAAAATTTTGTATTTCTTTTTAAAGTATGTACCATTAAATAAAAGGCTCCAGAATATGTTAAGAACGAATAAAGGAAATCGGGAAAATATCACTTAAAATAGGTCTAATCTGTTATCTTCCAGCTTGATAATTTCTAAACATCTGATAATTACTACAACTTAGTTTGTTAGTTTTCAATGTGGTTTTTTTTTTCTTCACAAAAACTTTCATTCATACTTAAAAGACCATGAACTGCAATGCTTTAAGCTATGATTTAAAAAAATTACAAAAAATTGGAAAAAATTACAAAAAAAAGGTGTGACAACCATACAAATCTTAAGGTAAATTAAATATTGGAAACAAATTTGCGAAATTCTGACTTGCAGATTCCTTTTGTCTAAAAGCCGATACATTCCATATAGTAACTCAATTTTACATTTATGTTCAACTACATATGGTATATATGCATGCGCAAACGATTGTACCCATCTTTAGTTCATTGACTCTTTCGAGCACATGTGTGTGAAGAACTTGAATTGTTTATAAATTTGTATACATGAGTCCATAAATACATATCTTGTACGTATGTTCAGTATTAAAGATTTACAATTCTTTTGCATCATTCTCTCCTAACGATCTATTGATCACAATAAATTTAACACATTTATCCAATTTTTGCAAACTTATGTATTTCATTTCGTTTCCTCTTTCTGTACATTTACTCCGGTGTTCTACTATCATGTTTTTTAGAAATTGTTTTTCACCATGTTTTCTATGTTTTTTATAAATTCATTGCACGTTTTATACAGTTAATATGCAAATAACAAGGGAAAAAAATTGAAGACTTAAAAGTTAACTAGGTGAGATCATTAGCAGTGGTTGTACAAAAGAAAACTACTTAAACGTGCGCCTATTTAAACATAACCAGCGTTAGTATTTTAGATACATACATACATACATACTTATTAAGTTATATATATACATATATACATATACTTTTGAGCAATATTTCCTAAATTTCCCTATTTACCTATTTACCTTTTCCTATATTGTTATCGGAAAAGAAATTGCTTAGCTATATAGCTTTAAAGACACTTTCGAAATATACATTTACATAATATTTATTATTTTTACAATAATTAGATAATTTGCTGTAATGCTACTGCACGCATATATACATATATACAACATGTAATGCAAAGAATTGAAAAAATATAAAGTTAGGTAGGTAAATAAGTAAACTATTTCTAATTTTGCTGCCCTATAGATAAAAGTTTATAATGAGAAAAAACACAAGCCTCTAACTTCTAAAGACACATTTTCTAATATCTGCTCTGAGAAGTTTTACACAAAGAAGTTGATTAGGAACGAATTTAAGATAAAACCTCAAATGAAATTTACAGCATAGAAGAAAAGCGGTCGGTTATTAAGATAAGCCGTAAGAGCTGTATGATTATAAATATACGAAAGCTAAATTACATCAGTTTGAGTAAGTAAATCTCTCCGTAAACCAATTTGTACAGAGTTCATACTTAAAGCAAATGTTAATAAAAAATCAAAACACAAGTTCCCGTGACATTGACCTTACTGTAAATATGCACTAAATACGCCAAGAAACCAAAAATCAAAGAGATGCCGAGTGCGGCACTTAGCTTTGAATCGCACACACGCAACAGCTTTTTTACTGTTTTAAATAAATTTATAAAATTGTGTTTTCCTTCTTATATACTTATGTTTCTAGAAAAATACTTACTTCATAAATTGGCAATTTTTCTGAATTCCATTGCGCTATTCTTTCGGAACTTCTATCCACCACTGTGACCTGTATATCGGGACATTTAAGCGCCATTACCGCACAAGTCGGGCCACCAACGTATCCAGCACCGATACAACACACTTTCATTACGGTTAATGTATCCATCTTAGTTGTGTATTACGCTAAATATGTACTGAACTTTATACAATTTATATTTGCAGAAATGTCACGATTTTTAATTGATAAATGCGAAAACAAATGCTGAAGTATTCTTGTAGATAACTGTGGAACTTGTTTCGCCTTATTTCTCTCGGGATCGTTCAATTCATTTGTGCACAATAATCACGCGCGTATCGCGGTTAAACAAATGATTACACCTTGTTGCTCGTCACAGAATAAAAGAATTAAGCACGAACATTTTTTATTTATCAGGTTTTCCAATTGCCTTTGTGCAGGCGTTTCGTCGTTCTTATCTAATTTTTTTTCTAGTATAAAATGACAAAGTAGGCGCTCTCCGGAAATTAAGTGACTTTTCTCTCATCAATTTGACAGGGTTGCAAGTACAATCTGAGTTCAGATGTGAAAACTTTTGTTCCTTCCTATCGGCAACTTCTCTTTTGGTGTTGCTAACGCGGTTCAGGCGAGCAACTCGAATCTAGAAATTTTCACAATTTTCTTTCACTTTACGATTCACTTATGCGGTATTCAAGAAATATTTTTCTGTATATATTTTACATCCTCTTCTACACAACATCTTTTTCTAAAATAATTGTGTTATGTTATGCATTTATATATACTATGCATAAAAGTAAGGAAACTTAAGTTCGGGTGCAACCGAACAATTTATACTCTCACAATGTTCAAGGATCAGCGGCGGGGAAATGCCTTCAGGTACTGGCATAATTTTATATCAAAAAAGTGTTTTAAATTAAATTAAAATGTAAACTCAACCAAAGTGGTTTAATGAATATATTAGATACCTGAGGAAAAAGTCAAGCAGAGAATATTTCCTTTTATAGAGAATCATTATTAAGGAATATTTAGCGCGAAACCACTTTATGTTTAAGAAAACATATCCACTTAATTTTATTAAAATATCACACATATTACCCAACATCAACGGTATAAAGTCAGATGGAAAGTCGGGAATTCATATATCGGGCATTTTTGGGATAGAAGAAGATCTGCACTGATCACATTAACTCTTTACATTATTCAAGTATATTAGGGAAGATGTTTTCACGCAATTTAGTGAAGGTAACTCACACAGTGACCCACATATTCGGCATAAAACCTGCTAGAATAACGAAAATGGGAAAATCGTATACCGATTTCACACATTTTCCACATTAAACTTTGATATATCCAATATTACACGGCCACTTAATTTTGCTAATATATCTTAGGACGTGTTCCTTCAGCGAGTTACCGCACTTTTAGTAGTTTTCAATATAACCTTTGTATGGGAGGTGGGCGTTGTTATTATAAGATTCCACTCATTTTCTCATTATATGAAGAGATGCTAGAAAACTTTGTCGAGGCAAGTTTGATTGATATATCTTTAACACAGATTGCCCGCCCTACTAGGATCCTCTATACCAAATAACACGTTTATATCTCAATTTGTTGCTTAGTTATAGCACATTAGCAACACGTTGTGAGAGTACTATGTATGCATATTATATACAAAAATAATTGATGAAAATATTGGAAATATTCATTTTGAAATTGGACGAAGTTGGACTAATAAAAAGGAATACCGAATTATGTAGCAGCGAACTGTTACGAAGAACACAAAACGTGTTACACAAACACAAAGCTGGCACGAGCAACTCGGTGCTTTTCGCTTTTCCTCGTCGCGCCTCCCCAAAATATCTTGTATGAACCCGCACTAATTGTTTAAAATGTAATAGATGAATAATAAACAGTAGAAAAAAGAAATTTGAATTTGATGTACATTTTTCTATTTTTAATAGAACTTTAAAAAATAATATCTTATATGGTTTAATTCTTTGCAGGTTTAAACTTGAAAATAATGTTGCATATAAAAGCGTAAAAATAACACCTTTAATAATAATTTTGCATTTTTATTTTTGTTAGTGCTAATTTATTAGAGAGGTTAGCAGAGACTGCTGAATATTTGCATGCATTTGACGTTCCATAGATTATACTTTTAAACTATATTACACTTGGACACAAAACAAATGCTATTATAAACCAAATTCGCAACAACATTGATTGTCATAGAAACCCTTCGAACGAGGAATACATTCGGATGTTGACCTTCATAACTTAGAAGCGGTCAATTCTAAAGATAAAAAGAGATAAAGGAATATTTTAATATAATTTTGTCATAATCAAGAGTTTAATATTGGACGATAGTGTGACGGCCACACATTCAGTTAAATTATTCAACCAAGAAATACACCCTTAGTTTGTTTAAATTTGCGTTGTATAACAAATAACAGTTAAGGGGTGTGAATATTCACGTTAACTTTATATTTCTGGTATTTACCTCTTTATGCTACTGCAATTACATTTTGGTGGGATTTTAGTATTTTTTTTTGTTTAGACAACCAAACAACTTAACAGGTAACCATGTCAGACCTATGCCGGGTATACCGGGTCACGTTCCAATATCAATTTCAATTTTTATTGCACAGAAAATGTACGCGTTAAGCACTAGAAATAAACAAAACAAAGACAATTTCGAAACATTATGTTTAATATAAATTGAAAACCTTTCTGACAACTTGGAAATTTTTTCTCATTTATAAAAGATTCTAACATATCCAACAATTGTAAAAATATATATTATATTTCTGTGTATATACATTTATTTTGGTAAAATATATTCTCATTACTGAACTGATCGATGGTCAATATTTAAAACATTTGTTCAAACCAATAAATAAAATATTAAAATAAGAAATAAATAATGTCTGATCTGCTGGTTGAAGTTAAAAAATTGGAGCCGCGCGCTATTTTCGGTGCTAATGGTAAGGTCGAAAGTGGTGTACAGTTGCATCCCGACAAGGTGAGCATGATATACTCGCTGGGCAACAAAATCGGCATCGCCAATACGTTAAATAATAAACAAGAGTTCTTAAGCGGGCACACACATGCTGTGTCTTGTCTGACCATCAGCAAAAGGTGTGGAAAGAGAAGAGAAACGTTATATTTAAATAATTTGGTAATTTAAATTTCACATTTTTGCGCTGCAGTGGTCAATATTTAGCTTCGGGACAGCGAAATCATATGGGATTTCCGGCTTATGTGATTATGTGGGATTTCGCCACACGCAAACAATTGGCTCGTCATGATCTCCACAAGGTTTTGGTGCAATCAATTTCCTTTACGGCAGATGAAAAGTGTTTGGTATCTGTTGGTGGAAAGGATGATGGCACCGTAATTGTATTGGACACCGAAGCTCGGTAAGTCGAAAAAGTTTTATGAACGGAAATGAACAAATGAAAAGAATTTAGGAACAATGGATATCTGGAATGGATTGATATCTGGAATTCTTGGGAAATAGCTTTTACAACATTAATGTTTCGCACTTTCATTGCGTTTTTTTGCAAGTAAAATATTAATCACGGTAGAGGTTTATCTGAAGATGTTGGCTTTGACTTTATAATACGCGGGCGGGCTGTAGAGTATTTAGCCAACAAAGAAGAAACGATAATTTTGAAAAGAGGGCGATTTATTTCTCAACACGGCCTCCTTTTAGCTCGGTACATCTGATCCAGCGATGCTCCAACTTTTTTAACCCGTCTGAAAGATACGCGATAACCTTCACATTCGACTAAAAATGCTTTCCGGCGAATGACTTCTTCAAGTTTGCAAACAAAAAGAACCCATGCGTTAGTCCAAATCCCGAGAATACGGTGAATGGAACTGCAGTTCATTGTCTAATTCGACGAATTTTACTATTCTCCAAGTAGTCGATGTAGATCACATCGTATAAATCACAAAAAACAGTGATTATCATCTTTCCGGCCGATAGCATTTATCTTCTTTTGTCATTGCACATTTTTAACATTGTCATGTTATTCTTTAAGGTAGTTGCTTTCGGGGCATTTGGCTCAGCAAAAACCGATATGTGACCTAAGGCTAAGTACTTATTACTTACTTATGTACATACATACTCCAGACCCTATATTCAGGAAGTCACACTGGTTTTGCAACCTTTCCTATTTTCTTTTGTTCTTACACCCTTATTAAGGTTTAAAATTTAATAAAATCTTCTTATTTATCGTCCTAGTACACCAATATGTCAGACACTGGCAGCGCGCTCAATATCCGGCAACGCACTCACCGTTCGCTCGCTACATAACAGCCCGTCTCATTTTATTGTTGCTGGGGATCGTAAGTGCCCATTAGCTCTGAGAATTTTATTTTGTGTACTATCTATATTAAAATGATTTACTGATTGTACTTTGTATGTAGGGCACCTGCGTATGTGGAGCATTCAGCGGGAGCAGAAGAAACTTCATGCTCACGACATGCATGTGGGAAAACTTCAACGCATCTATACAGGCATGCAAGTAGATGAAAATGATCAATACCTTTATTTAGGCACAATGACGGGTGATATTGTAAAGGTTGCACTCAAGTGCTGTGATCCGGTCCATGTTACGCAAATTGGCATGACTGCGTCGATGTTAGGAGCTTTCGGAAAGCATAATCCTCGGAAGCCATACGGTAAGGACTGTGAACGTTATGTCAATGGCGTACGTCACTTGTGCATTGTGAAGAAGGGACTGATATTGGTGGGCGCCGGCGATGGCACCTTGGAGTTGGTGGAAGAGCGCAAGGACGTTACGCTGGAAATGATGAAGAATTATCCATCTCCAACTTGGCCAATATTTCGCACTGTAAAAAAAAATGATAAATTATGTTTGTATTTATTGTAGAAATTTCTTAATTATTTTCTAGCTCAAGCGCGCCAACGTACATGCAGCCGTGACATCTTTGGTGAGAACCAAAACAACAAGTGATGAGTTCATAGTGTCTACAGATCAAAATGAAATATGGTTCCTGAATATTGTCAAATTCTCGTGTAAATTATTAAGAACATGCCATCGCAAGCCAGTTAATCAAATTGTGTTTCCCAAGTAAGTAAACGATTGAGATAATGCAGAGATTGTGCTGGAGATAATATCGCTAATTACGTCATAATTAATTTGACAGATAACACATTAGCGAATGCGTTTTGACAGCTCTTAATTGTCTTTGCATTTAATTACATTTTCGCTTTACAGAAATTTATCGACGGTCTTTGCCTCTGCTGGTTATCAAAGCATACGAATTTGGTCGATCGGACGTTTACAGGAGATATTACGTATTATGGTCTATAACTTTAAATGCGTGTCCTTGCAGTTCACCAACGACGGCAGTAGCATTGTGTCGGCTTGGAATGATGGTGTTATTCGGGCATTTACACCTATAACAGGACGCTTGATATACGCCATACCAAATGCCCATAATAAAGGTTGGTCCAATTCAAAGTAAACTTGAATTGTATGATCAGAAACTTGCTTGTTTGTAAGCACGGACCTCAGAATGTTTAAAACAAAGTATTTGTACGAAAAAATATTTTCCTTGTCGAAAATTTAGATTATTTTCGTAAGGTGTGTGTTGCCAAGAATACTAGAGACTAGATTGCGACAGGCAACGCCAAAAAGAGTCGTAGTAATTGTATTGCCTCCATTCGTTCATGACGTAACGAACCAATAAAATTTTCTGTTAAAAGCACTTCTAAAAAAGTATAGGACGAAACTGTCGCAATCTTTTACAAACGTTTGAATAGTAAATGGAATGCTCTCGACATTTCTGATATCTTTCTTCCTTCTAAAGCCCATTTGTTACCCAAATACTCCAATTAGACAGTCTTAAGAACTGGATTGAAAGCCCAGAATATGTAGATCTAAGTAATGATAATTATAATGATTAGGGGTACATTATTAGGGTACAAAGAGCTCTCTCATATGGCATATTCATTAGCTGTAAGGAAAGCTTGAGTTGGAAAAATAATTTTTAAAATAAAACTAAGATAAATGCCTCCAATTTAAGTAGAAGACCTACCAAGGTATGCCGTTGAATCTGACTGTAGTAAAGTTTATAATTAAAGAAAGCAATTAGAAGTTTTTCATATGAAGGAGTTTCTTAAGAAGTCAATTAGCTTTTCTAAGGTGAAATTAGCACACTTCAAAACAATACTGTCTGACATTTGACCAATTTTATATATGCATGTACATGTGCTGACCGTGTCAATTCAAAGCTTAAGATAATTAGGTTGATCGATTTCGTTAGGACTCATTAAACAATTATTGTTATTATTACATATCTTGCATGTATCCGATGTCACAGAGTATACAATTTTTAGGGTGTAGTGCATTGCGTGTCTCATCGACTGGTCGCTTACTTGTCACCGGCGGTGTTGAGGGGCAAGTACGTGTATGGAAAATTGAACCGTACCGACAGAGTTTAATTGGCGTTTTAAAGGATCATTCTGGACCGATATCTTCGCTAGACTTTAATCATTTGGATACTGAAGTTATATCCGCTTGTGTGGATGGCTCTTGCGTTATTTGGGATGTTAAGTATATAAAGTTACTAACAAATAGACTCACTAAGCGTGCAACTAATACCCTTATTTTCTCCAGTCGCATGACCCGTAAGTTCGTTGTTACCTCTAATACACAGTTTATGTGTGCTCGTTATTTTCCAACCGGTGTTCAATTGCTCGCCTGTGGTTCCGATGGACGCATTAGCTATTGGATGGTTTACAATGGCAGTCTTATACGTGAACTTCATGGAACGAAGAAGAACTCGATAAACTTTTTGGACATTAATGCAACTGGTGATTACTTTCTAACGGTGTCAAGCGATCAAACTGTTAAGGTTAGCTAATTTTGAAAGATTTCTTAAAATTTCGTATTGGAATATGTTTCCATATATAATGTTTCTGCAGATGTGGGATTATAATCGTGGTATAACGGTATGCGCGGGCTATGAACACTCATCGCCCGTATTGAGCTGTGCTTTTAGCCCGGATGGTAGATTATTTATTACCGGCAGTGTGGATGGTGCTATTATTATTTGGGATGTGCCGCAAGTGAGTTAAAAGAAAAATATTTTGATAATAAAATTTGAGTTTACTGTTGAAAACTTTGCCGTCATAACCCAAAGGAATTCTGGGGTAAGCCAAATCCTCCTCCACAAACAGCGCTTCCAGAAACAGCTAGCAAAGCCGAAGCACTGCCTCAACCTGCTCCAAAGATTTCTAAGTCTGAAAATATCGACAATCTCTTGAAAAGCTCGGCCAAGGACAATGTTTGTTGCGTTGAATGTCCACCGATTAATATGAAGAAACAGCCGGACATCAATTGCGATTATATACCGGATATAAAACAATGTTAATTTATTTTGCACATTTTCTTGACATTTCGACGAAATATTTTGTACATATTCGAAAAATAAAAACACACACGCTTTTACTCGTCTTCGTAGCCACTTTCAGGTAATGCATTGGTATGTGGATTGTGAAATAATGATTTGCTTCCATCACCCCAAGGGAAAGGTTTGTCACGCTTATATAAATGAGGCCACTTTTTGAATTCTTGACGCTCCGGATGGGTTCTCGTAGTTAGTATTAATACATTCAGCATTACGATAGCTGGTATAACGGCGAATAAACAAATTTTTCTGAATGCTCCTGCGGTGCTGGTGCCTGGAAATGCAAATAATGAGTATACATAAACACTTAAAATTTTCGGATTTTTGTTAAAATAATTTAAGTTAAGATGATCCAGTAATTGTATAATGTATTTGAAATTAATTCGTATTGTAAATTTTAAAATCTTTTAAAAACAATTAAGAAAGGGCTCAGTTCGGGTGTAACCGAACATTTAATACTCTCGCAATGTGCAAGGATCAGAGGGTGAGACATGTTTTCAGGTGCTGGCATAACTTTATATTAAAAAATGTTGCGGAAGAATTCAAAATTCATTATTCGAGGAAATTGTCAATGGATTGCAATCATATTTGGTATCTTATTAACTTATATTACAAGACATAAACTCGTGTACTTTCATTGTTATATTTTGCTTCGTGCCAGAGATATTTATATTAAAATCTATCAAATTAGCTCAAAAGTGGTGGTTTAATTAAGTGTTTAATGAATAGTTTAATTAATTTAAGTGTTTTAATGAATATATTAGATATATGAGAAAAAGTCAACCAGAGAAATGGAAATCATTATATTAGGAATAAGGGGCTTAGATCATGGTCTAGATCGATTTATTTCATATTTAGCGCGAAATCACATTGTGTTTAAGAAAACATATCCACTTAATTTCATTAAAATATCACACTTAATTGACCAATATAAACGGTTTAGTCAGGTGGAAGGAGTCGGGAATTCTTATATCGGGCATTTTTGGGATTGAGGAAGATCTGCATTGATCACATTAACTCTTTTCATTATTCAACTCACACAGTGAGCGACATATCATATGGGAGCTGGGATAATTCGTTAACCGATTTCACACATTTTCGGCATTAAACATGGTACGGTGGTATAACACATTACACGTTCACTTAATTTTGCTAAAATACCTTATATATTGACCGAAATAGATGGTATAAAGTTTACCCGGAGGTTGGAAATCTTTATATTAGGTACATGAGGGCTAATGAAAGTGCTTACCCTATTTTATCCATTTTGAGCACATGGACTCACTGTTATCAGAAAGAGACGCTCTCTGAATTTCAAAGAGATAATTCATATATTGACCGCTATATATGGTATAAAGTCTACAGGAAGGTTGAAAATCCGTATATTAGGTATATTGGGGCTATGGGAAGTATTTACCCGATTTTCCCCATTTTTGACACAAGAGCACGTTATTATCGTGGAAAGATAACCCTAGAATTTCATTACGATATTTTACAGATTTACCGAAATATATGGTATAAAGTCTACAGGAAGTTGAAAATTTTGGGGGTTAGGGGTTTATTTACCCGATTTTTCCCATTTTTGACACCAGACTACATTATTATCATAGAAAGTTAATCCCACAATTTCATTACGATGTCTTACATATTTACCGTTATATATTTTATAAAGTCTACCGGAAGATTGAAAATCCGTATATTAGGTATATGGGGGCTAAGGGAAGTGCTTACCCTATTTTATCCATTTTAAGCACATCGACACACTGTTATCAGAAAGAGACGCTCTCTCAAAGAGATAACTCATATGTTGACCGTTATATATGATATAAGGTCTACCCAGTGGTTGAAAATCCTTATATTAGGTATATGGGGGCTATGGGAAATATTTACCCGACTTTCCCCATTTTTGACACAAGAGCACATTATTATCATGGAAAGATAATCCGCCAATTTCATTACAATATTTTACAGATTGACCGAAATATATGGTATAAAGTCTACCGGAAGGTTGAAAATCCTTATATTAAGTATATGGGGACTTGGGGAAGTATTCACCTGATTTCGCCATTTTTGATACTAGATCACACTATTATCATGGAAAGATAATCCTCCAATTTCATTACAATATCTTACAGATTCCCCGATATTTTCGATAAAAAGTCAGATAGAGACACTGAGGTCCTAATATTGGGTATCCGGTGGCGTGAAAAGCTATAATCCGATTTCGTCTATTTTCCCGTATGAGATGGCATATCTTGAAAGCATTATTTATACAAAGTTTGATTTTCATATCTTAATTGCTGCTCGATTTATGTACTTTAAAGTGAAAGGATCAGATGAAACTTAAAATTGTATTATATGAGAAGTAGGCGTGGTTTTTATCCGATTTCTTCCATTTTCACAGCGTGACATAAGATGGAAATATAATCTACCATATAATATACCGTATAATATACCAAATTTGGTTGAAATCGATTAAGGCGTTCTTGAGATATGGGCTTTCTCCTAAAAGTCGGCGGTGCCACGCCCATCACCAAAACTTTACACGGATGCAACCCTTCCGTATCATATTTTCTGCAAGATTTAATGTTTTTAATATGTTCCTTCAGCGAGTTATCGGACTTTTAGTAGTTTTCAACACAACTTTTGTATGGGAGGTGGGCATGGTTATTATCAAATTTTACTAATTTTCTCAGTATATGAAGAGATGCTAGAAAAACTTACTCCGAGCAAGTTTGATTGATACAGATTTAAGGGTTTCCGAGATATATATACTAAACCTATTGCGGGGCGGGGCCATTCCCACTTTTACAAAACTTTTTGCCCACAGATGCCCCGTCCTAGGATCCCCTATGCCAAGTAACATGTTTATATCTTAATTTGCGGCATAGTTACAGCACATTATCTGTTTTCGATTAATAGCATTTTGTGGCCGCGGCAGATGTCCAATTAGGTCCATCTGGAATACCAACCGTCTTACGGTGACAAAGAACACATGTACCAAGTTTCATCAAAATATCTTAAATTTTACTCAAGTTATCGCTTGCACGAACGGACGGACACAGACGGACATACAGGCACTCGGATTTCAACTCGTCTTTTCATCCTGATCATTTATATATATACATGTTTATATCTAACTCGTTTAGTTCTAGGTGTTACAAACGACCGTTAGGTGAACAAAACTAATATAGTCTGTAGCAACATGTTGCGAGAGTATAAAAAATACTAAAAATGATCGCACGCTCTAGCCAATGTCAAATCCCCGAGTGCATTTTTAACCTAAAAAATCTTATAAAATAATTCGCTCTCTTATAATCTTAATCTTAATAATAATTCGATTGATCTGTCAATCGTTTGACAGCCGCTAAAATCAGGGACTCTCCATTCACGTTGGATATAATCAATATTCCCAGTACAAATAGAAAAGAAACAAACATCTAGTACACGTACATAGGTATGTCATTTGAGCATTTAAGACATTAGCTAGTAGAAAATATTGAGAAGCGTTTAATAATAATTTTTTAATCGGTCCAATTACCGTGAGATCCACTCCGCAAAGTTGAGCTGTAATTCTCAAAGTGAAGATTACTAGTAGCTCGGGTATTTCCTTAATATGTTTGTCTCTTAGCGCGTAATCCATACATTTGGATTACTAAGTGGCATAATTACATAAAACTAGAGAAACAGTTTAAGACTCTCCGTACGATGCACTCGTATATATAAGTATATGTATATATTTGACCAGCACTGACCAGCTGTATGTAGAGAGCTTGAACATACCTTTCGTTTGTGGTTTTTTCTTTGGCTTGCAACTGGATTCCCTTCCAACGCCACCCAAAATTTCGGGTTTCTTGACATCAGTAGTTGGTACACCGCCACATCTGTTTTGTTTTGAATCTTCCCCTCCTTTTTTAGATTCACAGAGATCCAATTTTTTTGTAGGCGCACATTTTGACTCACTTTTTCCATCTTTAGAGGAGCCTGAGGATCCAGCTTTGCTAGCCGGTGCACACTTTGAAGCAGCTTTTCCATCTTTAGAGGAGCCTGAGGATCCAGCTTTGCTAGCCGGTGCACACTTTGAAGCACCTTTTCCATCTTTAGAGGAGCCTGAGGATCCAGCTTTGCTAGCCGGCGCACACTTTGAATCACCTTTTCCATCTTTAGAGGAACCTGAGGATCCACATTTGCTAGCAGAATGACGTATTGTTCCAGTTAAAGCACGTAATACTGATAATTTTGATATTTGATACATTTTCTTCAAATTTATATTATTTCTCCGAAAGATATTTAGACACAAGATGTATTGAATAAAGAAAAAACCGAAGTATAAAATTGAAGTAAAGCTCCATGTTCACCAAAAAGGGCAATGAGTGTTCGGGAAGAAAAATTAACCGCTTGAGAGCATCGCTACTGGGTAATGATTGAATGGGAACTTTAAACAATTTGTGACGTATGAGCACAATTTATATTTCCCATAGGTGTCATAATTTTATTCTACCAACTGAGGACTCATGTTTTTGAATAGCTATTGGAATTCTATATGTAATTTTATTGGGAGAACTAAAAATTTTAAATTAGGTTTTATATATAATTATATGATAACATATAACATAACCAGTTCAGAAGTTACAAGTAATGGGAGACTAAATATTGTCTGGTCGACAAGTTTGACGACTTCTTCACTAACGCTAATTACTACTAGGTAACTATGATATTAGTATACTCAACTGATATTGATACTATGCAGAGAGAATCTTCAAGAGGAAACCAACGAGTGAGTGAGGACGAAGGAGGATAAAAGGTTCTAAATCTACTTTTTACAAGATAAAAATGAGCCCAAAAGGAGGCATTTCGAACATTTTTTTTATTATAATAAATAATAATAATAAATATTTTTTTGCATAACTAACTTTTTAAACAATAAAATTTGAATCTTTAGTGATCTGTAAATACTTTGTGGCGAATCTTGAATCCGATCCGATCTTGAATCCGATTCCGAATCTTGAACTAAGGTTAACGCGTTTCTTAAGAAGATATCTGAGGAAATTTCTGTTTTTAACCGGTTATTCTTCATTGTACAAAAGCTCGAAAAATTTACAACCAAAAAAATAAGGTTATAAGACATACAGACACTCGAATATAACATGAGACCCAAATATATAAACAAATTCTGTAAACTGAGCAATTAAACATTAATTTAAATGACATATTTTCAGTCTTAAATCTGAAAAGCTAGAAAAGTTGTAGGCATTGGCTTCTAAGAAGATGTCGCGAGAATATCTAATTCCTAAATCTTAAGCCAGTTTTCGAGTAACACTACGCATAAATAGTATGTATGTTCACCGTCATCGAGTATTTTGATTATATACTATAACTATCCCTTTGCCTATGACCTAAAATCTAATATTTTTTTGTTGAAAGAAGGAGAAGAAAAGAAGGAGCCTGCTTAAATACCCAACAAACATAAAATTAAACCGTTTGTATTAGAATTTCCACCTTCATAGCTCGATCTGAAAAACGGCGAAAAAATTTTTTTATAACAGCGGCCGCTCTTTGATAGGTAATGGTAAACTGCAGAGATTTTTTCTTTCATGAAACGAATTATCTTAAAATGCTTTAAATTTTTGTAGTTCACGTAGAATTTTCGCACGTCCCACGATTTGACGTAAAACATCAAATTTGTAGTGGGCACAAATGGAAGAAGAACGAAGCTCTGTTAAATATTTTCTTGAAGTTTGAGGGATACATACGAGTATTTAATTGAGAATTTTAAGAGCGTTAAACAGAGAACAGAGTTCGATTTATTAGATTTGGCTTTGTGTACTAGAATGTCGTAGAACCTCTCCCTCATCATAACGCCACATACATTCATATGAATGTGCATACATAGTAACAAATATTGCGGAGAACAGCTGGAAGAGCTGTTCCTCAACGACGACAATACCGCTCAACGCATCATTCGTTTCGAATACATTGCGTTAAGCGGACGTAATATTTTTTTATTTCTACCGGATTTTTTCAGGTAGTAAGTAGTCTAAACGATTTACTTTTTCCTCACGAATTATACTATCTAATAAAATCTGCGCATTTAAAGTGAAAAAGGAAATCAATATTTCATTGTGAGGACAAATTGTTGGTGTAAACTTTGTGTTATTAGCGGTGTTTTGATTTTAACTTTGCGGCTGCCATTTCTGCATAGTAATCACTATGTACCGATAACCTCACTTAGTTTGATACTTAAAAACATACATACATATATTTATTTTCTATAAACAACGCTACTGTGGGTTGTCTGTGTACTTTCAAGTGATTCAAAGGCAGTTTATTGACACTAAAAATTTAAATAAATTTTGATTTACCTTTCTTGCTCTTCTACAGCATATAATCACAACAATAAACTTCAATAAAATATAGGCCAACAACAACGATTGGCATATTTACAAAGACATCATCGTAAAAGCGGTCAGAGGCGAGATGGGCACCTCAAATGGAGCCATTCCTAGGCACAAGGCTTATCTATTGCGTTTGAGTTTTGTTTCAATGTTGTTTATTTTCGCAAGTATTGATAACACCAGTGCATTGGGTCGATTCCGTAATGGGCGTTACGATGACGGATTTTTAGGTGAACCGAGTAAGTTCGAGTCATTGCGACGCAAGCCAGAACCGGAAGATAAATGGTTTGAACAGAAGTTGGATCATTTTGGCGGAAAGAGCAAGGAACTCACTTGGAAACAGGTGTGTACTTACAAACATACACATACAGATTAGGTGTGTAAATATTATATTAATTTTTACTATGAATTGTACCTTTTTGAATACTGCAGCGTTATTTTGTGAACGATGAGTTCTATCGCAATGATAGCACAGCGCCTGTTTTTCTAATGATCGGCGGTGAGGGTGAGGCATCGAAACGTTGGATGTCCGAGGGCGCTTGGATTAAATATGCCGAACACTTCGGTGCCCTTTGTTTTCAATTGGAGCATCGATTTTATGGTAAAAGCCATCCCACGAGGTGAGATACACAATAACAACACATCGACAATAATAGTCTTATAATTTAATATTTTGTAGTGATCTTTCCACCAAGAATCTGGTATATCTAACTTCGGAACAGGCGCTTTCGGATTTGGCTAACTTTATACGCAGCATGAAAAAACAATATAATACGAATGACAGTCAAAAGTGGATAGTTTTTGGTGGTTCTTACCCGGGTTCACTGGCAGCTTGGGCACGTGAAAAGTTCCCTGATCTTATACACGGCGCTATAAGTTCAAGTGGACCTTTATTGGCTAAAGTTGATTTTAAAGGTAAGCTGAATAGTTAGTAAGCGAGAAATGGAGAGTTATATGCAGCGCTTAAACTGTTGGTAAATTTTTGAGAGAAAGGTTTCCATAACAGAAATATACTGTCTAATGTCTAATTGACTTCGTTGCTACTGCACAAGCTTCCGTATATTATTGCCATAAAAGCTTAATTTTATTGCCAAAGCTTTTCATTAGAATTATTTTAAAACAAAAGCAAGCACTATTGTACATGGATCTTTATATAAACTTTAAAAAATTTAAATGCGCAAGTTTGCTTTCGATTTCCTCCAAAAATCGAGCTCCAAAAACAAAAGAGAGCGACATAGTAAAAATGTTGGTGCTGAAAAGAAGGCAAAGCAACAAAATTTTGTTATGGACTTCAAAAACTTTACTTACAATCGCATCAATGTCCCTAAACTCCCTTTAAATATGTTTACAGAATATTTCGAGGTGGTGAAAGCTTCTTTGGCCACATACTCTACTGATTGTTTAGAAGCTGTAGGACGTGCTTTTATACAAGTTGAAATTTTAACACGTCACATGATCGGACAACGCAATTTGGATGATAAATTCAAGTAATTAATATGCTAAAGATTAAAGCTTTCGAACTTTTTATACATATATTTTTCTTTTAGAACCTGCACCCCTATCAAAGACTCCATAAATAATCCATTGGACATGTCCAACTTCTTCGAGTCTTTGGCAGGCAACTTCGCTGGTGTTGTACAATATAACAAGGACAACAGACTTAGCGCCACATACACAATTGATGATGTAGGTTTTTCAAATTAAATATAATTAATTTTTGCAATTATAACACAACTGCTTAATACTCTTTAACAGCTTTGCAATGTTATGGTCAATACCACTATTGGTCCACCCGTTGCTCGTCTCGGTGTGGTTAATGATTTGCTTTTGAGTGAGGCAAAGGAGAAATGTTTGGATTACAAATATGATAAAATGATTGCTGAGCTAAAAGAAACTTCTTGGGATGCTAAAGCCTGTAATGGCAGTCGGCAGTGGACCTATCAGACTTGCAATGAATTTGGTTTTTATCAAACCTCGAATAATAAAAGTGACACGTTCGGTGAACGGTTTGCAGTTGACTTTTTCATTAAGCAGTGCATGGATATTTACTCAGAGAGGTACGGGTCTTGTTTATTATTAACTCTCTTTCCTCATTAACTCCTTTTTTTAACTATGCAATGCAGTATGGACCCCAAGTACTTGGAACAAGTTGTCTCACAGACAAATAAAAACTATGGCGCACTTAAACCCAATACCACCAATGTACTCTACGTACACGGTTCCATTGATCCCTGGCATGCGCTCGGTTTGACTGCATCGAAGAATCCGATATTGCCCACAATTTACATTGAAGGTGTGTACATTACATTGAAGCACCTCCTACAGATTTATAGCAATGTCCTTAATGTTTTCTTATTCGTTATTAGGTACTGCTCACTGCGCTAATATGTACGAACCTTCTAAAACCGATCCACCACAACTTATAGAGGCACGTAATAAAATTATAAAATATCTTGCACAGTTGTTGGAGAACTTCAAGGTGGAACGTGCCTAAATGTAGCAATTAGTTTTAATGAGAACAATTAATCTTTTTTATTCAATGCTGTTACCAAATGAAATTCGAATGTAATTGAACAAACTCTATCGAATATATACTCTAAATACATATATTTTCATATAAATATAAAAAACAAACTAAATATGTTAAGTTAATTAAAATATGACCTAACGAAATAGCGGAAGAAACAATTTCGCTCATAAATAAGTGCGCGGAAGACTAAGGAAACGAAGTGAAAATGGACTTCCAAAGCAACTTCTCCAAGGGGTACTCCGAATATGGAATCAATATAGAGTCAATAAAAACGCCCGTAGGACCGTTTCCAAATGGCGTGCTCTTTTTTCCACTCTCCCAACTTGTTGCACTCGTATAATAGTTTAATTTACTTAACGGTTATTGGTAACCTCTAAAACTAATCGAGGTATTATAGCTACAGGATTTTTTATATGAAAATGATCAGGAAGGCAAGACAAATTGACTTCAGAATGTTTGTCTATCCGCCGGTCTGTCCATGCAAGTGATAACTTGCATTAACTTTGATAAAGCTTGGTATAATACTCACTGCAACACTGATGAGGTATAACGCATACTTCCAATGTCATAAACTTCCTTTCAAATGTATAGCCATGTATGTATATAAATCCCAAAAAGCTTCTTCATCTTCAAATGATTTAAGAAGTCATATCGTAAGTGCCTACTATTTTTCTCAAACCGAAATGCTCCTTTGACAGCCTTTTTGGAGCCTCTCTAGAAATGGGACGGGTGAACTCACGGTACAGGTGCAATCCGTATATAGGTCCAATTGTGCACCTAACTACTTATAGAGGTTCTTCAAGTCGAAAATATTTCAAGTTTATTTATTATTCTATGATCAAAGATTCAAAAGAGTTATTTAGACACTGTTATTTAAAAAAAAAAACTAACTAATGTCTATTATGCAAAATTTGATTTTCTTCAGTAATGGAAGAACAATACTGAAGATAGGCCAATGACGAAACCAGAAATCTCTATTATGATTCTTCAATATTATCAATATTCGAAAAAAAAGTAAGAGATTAAATAATGAACTGAAATAAAGTAGAAATTTATAAAAGAACAGCTAAAAGAAATGCGAAAATTTTGTAACAGTTTCTGAGAATTCTGAGAATTTCTGAGAATCAAGTCTAAGGTTACAGTGACAGGATTTTTAAATATAATCGATTTACTACTAATTAAAATTGCCTAGAATTTTATAGAAACAAGATCGCAGCAGGCAACGTCATAAATAAAAAGACCTGACAAACTTTCATAGTAATTGAAAACAAAGCTTTCGACTCCATTTATTAATGATGTATGTTTGTGTATTTTTTTTACCAAATACTCAAAAACAGTAACGGGATGAAATGGTCCTAATCTTTATTTCTTGCTCATTTTATTCCAGTCTTTTAAGATATTTAGTTTAAGAGTAAAACTCTTAATATAAGAGCGCATTCTGTAGGAGTCTACTTAAAGTGCTAACAAAAGAAAACATAAGAACCGATTTGTGGTGGCCTTTGTATAGATGAGATATAAAACTAGAATTATTTCTATAAAAGAATCAATTGCAATTTTGACGCAAAGTAAGACGCATACTTGTAATTTCAAGCGAAGGGAATTGCCTGGTTTTTTCCAACTGTAAGAAGAACTAAATAAATAATACTTAAAGTAATGCTAAGATTAGAGGAAATCAAATATATTGAAACTGATTAAATATAAACGTAATCATAGAAATATGTAACAAAGTCAATAAACAACTAACAACTGTAAAGAAATTATATTTATCTAGTGAATAGTGAAGTTAACGCTTGAGCCGACAATGTTTTGCAGTTTATCGGTCCTTACCAATCGTCACCTGCAGTTGACTACAGTTTGCTTGTTGATATTTACTTTTAATAATCTTGATAATGTAAACGCATTCAGACTTCGTCGTAGTATCCATCGCACTATTGGTGAACCGAGCAAACAGTTCATGCCAAACGACACACGCGACCCGCAAGAGAACTGGTTCGAACAAAAACTCGATCACTTTGATGAGAAACAGCAGAATATAACATGGAAACAAGTAAGGAGAAAATAAATTACTAATGGCTTTAACCGATTTCGTATGAAAGTACATACATACATTTTGATGACTATGGTTTCCAGTAGACCGTTTTGTTCTTTTCCAACAGCTGTAGGGTACTTACATTTAAATTGCCCTACTAGTGGTAATCACGTCAATCGCATGTTTCTAGAAGGCCTCGTTTAGGATATTTATGTTAAATTAGTTTCTTGTTTAAGTTCAATTCCGCTTAATCTGATTTTTTAGTCGAATTTTTGGCAGGATTCCTTATAAAAACCCAGAAAATACAGTCTCAATCGTTAGATATTTTTCGATTTTATTGAATTAGATAGCTAGTGAAATTATCAAACCAGACTCCAATCGACCAACACTAGAAGGCGATTTTGAGTCTGGTCAGATAACAAAAATATATTTTCTATAATACCTATAAGAAATTAGTTCTGATTTCCTCTTGAACTGATTTGGTCGTCGATAAATAGTTATACGGGAATATCACGTATTAAGATGCATGTTCGATATATTTTTGTGTAATAACGTATTAATTAACTTTAAAATTTTTTTAACAAAATGCTCATTTATATTTCATTTCTTTAGCGATACTTTATGAACGAAATTTTCTATCACAACGACAGCAAAGCGCCAATTTTTCTCACGATTGGTGGAGAACTTGCAATATCACCGCGTTGGGTTACCAAGGGGACTTGGATTAGATTTGCCGAACACTTTGGAGCCATGTGTTTTCATTTGGAACATCGTTTTTATGGTAAAAGTCAACCGAAAAGGTAAGAAAAAACACTTTTATGATGAGATGAGTTGTGGATTTGAATACCAGTCAATCCTAAATTACTGAGAAGTCTGGTATGAAGTCTTGTATTGTACTTTAGTTACAGTTAGGACCTCCATAAGACTGTTAAGTATTAATTCTCTCTGATTTAAGGAGGCACTGTCTGCAACTATGTCATAGTGATGAAATAAGCCAAAGTACTCTGCTTTACTGACTAATTTACCACTTCAGATACTTTATGGTCTACTAAGTATTCCTCCCCGCTACAAAGAACATGAAGTCATTCCATTTTCTGAAGAAATCTTAAATTATTTTCAAATCAATTTTCTATCTGTTGCAGCGATCTCTCATATGAAAACTTAAAATTACTTTCCTCGAAGCAAGCTCTAGCCGATGTGGCTCACTTTATCCAAAGTATGAATCAAAAATACACTTTCAATAGCAAACCAAAGTGGATTGTCTTTGGTGGTTCTTATCCTGGAGCTCTGGCAGCATGGGCACGTCAAAAATATCCGCATTTAATATATGGCGCAATCAGTTCAAGTGCACCGCTTTTGGCAAAGGTGGACTTCGTTGGTACGAAAAGAGGAAATATATTTCACAACATTCTTCTAAAATTTACTTGTTTTTCGCTTCAGAGTACTTCGAGGTCGTCAAAGCCTCTTTGGCAACTCATTCCAATAAGTGTCTGAAGGTTTTCGGACAAGCCTTTGCAGAGATAGAAACCCTCACACGCCATGCGATCGGTCAGCGCAATTTGGATGAGAAATTCAAGTAATTTTATTTTAAATACATACTTATGCAGTTTAGAAAAAATTATATCTTAACTTTTTTAGTACCTGCACACCTATTGCAGAGTCGGTTACGAACCCATTGGATATGTCGAACTTCTTTCAAACATTAGCCGACAATATTGCAGGTGTGGTACAATTCAATAAAGACAACCGACCAGGTGCCGATTATACCATCGATGATGTGAGCAAAAAAACAAATTGTAAGCTAAATAATCTTTATAATGAAACGATTCTTAATAGGTTTGCAATTTAATGGTCAACACAACCATTGGACCTCCTTTTGAACGTTTGGGCATTGTAAATGGCATGCTTTTGGAGGATTCCAAGGAAAAATGCTTAGATTACAAATACGATAATATGTTGGCTGAAATGAGGAATATTTCTTTGTTTGCCGAAGTAGCTAACGGTACACGCCAATGGACCTATCAGACCTGTAATGAGTTCGGTTTCTATCAAACCTCGAATAATAAGAGTGACACATTCGGTGATAGATTCACGGTGGATTTTTTCATTAAGCAGTGTATGGATATTTATTCAGAAAGGTACGAGGATAACAAAGAATAATTTTCATTTACCGTTAACACTTAACTATATTACTTCTTATTATTTTATGTAGCATGAACGCAAAATACTTGGAACAAGTTGTTTCACAGACAAATGAATTCTTTGGTGGACTTAATCCCAAGTCCACGAATGTCCTCTACGTACACGGCTCGATAGATCCATGGCATGCGATTGGTTTGACTGCATCAAATGACCCCAACATACCTACTATTTATATTAAAGGTATGCCGTGTTTTATCTAAGTAGATAATATTGAGCTTCCAACATATAATATATTTTATCTACATAGGTACTGCACATTGCGCCGATATGTATGACCCTGTTAAAACTGATCCACCCCAACTAATCGAGGCACGTAATAAAATATTGAAATATCTTGCACAGTTATTGGGGAACCCCGAGATGTGAAGGTTTCAAAGAAGTCTCATGCTTTTTTTCTTTAATACAATACATATAATATATAAAATCAATTTTTTTTTATACAAAACTCATGATTCATTAATCATGTGGCATAATATATCATCTAAATACAAATAAAGTATTTAACAATATTTCACTATTCGCATTGATGCTGTGAATGCGATTAAACCTATGTATTTAATAGAACCCTGTACAAATGTGACAAGTCCGGGACGAGTCCGTGATTAATCGCAAAGGAACATGCGACTAATGGCATTTTTGATATTTTTATATAGAACCCTTTTGTCTGAGCATGTCCTATAAATTGACGAGTTGTACTCTTTTGTACCCGAAAGCCTACAAAAAGAGAGAAATGTAAATAAATACTCAACTAATCTACCTCCAACTATACCCTAAAGATATTCGTTTGGGACTAATTAATACCTAAGTGCGCCTTAAAGATATGTGTTAGAGACTAATTCGTTCCCAATTGTACACTATAGAGAGTAATCCGGGTGTACACTTTTTAAAGATTACTCGCACAATTTATTGCAGGTTATGATTAACAACACAGCGTCCATTCTCTTGAGATCTGATGTTTCGGACACAAGCCTTTGATGTTTTTAAAGCGTCAGCAATCTCGTTCATCCTCATTTTCATCCAAAATTCTTTTTTTGTTTTCGTTCGAAACAGCCTCTTCCTGACGTCCTACAGAATTTAACAAACCACCTACGAATGGTTGCTTCGCCTCGACAACACTCATCAAACCACTTTTTCGTAATAGCATTATTTTTTTCTTATATAACAATAGTGTTTCTTTAACACATTAAATTCCATATTATCCATTTATCGTCCGTGTTTGTTGTCATGGTTGGACAAGATATTGAAATCTTATCCTTCCATATTATAGCTGTACTCTTGACAACCGTTAACAGACTTCGCCATATATTTCTGTTGTAACAACATAAAACTTTCTGGCAATAGTTTTTGAAACGTTGCTGAGGATACGTACTTAGCAAGACATAAATCCGGGTCCATTCCGATTACGAACACTCGTCGGTGGAGTATACACAATTGATGTCGTTGTAGGAAGCAATTCGATCATTTGCTTGATTCTTTTTTTGGCAGAATTTCCAGTTTTCTTCCTCAAAGGTCGCCTTCTTTTAGAAGGAAATCTATTTTCGCTTCAATTTTACCGATGCCGTTCGACCGTAACCTAATATATAAAATATGTAATAAATGAAGCTGTAACTCAAAAACTATTGCACAAATATTGAGTAAAGATGAAAATAATTTTTATATCAGTATATATATTTTATCAACTTGATTTATTTTTATTTTAATAACAAAAGTAATTAATAAATATGTTAACATGGGTGCTAAATATGAAATTTATCTAATATAATACATACATACTAGCTAAGTTAATAAAAAACTCTATGAAAAATCAAATGGAAAATATGAATGAGTAGTATAGTTAACGTTCTTCCATCGAAATATTCGTAATGCATCTTGCTCTTCGTAAATCACGCACACGCACAAATATTTTACCATTCCTTCTTGGCCTTATCCATCCGTTCATGCATTCGCTTCCAATACCATTGCACGGAATCATTGGCTATTATGTGTGTGTTGATAAGTTTTTTAGTATTACTATAGACCCAAACGCTTACATCCCAAAGCAGAGCAAGCACACGAAAGAGGAATCTTTCAACTTGTTCGCGATCAGGTAAACTGGGTGCAGGCACATTCTGTGTCGAGCTTGCGGGCTGATGCTCTCGCTTGGCATTATCGGTATAGAAGCGAACGGCTGTCAATGTGAAGGGAGCAATTGCGTTGAATGTGATGAAATCATTTTGTATGCACACATTTTCTGCACCAAAGAAATTGAAAAAAAAAAAAACAAATATAGGATCTTAATTATCTATAATTACTGTCTACTAATTGAATTCGGGAAGACACGACTTACCGTTTAATCCATTTTGTATGATTGCGTTTGTAAGAACCAAATTTCTATGCTGGGCTAGACTCATCACTACACTAGGACCACTAATTCTTGCTGCAGTTGCACTCACAAGTATTGGTGTTATTCGCATGGATTTTGAAAGTAACATTTCGCTTTGTTGACTTATTTATTTATTTGTAAAATGGCAAATCGTCACTATTTTACAATGATAAACGTCAAAATCAGTGGAAATATAATTTATATTTACAAACGTCGCAGCCGTTTGGAATTGCGTTTGTTTGAAGTTGATGAGATCACTAGCGAATTAATTCAATTGTGCACGCCTTACTTCTGTAGCTTTTTGCCTTTGATTACACGCTGACTGGTTTAGTGGAAACTTTTGTGCGTTTAAGTGTTGTTGTTGCCTTTTTGCGTGAAAAGAAGCTGACAATTTCACAATTTGCTTGCGTTCTGTCGTAAACTTTTCTTCTAGCTTTTGACAGTTGAGCTTTCATTTATTTAAATCAAAATTCAAAGGTTTCTTGATTTACCTATTGTGTTTTTGGAAGCTAATTTTAAAAATGTGTTTACAGTTACTAAAATAATTTTCGTATTTTAATTTTTTTCGAAAGAAATTTTGTTAAAAGTGAGATTAGTGTTAATTATATACCATGACTTAACATTGTAAATTAGCTTGCAAATTTTTTTAACCAGATACCAGACTTTTTCAGCGGACAATCAGTTCATACCGAATCTTTTTGGTGAATGATTAATCACCAAATCGAAATTCTTGGCGGAAGTCCCTGTTTAGAAGTAAGTTCAGTTGCTATTAACGTTATTCAATGGTCGGTAAAAAAAAAATCTTGTAATATACAGACTTCAAGTTTACTGTGTGTCTCATGTGACAACTGAAATTTTCATCTGCTGCTGAAGGTTGTTTAATTCCCTCGACATCTTTCATATACGATATGAATTTCAGGAATCTACTTTTGATAATGTTCCAATGAGGCCCGTTGTAAACTTACAAATTAATCAGCTTGGCTCGGAGAATGCAGGTGTCATTACGTTAGAGATGAATCAGGTGAAACCATGAAGCATCATGGCCCTAGCTATCGCTATGCGGTGTCCGAATAGGTACGAAGTCTTTTCACCACTGCCCAACTATTCACTAGGTTTTATAACTTTATTAGAAGTCTTTTAGTTGACCGGTGGACATTTTCCTGAAATCGATATAGTTTATAAAATAAACTATGAATAGATTAAAACAATTCGAAAATATTTTTTTATCGCATAATTTATTTTTATTTTAATATATATAATATTTTGTACATTAAAACTAAAATTACAAAATAAAAATCGTTTTTTCACTAACGTAAAAAAATATGTACTAACTAAATATGATTACTATTAGTAGCAGTAGCAAGAAGACACATACACCACTGAAAAATGTCATGCCAAAATTATTGCTTTTTTCAACAGCATTACTGCGCTTAAAAATTGCAAATGCAAACAAAAGATTTCGTTCGAAAAATATTAATATTCGACACATTTCACACATTGATGGAATGGAAGAGAAATGTAATGGAATACACAAAGTTTATTATTTCAGACACTACCTAATAATTGTTCATGTAGATTTGTTTTTTCTTTTTCTTGTATAAAAATTGTGCTGATATACATTATTCATTAGTTATATATGTAAAATATATATATTATTATTTAAATATGATTGTAACTTTATAATTTGTGTTTCAGTAGTCCACTTCGTTTTTCTTTCTTTTAGTCAATAAATATTATAATTTTCGCATATTAAAATCTTTAATTTGACCAGAGTAGTTTATTGTCAATTCCAGAGGAGAATTAGATTTTGCAAAAATTTTTTCCTACTTACATAACTATACACAAGCTATAAATTTCAAATTGCATTCTCAAGTAGCTTTATACATAATAATACTAACATAAAGGGTATATATTTTTAATTTGAGCATATGCAGCAATCTTGAAATTTTACAAAAGCAAAACTACTAGTGGTAAAGTTATTGCTCCGACGCATATGTATGTAAATATTATTATTATATATATATATATATATATATATATGTAGTACATACATCTTAGGTATACGTAGTGGCATGGGTAGGTTTGGATCAATGATCTATAATGAATACCAGCAATACATAAGCGAAATGCACTGCTTAAATACTTACGTACATACATATTAATGTTGTGGGCATATGTATGCGCAAATGTAATGTGAAAAAGATTAGCTTAAATGCGAACGTATCAATTAGTTTCAATGTAATTTTAAAAAAGCCCACAATCTCTGAGATTGTTCTTAATGATAACATCGGTGACGGCATCGAATACAAAGCGCACATTGTTTGTGTCCGTTGCACATGTGAGATGCGTATAAATTTCTTTCTGGTCTTTTCGTTTGTTGAGACTTTCGAATTTTATACGTATATAATTGGTAGCGTCCTCATAAGTGTTGGGACCTAAAATTAAGCAAGAATCGTTTAGAAATATGTGTTACTGTCATAATTATTAAATAAATCACTCACCTGTATATTCCGGAAAGCAGATTGTGAGTGGAGATCTTTTGATTTTTTCTTCGAATAAATCCTTCTTATTCAAGAATAATATTATTGATGTTTCCACAAACCATTTGGAATTGCATATCGAATCGAATAATTTGAGCGACTCAATCATACGATTCATTTCTTCGTCTTCGGCAAGTACCAGATCGTATCCTGTGTGGAAAATTTTGAGATTTAAGTCAAAAATATAATAGATAAATAAATTAAATGAATAAGTTAATATAATGTAAGACTTTATGCATAAACATATACAAGAAATATTTTTAACTATAAAAATATTATGCGAAGTTTCTAAAGAGGTTACATGAGAATTGAGATTTCAAAATTTTATTAAAAGATCGCTAAGAATTGCGATTTTTCATCAATTCCATAATTTAATGAAAAAGGCGTGAAAAACTGACTAAAAACTCAAAACAATTTCACTAAAAAAAAGTCCACTAGGACCAAAATATGACTTATGAAATTATTATTTATATATAAAATGTTCATATTTGTTTTTTCAAGCAAAATGATTTTTGGATTTATCGGATAAAGTAGTTAATAGCTACATCTCATACCGACATTCTCAGTGTTTAAGTAACCGGGGTTAAAATCTAGCATTTGAGTATATCTCTACAACCAATTGAGGATTTTTTGCGCTCCTACAACAATAAAAACAATGTGATTGAATAAATAAAAACATTGATACCAAACCCACCTTTTATATAAAGGCATTCTTCAAAACTGATAAAATTACAATAACTTCCGTTGAAATAACTCTAGAATAGTTGTATGAGATTCACTGACATGAGGCAAGGAGTTTCAGAAAGTAAGGGAGATCGGTCGATCATCACGTTTGGTTAATTGTGAAATAAATACTTTCCAAATATCTCAACGAAAATAGGAAAATCAGTCTAAAACAAGTCTCGATTTGACTTTCAATCGAATACTAAGTGATTAATTTATGTTGCACAGAAAAAAGCGTATCTTTTCTCTCTTTCTTTTGGAGAAACTTAGGTACAAATCTCGTCCGAAACGAAACTTGAACATAGTAAAGAAATTTTGCGTTTGCTGTATATACTAAGAGAATATATCTTTCATTAAATCCAGTAGGCGTTCGGATGTAGTTTAAAATCACAAATGTAAAGAGAAGCACGGACAAAATCCAAGTTAAGGTATAAGTGTCAACAAGAAATAAGGTAAGTATATACAAACACAAAGAGATATCTAGAGGCGAAAAAATTCATTTATATTCCTTTCAACTTACCCGACAGTGCGACACAAAATATGATCGCCGTTACACCTTCGAAGCAGTGAATCCATTTCTTGCGTTCCGAACGCTGACCACCAACATCAAACATTCTTTAAAACAATTCAAAAATATAAATGACAGTAAATCATGAATGGAAATAAAACTGACTTACTTGAAATGCATTCCCTTACATGAGAATTGTGTCTCCACAATGCCTGTGGTCTTGACGCGTGTACGCAATACATCCTCCAGTGTTGGTATGTAATTTGGCTTTGAGATTTCATCCAACAGGTTCAGATAGTATGCAGCCGAATCGTTCAGCTGATATTCACGTGAGCGTGAAAACGACTGTTGTACACCCGCGTCGGCCCAGAGTTTCTTCATGAGTAGCACGATTTCCGGTAGTAGTATACCCTCTTCCGCTGTTGAGGCATATGTAAAGAATTGACGCGCGATTTCTGTTTTCGATGGATCCGCAAAATCTATCTTCAAATGACCCATAGCACGTATGATAGCCATCATACTCTGTATGGTGTTGCTGTACACAACGCGGCGATATTGTTCGCATTCTTCTTGTGAATAGCCTTTGTCGTGGATAATCTTCATCTGTTTGACAATGGTGGATTTGCCAGATTCGCCGGCGCCTAATATGAGAGGGAGTTGCAAAATAAAATGTAAAATTTGTGTGCTTCAGAAAAATATATGGGACTTAATAATAATAAATTTTGTGTTTTGAGAACTACTTATTTTTTATTATGAACATCCATTTTTTTTTTTTGTAAGGCAAAATATATTTACTTTGCTGAAACAATACTACAACAAATATACATAAGGTTCTGAAACAGAGATAATTTGTTTAGCACTGGTACAGGATTATTTCCAAAGGTAAGATAAATCCTTTGTACATTATTTGTGAGCTGGGTGAGGAGTTTATCAAAAACTAACTCGAAAATAGCGGAAGTATTAACACGACAGATAATTATTAGTCAGAATAAGAGGACCTAAACCTAAGTAATATCACAGAGTCACAACAATGAAGTGTTATCTAGCGTTAAACCGCATATCTCACACTCCCACTGTGAAGTAAAATTTTTCAAATAAGCAACTTTTGAAGAAAATGTTAAAATTTACAAAAAATCACCTCAAAAGGTTAATTTTTATATAACTAAATATTTCGAAAACGTGAGGAAAGTGGTTGTCTTACGAACGTACGAACGATTTAAAAATAATCTTCAATATACTGAAGAGAAAATTAGGTATTTTGGCCCCTTAACGTCCATAACTTTACAAATTTGAGCAAAATATCAAAGCAATAATCTGCGATTTTACTATATTTGTTTTTTGTTAGCCAATAAAAAATTAAAATAGAAAAAGTTTTCATTCATCATGGTTGTGATGTCAAATGACGAGTTGCATTTTGAAAATAACGGGAATATTGTTCGACCGTGTTCTTCGATTTTAATGGCATAGTGCATCATCACCTCAAGGTCAAACGGTCAATAAGGAGTACTAACTACAAGTTCAACGCCGATTTGAGGAAAAACAATTCGTGGCACCTGCTCACACTTCGTTGCCCCAGCCTCCATATTCGCCAGACATAGGAACGTGTGACTTTCTCCTATTTCCAAAAATAAAGAGAACCTTAAAATGTCGTCGTTTTACAAGTATAAATGACATTAAAAGCGCTTCGCTGAAAGAGCTAAATGCTATCCCAAAAATCCAGTTTGAGAAGTATTTCCACGATTGGAAGAAACGCTGCCATAAGTGAGTAATATCAAATGGAGACTATTTTGAAGGTGACAACGTTAATGTAGACGAATGAATAACAATTTTTTTCGTAATTTTTTGAACACAACACTTGATATACGTGTTGAATGACTCATTAAAACAAAATACATCAACAAGAGGAAGAAATTTTTCAAAACAACACAATCCAAACTAATCAAATCTATCTATATAAGGAATAATATGAAAATAAAGATGAGGGACGAGGGGCAACAAAATCATGAGCTCATAGAAAAGCTACCGCAACTGAGCTATCGATATTTCAACGTAGACAGTTTCAGCAACATCTGCCACTCCTTCGTGTTCGATTAACAGACACAAACATACATACCAGTAATAGAAAAAAAAGAAGTGGGGCTGCTGTAAATTTATGAATGGAAAAAAAGATGTCTGTTTTTATGAATGAATTCAACAAATTGTTCAATTGAGAAGTTCAAAGTGTCAAAGCATAAATTTACGCTAACCAGAAGCGTAGTAAAGGAAAAAAAAGACAGCAACAAAAACAGATGACACAGCGACAAAGTGTACAAAGCGAGAAAGAAGCTAAAAAAAAAAAAAATAAAATATATCGACCAAATACCAAATAGGGAAGACTGGTGTGATCACCATGAACATGAGACGCTTCAGAGACAGTCATATGAGTGAACTTGTTAGGGAAGTGGACACAAACAAAGGCGACTTGTCATTTCACCAGAGTAATTACACCCAAATATGAAATGTGTGTTAGTCAGCAGCTTCGAAAAAACCAACTGTTGGATCAGCTAATTGGATGCGCTCACCCCCTATCGTCTACTGTGCGCCACAGAAATGACAATGACTAAGCGCTGTGCTAACCGCAAATGTCAAGAATTCATGTTCAATGTTTATATAAGGGAGACTGTATCATATACTGTAATTCCGATCAAATCGATCTGCAGTGGCGGAGGGATGCGTTTGTATTTAAAGTATTGTAAATTAAAATGACTTAATTAAGTATAAGTAGTAAATTGCAAATAAGAGTTATGAAAGAAGTTTCTTAGATATCACCAAGCAACACCCACGCACAACGAACAACCTTGAAAAAAGCCCATTTTCTTTACAAAGTTGACTGTCTTTGGACTGGTCACGTGCTTATTGAACTTCTTTATAGTCTTGTTTTCTCATTCATCGATTCCTATAATTTTCGTAGTCTTAGGTTTGAGCGTTTGCAAACAAGGAAGGTTTGATCCACAGCAGAGCGATTTGTTTTTTTTTTTTTTTTGACCGTGAAAATTTAGAAGAATAATCTGCTAAAACAGACTTAAAAAAGTTGACAGAAAGATAAATCTTAATTTTGATAGAAAGTATCGTTATTCAGATATGAATGAAATTTTATTGTTGGCCAATCTTAATTTAATCTTTAACTCTACCACTGTTATCTCCTCTCTTTCTCTCTCTCTCTCTCTCTATAATACTTAAAATAATCGAGATAGGGTTATATGTATCCTTACCATTCAAAGTAGGTTGGGATATAGTTATTATCCCAATAGTATTATAGTTATTATATTTACCTATTAAAATACTATAAATACTTCCTTGTAAAGTAGACTATTATCCTTAAAATAATATTATTTTATCCATAATGCTATTAGGACTCTTGCTGGAACAAATCTCAGTGAGGCTATGTGGCTTGAATAACTTTTTAGCTTGAAGTTTGCTGTATTTCTTGCTGAAGATATTTTCTCAGCAGGATGTTATCAGCTAGAAATAGTGATCTCAAGATTTAATATCAAGGAAGATTTCATAGAAGCCTTGAACGAAATTTCAGGGTTATCAAGATTTTAGACGACTATCCATATCATATGAAAAAATTGGTCATAAATGCAGATTAACGATTCAATCAGACAAAACAAATTCAAGAAATATATGTTGAGTAGCGAAAAAAAATTAAAAAGGGAGAGTCAGCAATGGCAAAATCATTATGTATTTTCATTATACACTTATGTATATAATTATTATTATATATTTTTGTATGAATATGTATGTTGTGTTTGTGTTTACACTTCAGACATTTTTCATTTGTTGGCAAAAAATTCTACGGAAAACAAGATCACATTTAATCAGCTTCTTCACAGAAAAAATATTACGATGTAACAGTGCATGCTTTGGGTCTATGTTACCACAAAATGAACTACTGGTATTGTTTGGCCTACTGTACTGTGCGGCACAATATATACGATTATGTGGTAATATAGACACTAATAATAATAATGATGACAGCGACACACGCGAAGGGTTTATTAAATTCCAGCATTCTTATTATTTAATTACATGTCACGTATTAAATTGCCATACTTAACGCAATTAGCCGATGTCAAAACCGATGCCGGTGCCGAGTAGCCAACAATCTAGGCAGTGGAGTATAAGTTATGCTTAGTAATCGTATATATCGTATGTAGCGCCCAAGCGACAAACGAACCGACCGCAACGTAAATAACTACCATATAAAGGGGCTTGAAATAAGAGCCAGTAGATGTTGTGTTGTGTTGAAAATTTTTTCGGTAGCCAAAAACGAATGTGGGGGTAATAAGCTCTAGACTGATCTCTGTTGCATTATGATCTACGACTTTCTAAAGAGAGATTTGTTTTTCGTCTTAAAGTACATTTAGATTTAGTTTATTTAAATGGTAAAATTATGAAAAAAATGAAGCGTTCGGGTTAAGGAGCTTAGAACGTGAAGTTTTAAACGTATTTTCTCGAAATCGCATTTTTCAAAACGAGCAACGATGGTACTCGGAGACTATTACATCTATCCAATGGTATTATTGTTCCAACTATTATAAACAATTTTCTAATTTCCTTGCTAATAGATGTTGTTTACACAAGTTCATCAATTTCTGAAAAATTTATCTAATGTTAAAAAGATACGTACTTTACTAGGAAGTCTTATTTAGATTAAGATCCCGTTTTTATTTTGTTTCAGATAGCACGAGTTCCTAAAACACCGTCACTACATGGGCAAAAAAAAAGTGATTCCCGAGATTGGTCCAGTAGACGCCATTTTGTATCAATTTGTCAATATAACACATTTTTATACAATCAAATACACGATTAATAAAGCCGTAAAGAGAGAAATTGAATTCTTTTTTCCTTACTGCCAGAATAAATTGTCCAAGTTTGACTTTTTGTGAGGGCTCTAGACTGGCATAATCACACAAATCAATATATTATATTAATGTTGTAGCGGCAGAATACATTCTCCAATTAATGTTCAACAATTCTGCAAAGTTGACCGGATATAAAAAAACGCATTTTTCTGGAAATCATTTCAAAAACATTTTATAAATTTAGACATTTAAATTATTTTGCTACAAGGATCAGTCTAGAAGTATACGTTGTTCGAAGTAGGCCTATTGTCGCAGATCATTTTAGATATAAAAACCCCAAGGGAAAAATTATATCTGGATGAAGTGGCACGATATTGAGTTAAGCCACATATCTCTGAGAGACCTTGACATACCTTGACGCCCTGCTAGAACGCCATGTCTTTCACGTCCAAATAAATCGGTTTGAGCCAAAAAGAATCAATCAGAATCATTATTCTGCAGCACTGAGATGGTGACTGCCACATTCAATAACACCTATTTGCGCAAATTGAAGCACCCTATACTTACACTGCATGTATGTGCGTGCGAGTGTCATTAGAGTGAGCTTGCGGTGACCAATATTGCCTTCACATGAGTGATTGCCTCAGTACAATCAAAGGCAACAAAACTATTTATACTCGTATATACATACTATGTATGTATGAATGTACGCATATAAGTTCATACTTTCATTTTTGTTGTGATGGCCTGACACATGTACTCACGTACTACATTAACAAATGCAAACTGACATACATATGTAAAATTTATTGTATGTATTCTGTGTATTTTCTTCAACTATCCCTAAGCTGTTCACCCCCTTTGTTTTATTGCTTTTTACAGAGTGTTGTAACACTTGTTGCTGTGTTTACAAGTAATAATCAATCGAAAGGGGGTTCAAAGAGTGAAGAACTGTTTGCAATTGCGTGTAAAGTATTTAAATTAAACAAAAAATGCAAATTAAAGGGAAATTGAAAGAAGTATAATCTGAGCTCATTGCAGTTGTGTGCACTTGATTGAGGTTAGGTCAGCTTGGTTGGGCAGCAACAGAACAGCATACTTATATGGAACTAGTCAAGGGTGCTAATCGACTCGGAAAATCATAATCTTGCCATTCCGTCGCACTTGACCAGTTGACCAGTGTAAAAGCGGTTATCTAGTTGCTCTAACATCAGCATTGATTAAACATGAATGGGAGTTCTTTCATTTACTAGTAAATATGGAAATGGGAGTACGGCGTGCTTGATGAGTTATGTGAGTATGCAAATTGCGCGATCCGGCGTGTTATTTACTTTTATTATACTCTCCTAACATGTTGCTACAGAGTATATTAGTTTTGTTCACCTAACGGTTGTCCGTCCGTCCGTGCAAGCGATAACTTGGGTAAAAATTAAGATATTTTGATGAAACTTGGTACACGTGTTCTCTGTGACCGAAAGACGGTTGTTATTGCAGACGGGTTGAAAAAATGGTGCTTAGTTGGGACTCACTTGGGAGCCCAATGAACCTAATTATGGCTCAAATGCGACAGCTCGCTGTCAGGCTCTTTGGCGGCCTTTTTTTCAACCACTCAACCAAATTTTCACATGTAATTCCTGCTGTGCTTTATTGTGATATAAAAATGTCAATTGCTATTGGTTTTCAGTTTTTAGCTCAGCATAAACTACGATTCCAGCGAAGTTTATTAATAAATAAATTTTTTTTAATTTTAAATGTGAAAATAATACCGGAATTTCAAACAATCACGGCTAAAACTTCTGAATACAAATTTAAGCATGATTTGACAGCAGAGACGGGGTCTCCGAAGGCAGAATTTCAAGTAATCGTAAATGCTTACAATCGTTTATACATTTATACAGTATTATTAATGTGGTTCGACAAAACATTGCGTAAAATTCAAAAGTATTTCGAGCAATTCGTGTTATTATGCAATTCGGTGAACGAAATCAAGTCTTATCTCATTATGTATTGCGTATGGCGTTCGCACAATGTACAAATTAAGTTAAGTTGTTTGAATATAGTAATACGAAAAAAACTAAAAACAAAAGCAATGTGCAAACTCAAACAAAAGCTCATGGAAAATACTGATAATGGTTGGCATCAAATGTCGATAAAAGAAATTACAACATTAACAAAGATATGAAAGGCCAACAAAAACAAAAACTAACAATTTTTTTAGCGCCACTAAAAGATTACTTGACTGATTACTTAAGTGTGTGCATTCATTGCGTCCAAAGTGAACAAATTGTGTAAGCGTTATGCATACATATATACTTATATACATATGTAAATATATACATATATAGTATATAGTTACGAATATAAATTGGGAGGCCTTTAAGTTTTGTTGAAAACGTATTGAAGCGTTGCAATTAGCACTTTGGTTTCGGTTGCCACTTATAATTCTTTTTTATTCGTCAATATATGTATGTGTCAATAAGTTTCTAAAATATATTTCCGAAGTCAAAGTTCGGAAAAAAAATCAAAAGCAACACTATTAATGAATGTCCGCCACACAACCCAATTCCAAAATTTCAAATTATTACAAGTGGATCTTCAGCCGCTTTCATCTAGAAGACGAAAAAAAAAAAGGAATTGTGTCAAAGCCTGGTTTGAGTATTATACACAGACGCGGCAGCCAATAATATCAATAAATGAAAAAATTAAAAGAAAATAGTTGCACAATTTAACGCTAGATTATAATTCGACGAAGTACCGTTAACAATAGGCGTCCAAGTGGCATACAGTATACAACCGAGTGCTCTAATGCTACCGGCTTCAAGTTTGAGAGCAAAAAATAAAAAAATACGAAATATATTATGCATAAAAAATTCTGTCGATACAGTATCAAAGCGCTTATATATACATAAACATAGTACATATATTAATATTAATTAATGAACAATCATCGCTGACCCAGCTTATAGGTCAACTGATGACATATGTTATGTATGTATGGTGTCATTTACCCCAGCCAACTGTAGTCGGCTTTTTGTTACACGCCTACTTTTGAGCAGATAATTTCTTGATTGTAATTAGGAGAGTAATGTATATGTAGAGAGTGAGAGAGAGACCTACAACCAATTAATTTCGCAGCATTGCAATACTGGTTCAAATATTTCGCAGTTTTGCCAGTTTCTTTCTCTACTGTGTATTTGCGATTTACTCTTATCTCACCTCTCTAGCGGAAATGTACATATTATTCATTGTCTATCATACACATATGTTTTAATATTTATTCAACATTACAAAGTCATTAAAAAACCTTCGCATTACTTGGCATGAAATTGGTCTATAAAATAATGAAGATAATAATTACCATTCTGCTAACTACATACATACGCATTGACTTATCTTATGTTGAGTTGACGCTAATAAATTACTTACAACTAAAGTAGTCATTATAATTTTTTCTGTGTCATCCCATGCTTGCTGACGTAAAATTATTTATAAAGTACAGTTTTACTATACTCTCTCTTGCTCTCTTACGATGTAACAATACTCTGGTAGAAGAAATATTGTAGTATAAATCAAGG
Source organism: Bactrocera minax (assembly GCA_021498325.1). Lineage (NCBI taxonomy): Eukaryota > Metazoa > Arthropoda > Insecta > Diptera > Tephritidae > Bactrocera > Bactrocera minax. The sequence goes on along the minus strand of JAKEEE010000001.1, from coordinate 10,387,240 downwards.
AAAGCCATTATCTTCACCTATCATCAAGAATCTCAGGAAATCAGCTGACTTCTTTTTAATTGCTAACGTTTATTAACCCATAATTGTACACACTAAACATATATCCATGAAAATTTAGGTACGCAGACCTGGTTTTAAATATTAGCCGTTATGTGTGTTCCATATAATATACATATTTATACATATATATATATAAACTGTACGTGTGTCGATAACGATTGGAGGCGATAAAAATTTTATTTATAAACTCACACCAGCATTAGTAACTGTTTTATTTATATCCCTTAAGTGTTGTAATTGTTGTGCAATTTTCTGGGAATACTAGCGTAGTATAATTAATTTTGGGAGACCGGTGAGACGAATGATGCCTTAAGCGATGGCGGTTGTGGTCAGAGTTTCTTCCGACATCCTTTTTCAACCAACCTACCAGCCATATTAAAAAAAAAAACACTAAAAAAATATATAAACAATAAAAAATTTTAATAAATAAATAGAAAATAAAAATACTGTGAGAAACAAGTAATATTATGTCACATGGAAAATTAAGTTGAGAAGTGACCAAACTGAATAGCTGGATGAGACATAAGATCACTGGATATAATTTAAATATCTCAATAGCAGCGAACAAGATATTTAATTTTATTACATTGTTTTTAAAACTACGACTCGGGTCTTTTGTTTTCGTCCGCTATCAAAAGTTTTCGAATCATATATTTATTCAAAGGCGGATATAAAGCCGTTGATTGTCTATTTAACCGATTGGGACTTCTTTATGGTTGGCCACTCTAATCACGTGGTGCTCAGCTTCGGCTGTCAAGATCCAAGATTATTCTCCTCTCGTCCCGACCCAACACAGAAGCTCAACGAAGAAAGCTCCTACGAATGTAGGAATTTGTACATATTTTTTGAAATGGTGTCTAATAAAATGATAAATTACTCAAATTAAGAATGAATAATAATTTTAAATCTAATATAATCGCCTCATTCCCAATTGTGTTCCGATATCGTTTCTGGTTTTTAAGCAGATACAAATTGATAAAAATAAAAATGATAAAAATGAATAATTATGGAATTAAGGCATTAGTGTTATCGAAAATAATTCGTATTGTATGACATCTTCAATAGGTATTATTTATTATATATGAATGTTTTATTGATGGGCAAATTTAGAAACTGGTGATCGAGAAGATGATAATAACTTACTTTACTTAAAAAAAATATTTGTGATTTCCTTTCAAAAATTAAAAATTAATATTCAGGGACCAATAATTTAGTACTGTAATACATGTATATGATTTATTTGGTTTAGGAATCCTAGCATAGAAAACAATATCATTAACAATTATCAAAATGGAGACTTTTTATACTCTCGCAACATGTTGCTACAGAGTATATTAGTTTTGTTCACCTAACGGTCGTTTGTAACACCTAGAACTAAACGAGTTAGATATAAACATGTATATATATAAATGATCAGGATGAAAAGACGAGTTGAAATCCGGGTGCCTATATGTCCGTACATCAGTCCGTCCGTGTAAGTTATAACTTGAGTAAAAATTAAGATATTTTGATGAAACTTGGTACACGTGTTCTTTGTCACCATAAGACGGTTGGTATTGCAGATGGGCGTAATTGGATAATGTGTGTGGAAAACAGATAATGTGTTATAACAAAGCAGAAAATTAAGATATAAACGTGTTATTTGGCATAGAGGATCCTAGTAGGGTGGGGTATCTGTGAGCAAAAAGTTTTGTAAAAGTGGGAATGGCCCCGCCCCGCAATAGGTTTAGTATATATATCTCGGAAACCGTTAAAGCTATATCAATCAAGCTTGCTCGGAGTAAGTTTTCCTAGCATCTCTTCATACACTGAGAACATTAGTAAAGTCGGATAATAACCACGCCCACTTTCCAAACAAAGGTTCCGTTGAAAACTATTAAAAGGGCGATAACTCGCTGAAGGAACACGCTAAAAACATTAAATCTTGCAGAAAATATGATACGGAAGGGGTGCATAGGAATCCGTGTAAAGTTTTGACGATAGGCGTGACACCGCCCACTTTTAGGAGAAATCCCATATCTCAAGAACGCCTTAAGCGATTTCAACCAAATTTGGTATATGACATTATATTTAAATCTTATGTCACGCTGTGAAAATGGAAGAAATCGGATAAAAACCACGCCTACTTCTCATAAAATACGATTTTAAGTTTCATCTGATCCTTTCACTTTAAAGTAGGTAGCAACAATTAAGATATGAAATCAAACTTTGTACAAATAGTGCTTTCCAGATATGCCATCTCATGCGCAAAAATAGACGAAATCGGATTATAACGTTTCAAGCCACCAGATACCCAATATTAGGACCTCAGTGTCTCTATCTGACGTTTTATCGAAAATATCGGGGAATCTGTAAGATATAGTAATGAAATTGGACGATTATCTTTCTATGATAATAGTGTACTCTTTTATCAAAAATGGTGAAAATCGGGCAAATACTACCCCTAGCCCCCATATACCTAATATACGGATTTTCAATCTTCCGGTAGACTTTATAAAATATATAACGGTAAATATGTAAGACATCGTAATGAAATTGGGGGATTAACTTTCTATGATAATAATGTAGTCTGGTGTCAAAAATGGGAAAAATCGGGGAAATAAACCCCTAACCCTCAAAATTTTCAACTTCCTGTAGACTTTATACCATATATTTCGGTAAATCTGTAAAATATCGTAATGAAATTCTAGGGTTATCTTTACATGATAATAATGTGCTCTTGTGTCAAAAATGGGGAAAATCGGGTAAATACTTCCCATAGCCCCCGTATACCTAATATACGGATTTTCAACCTTCCTGTAGACTTTATACCATATATAACGGTCAATATATGAGTTATCTCTTTGAAATTCAGAGAGCGTCTCTTTCTGATAACAGTGAGTCCATGTGCTCAAAATGGATAAAATAGGGTAAGCACTTCCATTAGCCCTCATGTACCTAATATAAAGATTTCCAACCTCCGGGTAAACTTTATGCCATCTATTTCGGTCAATATATAAGGTATTTTAGCAAAATTAAGTGAACGTGTAATATATTATACCACCGTACCATGTTTAATGCCGAAAATATGTGAAATCGGTTAACGAATTATCCCAGCTCCCATATGATATGTCGCTCACTGTGTGAGTTACCTTCACAAAATTTAGTGAAAACATGTTCCCTAATATAGTTGAATAATGAAAAGGGTTAATGTGATCAGAGCAGATCTTCTTCTATCCCAAAAATGCCCGATATAAGAATTCCCGACCTTCCAACTGACTTTAAACCGTTTATGTTGATCAATATGTGTGATATTTTAATGAAATTAAGTGGACATATATGTGTATATATGTATATATATACACCATCTGTATATATACACAATATATAACATAATGTGGTTTCGCGCTAAATATGAAAGAAATTGGTCTAGAGACCATGGTCTGAGCCGCTTCTTCCTAATATAATGATTTCCTTTTCCCGGGTTTTCTTTTTCCTCATGTATCTAATATATTCATTAAACCACTTTGGTTGAGTTTATATCGCATATATCACTTTTGAGTTAATTTGTTAATTTAGTATAAACTTTTTTGAGTTAAGTTAATTTTAATATAAATATCTCTGACACGAAGAAAAATATAGCAATGAAAGTCATAAGTCTATGACCTGTAATATAAGTTAATAAGATACCAAATATGATTCCAATCCATTCCAATTTCTTCTAAAATTAATGTTGAATTCGTCCTCAACATTTTTTAATATAAAGTTGCGCCAGCACCTGAAAGCATATCACCGCCTCTGGTCCTTGCACATTGCGAGAGTATAAAATGTTCGGTTGCACCCGAACTTAGCCCTTCCTTATTTGTTCGCTTGTCAGTAAACCTTTCGGAATATCGAAATGTGAAAAATAATCGAATACTAATTATCATTGGGATGACCAACCGGAAACCGGACCTAGGAGTTCATTTCTTATATTTATTTTTTACTTTGCCCTCTTTAAACTGTCTTAGTTAAGTCTTCCTTCCTGATTTCTTTTTTTCTTTACCACTACTTTGTCATGTGATCTATTTTCAGAGCTGATATTTTTTCTTTTTGTCAGACCTTTTATGTTATTATGAGTGGGTAGTGTTCGGCTTTACCGCGTTTATGCAAATTTGAGCCTTCAGAATATTTCCTAAATTAAGAACTGACAGATATATTTAATTTATACGACAAATTATAATGAAATACGAACAAAATAGGTATTTTCATGCTGACCCAGATAGATAATTACCCCGATGACAAATATGTAAATAAGTTTTAACTTTGATATTTACCACATTCAATTTTGTTAAACTTACTTTTTGATAACAAAAAAATTGACAGTGATTAGTTTTAGTGAAAAAAAGTTCACAGCAAGATAAATTAGAGTTTACGAAGTAAGAAAGTGCTAAATTCGGGTACGCATTTTGACTTAGTAGAATTTTCTTGAAAATGGCCCGTGCCAAATGAGATCACACAGTATCACAACGGTAGTTAAATTTGTTGTTTCTTTCGTTATTCTTTAGACAGCTATCGCAGATATCGCGAATATGAAAATTAAAGCAGCGTACTTATTAATTTGGTCATGTACTTTCATACATGCATATGTAATACTTCATGTAAATGAGAGCTTCACTCCACAAATAAATTGTTATAAATAAATTAAGTAAAAGCGTTAGCTAACCTAACAAATAATAAGTGAGTAATTTCACTTTCCAGCGAAGGCGACAGACTTCTGCGGTGACAATATTGACTGGGCTGATTTTAATTCGCGGCGGCGGCACGTTTGCGGCATATAAACTAATTTGTTTGTACTTACAGTATCAATTGCAAATAAATGTAAATAAATACGTGAAACAGGACTGTTAATTTTAGAAAATTTAAAAATGAAAAACACACGACTCAACAGAAAATAACGGTGGTAATGTACTTAGATTACATATTATTTTGATATACATTACATTTTCATAAAAATTCTAGATTTATAAAATTCGTTCGTCTCATAAGCGTGTGGCACCAGCTGTTAATGAGTTACTCATTTATACCAAAGTGGTGATTTCCATTTAATTTGCGCCATTATTTGTTGTTACACAGAAAAAAATTCAAACAATGCCAAGTACTTATCAATACTCAAGTATATTCCCTCAACGTCATTCATTTATTTACACATATATAGTATGTATGTGCGTATATTTCCGTGTATTTCTTATCTGCATTGACAATGCTTCTCCTCTGCCTTAGATTTTGCTGGCTGGCTTGCTATGCCAACACAACTGAGCAAATAAGCATATTGAATTGCTTTATAGCTATGCATGCATACATAGTCACATGCAAACATACGAATCTATATATGTACATGCATATGCCGTTGACTAAATAGCTTAGTCCGAAATGCATTAAATCAAAATACGCAATCGGATTTCAATTTACTGCTGATTGTTCAGTATCATTGGTTATTTTATATGGACATATTATATTTAATTACAAAGGTATAACTACTTACATATATAATTGGGTCCAAGCTCCACTGAGCTAAATTTTTAGTAGCTCTTTTAAGAAATTACTCTACCGTTCGAAGAAGAAAATAGCCACTGATATTGAGGCTTAGTGGTAACAGAAACTTTACTCGTTACTCGACTTTTCCATAAAGTAACGCTCAAAAGGGTTTTCGTCTCGATTTGTGTGAGGAAATGCTAGAAAAAGCCGTGGCCTGCATACCAACCCAAAACTGAACAACTTCGTCTCGAAGATGAGTTCGATAAAGTACAGATCATTCGCTTCCAAAGCATGTTGAAGCAAAAATAGATGTTAGGTTCTATGACTGATTCCTACTAGGGGGATTACACATGGAATTCTAGACAATCGTTTTATGAAGCCAGAAAATTCCTGCAGTTGGATATATCGATAAAGCGCCCTGAACACATCACAAATATGTTTAGGGGTTTTATTTCTATTCCGACCAGTTCGTGAGGATGTCTTTAGTTGTGAGAGCCAAGGCGTTTTAGCTTTCATCTCGCAAAGACGGGTATTGATGATTCCACCTCGTCTTCTTCCAAGTTACTTTTACAACTATTATCCGGTAAGATTTTTAACCTTACCCCGTGGATACTAATTGGCAATGATCAGTTAAAACCTGCACAACTGGGGTTTCGTCTGACTGAGGGCGACGAGCTCACCAGACTTCTTACGTTTTACCTTGCTTCTCTATCTTTCTTCTCCATCGGCTCCTTTTCAACCATACCTCCCTTGCAGGTATGAGCATAGAGAAAAAAAAAACCGCCAGCCAAGTAAAACGATTTGATGATTAAAGATTTGACGAATTTTGTAAACAGAACAAAAGACAGTGCTACCTTTTAGATATCGGCATTGAGACAAAAGAATTATCTGTTTAACAAAGCGGTCTGGCATACAAGCTCTGATTCGGAATCCAACAAATTGTGTAAGTCTAACTCATCCAGTACAAGAACAGAATAATTGTTTTATGCATTAAATTTCCCATATCCGGGAACTGAAGTGTTGGAAAAGACCTGAGTATCTCTTGACAAATACGAAACGCACATTATGTCAAACAATGTTCGGTAAGAACAGCCAGGATAACTCTGATATGGAAAGACAAGGGCAAAGGAGCTATTGACTGGTCAAGGAAAAGTGTATACAGCCCCATAGCCCCAATAAACGGATATTGGTTCTTCGGGAACATGCATCAAAAACCGGTCTTTTATACTAAAATCAATGTCGTAGTTGTAAACTCGAAAGGAAATAGTTCTCTTTTTGTTCTGTGAGACTCTTTCCCGAAATATTAAGGTCACCGAAATTACCGAAATTGTGTCAAAATGACACTTCAAACGCTAATTGTGGCACAGACTCTCAAAAGTACTTTAACCAACGTATATACTTGCTTGTACATATTTATAAACTAAATTTATATATGTATATTTATATTTGAATATTAAATTCCCACTCAACCGACATATTCTATATAACTATATATAACATATGCACTTACGCAATTTTCATATTAGCTTAACAAGTGGCCACTCTAAATAAATAATGCTCATTTAGTATTTGTGGTGTGAGGGTGGCTCTGAGACACTACCAAGCGCATGAATAGCGGAATTTTGTGTTTGGTGCACATAAACAAAAACAAACCAGAAACAAAATAGCAAAAAACGACGACTTCCTCGTGCAACAGTTGCGAAAATTCAAACAAATTGAGGCTAAATAATATGAGTATGCAGAAAATGAAAGAAATGAACATTGTGGAGCGCATTATGTGTGTTTAATAGTGGAAAACAAAAATGAACAGTGCAACAACACAGATGTATTGTTATTAAAGTGAACACCCTTTTTAACAAAAAATAAATTAAATACAAAATTACTTTATTAAGGCTGAAAGCTAAAAATAATTATTCGTACAACAATTCGAAGATATTTAAACATTTTATAAATGGAACGTATTTAAAAACTTATTTTTTGTTGTATGTCATAATGTGAGGTTAAGTGGTACCCCTGAGGGAGTGGATGAACAGAATGTGGTATGAGTGAGTTTTGAAGTTATAACTTATAAGTATCACTGTAACTGTAATGCACTAACAGTTGCACACATATGCAAAGAATCATACATACATACTGACTCACACTATAAATGGGACACCCCAAAACTATTTGATTTTTTAACTTCAAATATGAATGGTAAGCATAGTATGTTAATTTTTTCAAAAATTCCTTTTTATTTAAAATAAGACGTATATTTTTTATTGACATGAAGAAAAAGAACCAAATCTTACGCTATAACAACAACAAAATGAATATAATTAAATTTATTGTGGGTTCAATGCAACTCACACTTGAAATGGGACAGTTATCCCGGCGCGTCTTTAGGTTCCTTTCACTGACGAAACCAAAATTAACATCTTTGGATCGACGGCAAGCGTTTCGTATGGAAAATGCCTGGCAAAGAATTGTACGACAAAAACACAAACAAAACAACAGTGAACTTCGGGGGTGGCTCACTGATGATTTGAGGTTGTATGTCGGGGAATGGGGTTGGAAAACTGCATTTTATAGACGGAGTGTTAAATAGTAAAAGATATATAGACTTTCTGAAAGAAAATGTTCATAGCAGGGGGGAGAAACTTAGGATTTGTGATTGTCTTATGTTTTACCAAGAAAACGACATAATGCCGAAAACGACGCATAAATCCTGGAATGCTAAAAATTGGTTGCTCTACAATTGCCCAAAAGTACTTTGTACGCCTGCTCAATCCTTTGACATTAATCCCATGGAACATTTATGGGCAGAACTTAAAAAAAAAGAATGTCCAAAAGAAACAAAACAAAACCAGAGTTGAAGAAAGTCGTGGAAGAAGGATGGAGCCAAACAGAAGCTTCGGTATGCAAAAATGCCACGAGGTCCTAAATAAGAAAGGAAAATGTACAAGATATTGAACTCCCCCAGACTTTATTTTTTTCTTAACTCTACAAACTGTCCCATTTCAAGTGTGAGTTGTATTGAACGCACCATAAATTTAATTATGTTCATATTGCTGTTGTTATAGCATCAGATTTGGTTCTTTTTCTTCATGTTAATAAAAAATATACGTCTTATTTGAAATAAAAAGGAATTTTTGAAAAAATTAACATACTGTGCTTACTATTCATATTCTAAGTTAAAAAATCAAATATTTTTGGGGTGTCCCATTTATAGTGTGAGTCAGTGTATATATATACACAACATCCGAGTGCAGATCAGTAATTTCACTTACGAACACCCGAAACAATGCAAAAATTACGTCGGTGTGGGAGACATCTACATGCATGCATATGTGCATATGTGGATATGTGTGCAAGTATGTAAAAACCGCGAAATAAAATGGCGAATACAATTTATTCCAAAACAAAGAGAAATACATCATAGATATGTATGTATGAGAGTCTGTGTTATTTCACAACAAGCCTGACATTCAACGATGCCAAGCAAAAGCATCGCGGCACTTACGCTTTGAGGTCGACATCCACAACAACAACAACAACAACAACAGGCACAATTGTGATGCATGCGTTTGTATGTATGTGTAGGTAAATTGGTTGATATGCTGGTATGGCGCATTTTCATTTAATGTCAATTTATGTGTTGTGACGATTGTGTCAGCTACAATGATGCTGCTTAAAGGAAAACAATAAAAATAAAAACAATACCACTTCAAATAAGCAAATTAAACTCGTTAAGTTTTTTCTCTTCAACTAAAGCATGCTATTCAAACACACTGTCCGTTGTTTTCTGACAACTTCATAAATGAATGACTCGCAAAGTCTGCGATAAACTACACACGACGGGACGCTTCTTCGGAAGTGGGACGCAAGAAAGCTTGCTTTGAAGACAATGTTCTGAATTCTCAAACGAGCCTTTATGTCCGCTCCCTTTTAAATATTCCTGCTTAATAAAAAAAAAAATGCTGAGAAGATTTTCTAGATTAGAGAACACTCATCTCTCAAACCACCTTAATACTTACTTATCTTATAACCAACTCCAAAAGTGGTGGCTTAAAGAAAGTAAGAAAAAATTGTGGTTTAAAGAAAGGCAGTAAAATGTTGATTTAAAAAAAGGCGGAGGCAGATGAGGTCTCAAGATCAGCAAAATATGCGATGTATCGCTTTTTCCTCGCACTGACATTATAAAAGGGTAAAAAAAGGAAGGCTGCTAAGATAAGAAACGTGCATTTAGCCAACCTATGCAGCACCGCGAATACTGTGAGAACTCTAGCTCAGAGCAAGCAAACTTATCCCCTGTTATCAAATTATATTTCTTATTATTTTTCTCCTGTTTTCTCTCTGTTTCTTTCTTTGGTTGCGTGGCTATGTATTCCGTTATTTGTTAAGTTGTTTTCTTTTAATTTGGGGCTACTTTTTTTTTATGTTGTACAAGTTTGGGGGTCTATACAGTTATAGTGGCTGGGTGGTCTTCTAATTCTAATTATGCTTTGCTGGGGGGGCTACGGGCGGTAGCACAGACTATTTCTTATGAAGTTAGAATGGCTTTGGTCTTATTATCTTTTGTTTTTTTAATTGGGGGGTATAATATTTTGGATTTTTTTTATTATCAGAAGAGTGTATGATTTTTGTAAACAAGTCAGTCAAGGACATATTAGTAAGATCTGTTTATATCACCGTGGACTACTTTATAGGAAACACTCAATGGAAGCTGGGCTGGCGGAAGTAAGATGAGTAGTTGATGTTCCAGCTGAGCTTAGAAATGCCATAAGAAATCTTAAAAATAAAAATTCCTTTATGATGGTGAAGGTATTCAAAGAGAAAATTTCATAACGGCGAAATTTTGAACAGAGTCATGGACTAAAAAAAAGATAATAGGTAAAACAATTATTAGGTAATTGGGACTCCAGTATTTTATATATTTTAAATGTATTAGCACAAATAAAATGTTACCACAAGTAAATAACATTCGTTTTGGTGATGTTATTTCTATCGGCACTCTCCTTATTATAAGAAATATGTATATGCAATTATATTTAAATAGTTAAGGTACAATTTTATTTGGATATTCGGTTAAATCTCCAATTAGGTTCAGTTACAACTCCTATCCACTTATACTACTCCAACTTACACCTAATATAAGGATTCTCAAACTTCCTGTAGACTCTATACCATATATAACGCTTAATATATGAGTTATCTCTTTGAAATTCAGAGAGCGTCTCTTTCAGTGTGTACATGTGCTTAAAATTTATAAAATCGGGTAAGCACTTCCCTTAGCCCCCATGTACCCAATATAAGGATTTTCAAGAAACAAGAATGCATGAAAACTTTATTAAGAAACTCACCACACTTATGCATATTTAAAGCCCTAAGATAAATCTCTAATAGCAAATGCCTTTGGTCCATGTCGCCTATTAAAAACTAAAATCTTATTGAGATCAAAAAATCAGGTATATTATACTCCTAAGAATATACGTATATGAACTTATGCTCACATCTGTTTTCTATCACAAAGCTCGGTATCCTATAAGTTTCACAAAAATTTAAAACGATTATAGTAGAGAGATTAGGTAAAAACCTTAAGCTTAAAAACTTAAAATTTAAAAACATTAATTAAAAATATTCGCAAATAAAATTTTCAGAAAAGTGGCATACTATATTACTATATAGTGAGATACTATATTTCACATACATTTCATTTATGTATATACATATGTGTATATTTATATATGTACATATAAAACATAACTACTGAACTTACTTATAGGGTTCATATTTCCACGCGAGTTACTTATATTGCATTTTTACCATACTAAGCTAAGTATTCACATACATAGCAACATAAACTATTTACATAAAAAGTCATTTACCTAGTCGTTGCTACGGTGGTAATTTGTATACGTAATTAGCTACACACACGGCAAATCTCAGCTATGTTTATTTCGGAGTAATATAATATAATAATACATTGTTTGGCTGGTAGCTAAAAGCAAAAAGCAACAAAAAAACAAGGGAAAACTGTTATAATTAAATAGTCAAACAAACTTCTACGTTTCACTATCTAATCTCCCCTTGAACCATTTTGAGGTCAATGAAATTAAAGCGAAGTTTGTAAACTCCTGACAAGATCAAAAATTTGTCATGCTGACACCTTCAACACTGAAAATTTCATAACTCATTTTCGTCCATAAAAAGTAACTGAACGCGTCACAAAAACTAAGAGCCGCCAAAACAGCATTTACTTAAGATTTATCTGCGCAACAACATAACAACAATGGCGAGAGATGAAAGCGACGGTGGCCGCGTTTTTCCATAGTATTATAAATGTATGAGCTTGCATTTGAGTCATACTAATGACGTTCTCGAGGGGATATTTCGGTGGCTATATTAAATGCAAGACGGTATACGGCTTATGATGTGTGTGTATGTGTTTGTATTTTAAGCATAAATGTATTCTTCTGCTTATAAGCAGTTAGTGACGCATTCCAAAATTAAAAGCCATTTTATCTGGATGGTTCATCATTTCTCTCGGACAACATTAGATTGCCTCCCCGGATGCCCTTAAAGGTAACGAATTGGAACGTATATGCATTTATTTGTATGTTTAAATGTGTGTTGGTAAATATTATATACAATAAATGTTGTAGAAATATTAAAGTTATATTATTTTCTGCTATTTTTTCTGGTTGGCAATGAAATATTTAATTGTGGTTGCTTATCTTATAGATTTAACTGTACTAAATAACAGTTCGTCTCTACAGAAGGCTTAAACAAGGGGATTTTATTTGTATGTTTCTACAGTGTTGGAAAAAATAACTGCGATGAGAGGTTTTAGTAATAGTTAACATTTAATTTTTTCCTTGTGAAAAATGTGATGATCTTTTACTTAATAAAACTATATAATACAACTAAGGGTAAAGAAGGCCAACTGGTAAAAATTACTAAAAATATATATACAGGAGGCGCCATTTTTTATGTCAGTATGTAAACATTGAATAACTTTGACATCAACTTATCGATTAACTTGTTTAGGCATGTTTTGGAAACCTCAATTCCAATCATGAAAGAGAAAATACAATCGAGATCCATGAAACGCAATTGGTGATACAAAAAGTAACGAATTTGTTCAGCGTTTGTCCCAAAACCATGCTTGGTCCATATTTTTTCAAAACAAAACAGTTAATGGAAATTGATATCCATTGCTTTAGCAAGACGGTGCACCATGTCAAAATTTTCCTGGAGGTCTGCTGTCAAAAAAAGAGGACATTAACTAGTCACTCGTCATTTCGAATGTCGCCAACCAGCTGTGGATCATTGATAAGCAGAAGACAAACATTCGCTATACTAACATAAAATACAGTAAAGGCGTCTACTTGATTGATACTGTGTTTAAAAAATATTCCAAATGAAGGAATATCACAAAGATAACAGCTATGTATAATGTGTGGTCCGGGAATATAAATAATAAGTATTATTTGCTAAAATAAAATAACTCTCCCTTATTCCATATTCTACTTTCTCTGAAAGATACTAAGAATGACTAAAGCAGTCACGTATTTGCCGACTGCTCTAATAATATCAAGAACGGAGTGAATATGGGGATATATGTCTGGAAACGGAGCACTAATATTTTCTGATATTCTGCTAGTCGTCGTTTATCATTTCACTCGAATTCCGTTCGTATTACTCTAAATAAATGGAATTAAAAATATATTTCATATTAGCAATTTATTTCAGTCGTTTCTCTCACTTTTCACAAAACTGTAGCTACATTACTAACAAAAACGTATAAATATGTTTGTACTGGTATTATTTATGTATATTTGAAGCGTGTGAACATCTTTTTATAGTGCATTGTGTTTTGAGAAATAACCAGCTCTTGCTTTTTTGCTTGATCATCGTTCACAAATCATTCACAGCTGAGGTCAAAGTTGACGGTTGTATATATTTAATTATTGTAACAAATGTATTTGCAGGTATCAGCTACATGTACTAGAAAAACAGGTGAATAGTTGTATGATGTGAAATTTAATTGCAGAAGTTACAGGTGGACAAAACTACTTTTGCGTATGTGTATGAATGTGTTTAATTTTCTTATGTTTAACTGTTGTTGTTTTGCTTTCTACAAGTTTTCCTTAAGTATTAGGGAAAGCAAAAAATAAGAAGTTCTAATTGTAAATATGTGTGCAGGTTTCTATAGACCCTAAGATATCTATGTAATCATGCAATTTATGACTACACTTCGAATTCACTTCCGAATTTTATATATGCTCACCTATGTATACTGAGAGTATTAAAAAGTAAAGCAAAACAAGAAAGGAAGGTGTAAGTTCCGGTGTAACTGAACATTTTATACCCTCGCATTTTATAAGTCTTATTCCGATTTGGACCAATTTAAGATGACTGACGACATACTTCGAAAGTAATATTTGTGCAATGTTTTATACCAATATGTTCACTGGTGCTTGCTTTATATTCTGTAAAGTCTAAGAATCAGATGGAATTTCAAGTGTTATTATATAGGAAATAGGCGTGGTTGTAATCTGACATCGCCTATTTCTCCAACATAAGGATAAGATGATATTGTTATGTACTGAATTTTCATTTTTTTAAATCAAGTAGTTTCTGAGATATATATTAATGATATTTCACCTAAAAGTGGGCCTAACAGCGCCTCCCCCATTGTCCAATTTTTACACCGATTCCTTTAAAGACCTTCCGTGTCAAGGCACTCGTGTGCCGTTTCGTTATACTGATCATTTCAATAGATATAACTCTATATATAACTTGATTAGTATTAGCTGTTACAAACAACTGTTAAGTGAACAAAACTATTATGCTCTGTGGCAACATGTTGCGAGAGTATAAAAATAATAACAGCTCTTCAAATTAGAAAATATAATTTTATTACAAATTAATGCTGGTTCCAACAGATAAAATCTTACTTTACTTTTTACTTTTAAACAATTATTTCCTATTCATCATCTTAGCGGCTATCATTGTTATGCGCTTACTAATCTTATCCGGAAACAGCTTGATATAATTATTTACTATTCCAACAATTATTTATATTAAAGTCAAGCTTTTTATTTAACAAAATATGTGCTAGAAATGAGTACATATTTATGACGGTTTTTTTTTATTAGGCTTGAGAGGTTTATTGTATATAAATATGCGTGATTTACGTGACATTTCAGTTCTTATAACTTTTTTTTTATTATCCAATTATTTACCACAGATAAGAAACATTGATATTGAGTGTGAGTGTGTGAACATAATAAAATCAGAAATGAATTTAATATGTATGTAATTATGAGATCTTGGTAATTAAATAATAATTTAAAAATGCTATCAAACAAATAAATTCAATTAAAGCACTACTTGACTCTTTTTTAGGGTCAAGAACCCATTCTTGTCGCCGGGTATGCACTAAATTTCAAACTACATTGTATCGAATTACATCGCTACATTGACGTACAAACATCCACATATATGTCGGTAGCTACGTGCTAACACGGCTTGCAATATGAACATGCATAATTTTATGATGTCTGCTGTACTATGCATACGCAAGCGCAACACTGCAAAATAAAAGAAAAACTAAAACGGCTGCCAGACGAGAAACACAACATTTTCACCACACACACCTTTTTCACACAGGTAGTAAATGTGTTAATTTCCCCACACACGCTGTGCTGCATACAAAGCAACAACAAACATACGTTACCATGTATGTACATACACTCTCCCTCACTTTCATATACTCGATGACAATAGAAGCAACAACAATTTATTGCAACAAAAACGCTCCCCTGCCGCCGGCGCGACGAAGTTAATTCTTTTAGACAGTTTACAATTTTACAATTGTTTTAACGTTTTCGAAAACACAATTAGTACACAGTAACAATAATTACTAAACGATTTTCTTGGAATTAGTGCAGGCATGGGATTCACTGTCATTTCATAATCAGCAGCGATCTAGCGACTAACTTTAAGCAAAACTATTATTGATACATATCATATATGCCAGCATTAGCGATTATTCCGAAAATTAATTGAAAGCAATCATTAATAGTTGAAATTAATATAAACGTACCCAAAAGCAGTAGTTTCACCTCGGCAGCCGCACGCTCTGCATCCCTTTGCAGCACCCGATCGATGCTTTTCGAATGTTCCACCGCCTCCTTATCGCGCGACGTACTCACAGCACAACCCATTTTTTATTGAATTTTATTTTATTTAATTTTGTTTACTAGTAGCGGCACTTCACACTACACCAACAGCCAACAAATTTGCACCGAAACTGTCAAAACCACTCAGGCCACCAATAAATGGCTTATGGTTGAGCTACTCCAGTCTCTAAGTATTCACAAATCACAGTTACGGATCTGCAATTTGCAATTAGGCCTTCGCGTGTAAACTTGTAGATTTTCGATGAGTTTTTTTTCACCAACTACTCTTTCACGGACGCACGCGATTATTCTTTTTCTTTCTTTTCACTGTCGCGTCTGCGCGAATCCACTTTCGTTGGTGCATCAACCAACCAATTAACTTCTCTTTGCTATATTTCACTATTAAACACCTTAGGTTTTCACTTTCATATCTTACTTTTGGTGTAATTTTTATTTTTAATTGCAAATGCGTAGAACTATTTAATTTGCCAATGCAAATTGTAATTTATGATTCACCACTTGAATATTCCTTTTGCTTCTTCACGTACGAACACAAAATTCAATCCATCCGCTAGCTTGACACCACACCATTATTTAGTCAAATGTTTGCGTGGAACTGTCGATCGGCAACAGTGTTGGCAGCAAGATGGGGTAAAAAATTTGCCGCCTGGTGAATATAACGGGTTAGGGAAATAATGCTTTGTTTAGCAAATAAAAATATATTTCATTTTATTTTAATATAATATAACAATTAAACATTAAAGAATATTTATAAATATGATAACTATTGTTGTATTGTTTTTTTGTTGCATGAAAGCTGAAAATACATTCGCTCATGCGAAGGTTGAATGTTCGCATGGTATTGGCATTACTGTTTGTTGTTTTTGACAGTAATATACACCACAATGTTTTCTGCTTGTGTAATATATTTGAAAGTAAAAGCTATGATTGATGTTCATAAAAAAAGTGTATACACGATTTCGTTTTGCTTTGAATATTCAACTCTATATATTCATTCTACAATACTGTTACAAAATCTTTAAAAATGATTATTCTCCTAGTAGATGGTGAACCCATGAAAGGTTGTGTTCTTTACTAAAATGCGCTTACTGTTGGAAATGGTTGCGGTATAAGCTAATATCGCAAAGTTAGCTGCTATGTGAGACATGATCGCGTTCATTAAGCTAGTATGAATTTAGATTTATTTTTAAAACGGTTTTTATTTGCTTAAAACGGATTTTACTATAAATGTGCAGTTGCAGAGCATGCTTAAATTGAAAGAAATGAGAACAAAATTTAATGTTTGAGGACGAAGCTACTCCATTGGATCACACAAGCAAGCTTATTTCTTACTCTCTTATATTTATAATACTTGGTGATTTCTACTTTTCACTCTCGCAACCTGTTTAAGTTGAGTATATTAGTTTTGTTTACTAAACGATAGAAATAATCGAAACATAAAGGCTTTTATATCACATTATAGTTTTTCTTTGACGCCTAGAGAAGTTTGATATTAAATATTGAAGTATCGTGTCGAGAATGGGAGGAGCATACATAAATACATGGTTAAAGAAAAAATGATAAAAAAATGGGAGTGTTCACGGATTTCTCCTAATATTACATTTTATTTTATCTACTCATACTTGCTGAAATTGCATAGGTAACAACACCGCTTACCTCACATATTACAGCATTCCTTTTTAAATATTGAAAACGCTTTAGGTTTCTAAGTATTGAAGCCTGACACGCTGAATTTTACAACAGAAATGTTTTATCGGGCCAAGATATAGATAGAAAGAGATAGCTATTCTTAGTCCTATAGTCTTTACTTTATCTTTAAATATATAACTAATAGTGTAAGTAAAATATCGGAACTCGCAAACTACAATGTGATTTGGTGTCAAAAATGGGTGAAATCGTTTCATGCATTATCCTAGACGCTACGTTCCGATTATATAGATTTTTGCCTCTCTAAGCGCCTGTAAACTTTGTGTTTCAAAGTTGAGAGTATGAGATATGAGATGATCAAAAAGATTCAGTATGAGGTATATCTCAATAACGTTTTGTGAGAAAGTTTTGTGAGTGCTTGGTTACAAAAATGGATAATTTTTTATAAATGTTTCAGTTTATAAACGCAATGCTTAGGTAAAGTGTATTACGATTCCTGCCTAATATATTAGAGAAGAAAATGGCTTTGGGGAGACGCTGATCACGTAAAACACATTCCTTAGGAGACGCGTATATAAAAAAAATATCCAAAACACCAAAATGTAATTATTTTTACACCACCATTTCTTTCTCACATCTCCGCATATTTAGCTGGAACATTGTTTCGAAATTTGAGATGAATTCGTCAAAGGTATCAAAGGATTGTCATCAGTAGATCCATCATCGATAGTGATTTACTATTCTTGTTTCATTTGTTTAACATTTTACAATGAAAAATTTAAAATGGTTTTTAAATATATCGAAATGTCAGTACACCTAAAGGGTCACTTACATGCTCTTACTCATACACACATATACCTTGTAGGAAATTCCCGACGAAGTGCAAAAGAACGTCATTTCGCAATATATTACAAATTGGTGACAGATATTGAAAAGAAGGTGGTATCGATAATATAGAGGAGAAAGAAATTGTATGGAGCAAGAGAAAGCGGTGCACTGACATCTGGCAGGTAAGTGCCAAATTTGGCGATGGTAGATATACTGCGTTCATCAGTAAGGACCGTTAGAGCAAGGCATTTAAAGTACTATTAACTACCGTGTTATCATATTCTCGGCTTAATGATTCCAATCGAAAATAGTCTATTTCAGTTAGGTTAGGTTGAAGCCCTATGAAAATTTACCCGCACTACGGTTGCCTTTAAAACTTTGGTTCGCATTCATCCGAAGAAGTTTACTTACTTTACTACCTACTTCGAGGAATAGCTTTCTAATGACCTCTTGTGAATATAAATGGCTAGCTATGTACCTCTATTTATCCAAAATATTTCCACTGTTTTTTTCAAGTCGTAATCGATATAAATATTCGGTCTAATTTATTCACTAAGGAATTCCCGATGAAAAGAAGGTACTGTGTCCAAGGCTTCCCTCTATTCTGGACACCGCACGTGAAAGATTTGTTTACAATTACTATGAAAGTTTGGCAGTTCATTTCTTGGCCTGCTTTAATTGCAGAAAATGGGCAAAAGAAGGAAGCATTGTATTTGAAGTAACTCCTATAAACAATACATAGTGACAATGGGATTTCCAGGTGGGTAAGTAATTGAAGTGCTCAACTTTAACCTTTAACCATCAATTAGTACGATATAAAAGGAAATCTTCTTCCTTAGGTTCAGCTATAATGATAAACATCCGCTGAAAACAACTCGACGACTATGTAGAAATTAGGAATAGATAAACTTTTGTATACACTTGCTATTTTTAGAACTATTGATCTTCTAAGGCCACACTTTTTCTGGTAACGATACGACACAGCAAATATCGAAATGTCGGCTAAGAAAGTCGAGTTTGCTTGTTGTCTAACAAACTAATATTTCCAATGCTTTACACCCCATTATGGGTTTGAATGCATAAAGTTCAAATTATCTGTTTATTATTTTACGATTTTTTAATCAAAAGAAAATTCCTCTCACCATGTCTCTATTCCTCTTCACCATGCCATCGTGTGATCGTGTGATCGTGAATTGTTTTTCGATATGTCTCGAGTGTAAATAAACAATAAAGTCAGGCGAGTATGCAATCTAAAACAACAACAACATTCGTACATATTGGACATATGTGTATGTATTTGTAAGTGTTCTTGCAAAAGTTTCGGTGCGTGATCGACATTATTGATCGACACTGTTCCGGATGGTTGGCAGGCCGGCCGGCCGGCAGCGCAATGTTTACGGTGGCCAACGCTCGGCGCTGCATCGTGTCTTTCTCTTGGCGAACCATTGAGAGGTTGCGGTGCAGGTGTGTGGCACATGCGGCAGGAAATAAATTCCCAACCCTGTTGCGCGTTGCATTCCATTGCAACACCAACTCATGTCGTTCGGTGTCCAACCTCACACTTGATGATCGCTGGCAATTATGTAAAAACGTACATATGTATGCATGTGTTTACGGTATGTATGTATGTATGTGCGATGCCGAAGATAATTTTAAGTATTATAATTTATGCATGAACTTTGTGTGTATGCACGTATAAATTTGACATGTTTGCTTATGAAATGAAACATTTTGTTAAGACTCTATGTTGCATATTCGTGCATTGTTGTTGGGGTGGATATTATCTTTGTGGCCACCAAATGGCCGCAGCGGTTAAAAGACTATTGTATTTTCATTTGCCATTTTATTTATTATTTTTGCTTGGATTTATGTGATATTAATGCTTCCTTGCAGTGGGGTCTCCTTCTTTGTGTAGAATTTATGCAACATATGTCATAATAGTTGCACATGATCCTAAATCAAATGCTAATTTCGAAATCAAAGCGATCAGCGTTATTTTGTTTATAGGGAGAGCTGGTTAAATATGTGATCATGTCCCCTTCTTCTTCTTTTTCTTTTTCTTTTCTTTGATATTTCCAGCAAAGATCTCTTACTACCTAAACACTAGAGATAAGCTGGGTAACATTAAGAATCATAAGTAACCACTAACAAAAATTGGGTGATATGCATATGCAATATTTTTGATATGTGTGCAACCAAAATGACACAAAGAAAAAAACCAAACTATTGAAAAAGGGGATCAGAAAAATTTGTGAAATGCAGCCAATTTCAAAAAAATGTATACTTTTTTTTATCAATGATTCACTGAAAACAGGAAAATTTGTTGTTGTGTGGATATTGGACGTCATTTACTCCCTCCTTGCCTGTAAGTGGACAAGATTCGCTTTATTTATCAACTAGCAAGGATGCATCACAAATATATGCTATAAACTCAACTTAGCTGTCTTTTATTCGAGAGGTTTTGGTGAGTAGCGAATAGTACAAACAACTAGTATAAACCACATACATATATTGGCATAATGAAATAGCGATTTAATAACAAGCGATTATACCTCTTTAATGATGCATCCACAAACTACAATATATTGCGCTGAATACAACTGACTAACTTTGTTGTTGCTTATAAATTCCTTATAAGAGAGCAGAGTTAAGACAGCGGGGAAAGAAGTGGCGAATCGATGTCGGCTATTGTTTATAAATATGTTTAAATGCTCTTAGTATTTTACAAAATTATTTATTGTAATTACGAAAGTATCTCCAATTTTTCCGGAAAACTTGCATTCGCGCATGGCCTGGATACTGATACGGCACTGACCAGTTAGAACACCTACAACTAGGGAAATGCTAATCTTCTTGAGGGTGAAGACCTCACGATTTGCTTTTGGCCAGAAGGATCTTACGACCGCGCAAGTACTAATGGGTGCCCAGTGTTCGCCAAGCTCCCGTGAAGTCCAACTAAAAAGTTAAGTCTTAAGGAACTTTGCCGACGTGAAGAGTAATGACAAACTCTTAACAGTGATACCATGGATTGTGCTATCACTGAATGATGCCACAAATTCGCCATAATTGGGACTCCCCATCATGAGTTTGCCGACGCTTAGTTTGTGGTGAATTTTTTTAAAACGGCGAGATTTATTTAACATTTTTCATCTAAGCGCTAAAGGAAAGATTTTTTTATTCTTTTAAAAATCACTTTCAATTTCTCTGCGCTCCTCTCCCGCACCTCATCTATATCTACATACATCTATATGTGTGTATGTAGGTTCATACGCAGCTCACCTCATTCAAGGCTGCTAATGCCAATATTTCTTTTTTACCAAAAATTTCCAACCACATCAAGTAAACAATGAAACATCACCCCAATTTTCGAGCCATCATCGCCATCGTACGTCACACGTTGATATCGTCGACGGCGGTGCTGACGGCAGCTCCTCTAACATTGATACTAGCGGCAAGCAGACAACTGGACGGACGAACGGACAGACATGATTTACACATGTTTATAGCACAATCACAAACGGCGGCAACTACAACTACAACACGCGCAAGTATGTAGAACTACCAACAATCCGACGCAGCAATTGACGTAGCTATAACAACAATAGCAGCAACAATTCCACGCAACAATTCATCAAATGGCATGCAACAGACGCCGAATGAGAATTGCTCGCAATGAATTTTATTCACACACATGCATATATATGTACATACAGACATATAAATGTCTGTCTGTCTCGGCACAATATTTATATGCATTTCATATCGCACATTTATTTCTGTTGTTGTTGTTGCACCGTACTCTTACTCACTCCATTCAGTCGCTGTCTTTCTGCTGAGTAAAATGCGGTCGCTGCGGTTTTGCGGGAGCGTAATTTTAAGCGCTGATCAACAGCAAGTCTGCTGTGGGGCAGCCGCGTCGACGGTGGCCGCCGCAGCGTTGCATAAGCGGATACGCATTGGAGAGTTGAAAGCTGCGGCTGCTCATTGGGTGGTCCCTTCGCGATGCCTCAGCGGGCTAACGAGTATGAACGTGTGCTTATATACCATCTACACACTTAAGAATGAACATACATATGTACATACATACATATCCACGTATGCAAGCGGCAAGAAGCTGGTTGGCGCGCGGTAGCATGAGATATTAAAATTTAATATCATCTTCCAATTGCGGTCGCAGCGCTTTTTTTCGTTCAGTAGTTCAGTCTTATTATCGCCGATATTGTTGTTGTATGGATTACCAGTGCCGATCTTTAGCTGACAACAGCATAAAAATTGCAGCAACACTACTCACTTAAACACCTCCATACAAAGCAGCTTGCTGCCGCTGCTGTGGCTGATGCCAACAAAGTTGACTGACAGCGACGGCGAACTTCAATTGAGCCACTCAGCTGTACGATGGGCAAACCAGAAACCAATATGGACATAAAGGAACGAAAGACAAGAGCAACAAAAACAATTAACAGCAGCCACCAGCTAAAGAAAACAGCTCAAGATTAACACTATTGAAGCGCTAGTGACTTTTCGAAATCTATTTTCTTCACCGAAAACGTTGTCCGATGGACGGCCTGACGGATGGATGGGGAATGGATGGATGGACGGATGGATTTACTTTGAAC
Source organism: Bactrocera minax (assembly GCA_021498325.1). Taxonomy (NCBI): domain Eukaryota; kingdom Metazoa; phylum Arthropoda; class Insecta; order Diptera; family Tephritidae; genus Bactrocera; species Bactrocera minax. The sequence continues at coordinate 10,364,403 of JAKEEE010000001.1, read as the reverse complement.
GACGCGTGATTTTCGTCACTTCTAAAATATGTGCGTTCATTTACATGTGTTTGTATATTCCTATGTATATGTTCAAAAGTATTGGTTCAAATTCATATATAATATATGTATGTACATTAAGGTGGTCCTTTAAGATAGCGGCACTATAATAATAATCACGCATATATCCCATGAATTTTGTAACATACATATTAAATTGGTAGATGTAAATAATTTTGTAATCTTGCAACATTTTGCATAGAGTTAGTTCACCTAATTGTTATCCATTTGTCTGTTTGAGATATCTTGACAAAACTTGGTTCTCGTGTTCCTTGGTACCCTGAGAAGGTTGGTATTACAGATACAGATACGGCAGGTACAGATCTGCCGCTGAAATATTTTTTTTAAAGTAGGCGTGGCCATACCAGTACTTCCCTTGCCCCATAGATCTAATATAATGATTTTCGAGTTTCCATTTATCTTATATATAACACATATATGTACATATATAAAACTCAGTACACAGATATCTTAGCAAAATTGAGTGAACGTATATTCTTGGGTATCCTATACTTTGGTGGGGAAAATGGGTAAAACGATCCATGAATTATTCCAGCTCTATATACTATATATAATGATTACCGTTATTCTAGTTGACTTTATAGCGAATATATCGTTCACTTTATGAGTTATCTGAATGAAATTGAGTAGAGCTATTATATTCTAGATATTCTTATATTATTATTCTAGATCATACTTTAGTTTAATACCTAATTATTTATTTAAATCAGTTCAGACTTTCTCCGATATACAGTAATAGTACTATATATTGACTTTAGACTTTCCAGTTGACTTTATAATATATCCTTATATATAATCTTTATGTATATTAGTCAACATGTGAGATATTTTAATGAAATTAAGTCAACATGAATGTCAAAACTTTTAGGAAACTTGCTAGTACAGATCTAACATGTTGCAACGAACCTTGCAAATTCGTTTGTATTTCACTAGTCACACAGCAAGTTCCACTTTTCACAACTAATTATTTAAAAATGAAAAAATATTTTTTCAAGCACTCGGAGAAAATTAATTGGAAAATTATTCATCCCTTACATATTTGACAATACCTTAATAATGATTACTTGCTAAAAGTCCAAGTACACAAAAGAGTGTTAATGCCTTTTATGACCGCAAAAATCCCGTTTGTTGTAATTACAGTGGGTAAATTTTGTATGACCAATGTAAGATGCAAGGTCAAGCATATGCTTCCAAAGTTTTCATCCGTTGCAAATAAGTAAATATATATGAGGACTAGCTTCTAGTATGTATATTTGTATAAGACTCGCCGCTGGAATATTCTCAGTTCAGCTATGTATTGTCTACGTTGTTTGCTAACCTGTGGCATCTCATTCGCAGATACTTAAAATGCTCAACGCAACACAACCTGATTATTGCTAAAAATTTCGGCAAAATAAAGTTTCGTCATTGTTGTTTCACCTGAAATAGTCGACAAATGAATGGAGGCGATTTTAATGATTGCGGAAAACTTTAGAAGTTGAAAACAATGTTTCTTTAGCGAGTTTTGTATTTACTTTTTTATTTTGTATTTTGTTTTTATCTGTATTCAGTAAAAGCGGAAAAGTTTAAGTTTTATGCGCTTAAGTTCCAATTATTCGCCGTTTCACTCATTAAGTATTTAGGTCAGTCTAGCATTTTCAAAAAATCTGTAGTAATCTAATTTTTTTATAAACAGTTTACTACTTACTTTTCGGGTAAACAATGGAACTTCTCTTTATAAGTCCGCCATTTTGGGAAAAATGTATGTAAAGCTCAAATTATGCGTACTTTAGAAGTAAGTAAGATTAAGAACACGTTCTTTATTTTATTTGATATAGCGCGAGTTTCTAGAATCACCGCCGCGCGTAGAGGTCCTCTTGAAAAAGGTGATTCCAAAGATTGGCCTAATAGCCGCCATTTTATATCAAAATGTCAATATATAAAATTTTTCAAATACATGATTAATAAAGTCTGAAAGAGAGAAATTCGATTCCTTTCTTGCTCCCAGAATAAATTGTCAAAGTTAGGCATTCTTTGAGAGCTCTAGACTTAGGCCATTAGTCCATAGTCCTCTTAAGTTCTACGATTTACCTTACAGTGTGCTACAAATTACTAGCTCTATGATAAGTTCCAATTACCAGTTGTGGGTTCTAGTTAAGGATGACAATTGCTTGTTGTTGCTTTTTTAAACACTCAATGCCGTCGACTAACACCAAAGAGCCACACATGCAGTAGCAACTAATTTTACGTTTTTCAGTGTTAAAAACGCGCAATGTAAACAAAATTCGTCTATTCATTTTTCCATAAAGTCGTCGTTTTTTTGTACAGCTGTGTAACGCGTGGCGGCCGAGCAAGTACGATGGCAGGATATACGCACATATGTGCGTGTGTGCGTTGCGGCACGATTTCCAGCCTCCTTAATCAGCTGCAGAGTAATTTCGAGTATGTAGGTTTGAGAATAATTAATTTTCATAGTCTGTCAAAATTTGTTGGTATCGTGCAACTGATATACATCTGTATATATGTATGTATGTATCTACCGCTCTATCTGCACTAGCCATAAACATACAAACGAACTATTCTTACTCGCCGGGGGTGCCGCCACTGCACTTGCTCTTCTACACTGTGGCCTGTATGTATATGCCTCTGAAGCAAGTGCCAAGCGTGTGTCGCTACCGTTGCCTTTGCCTCTCGTTCTTGGTGGTGATCTGCTCAATTTATCCGCCTGTACGAATTGCTTTAATTATTACTTCTCCGTTAATATAAACATTTCTAAATATAGTACAAATCATTTCATTTTTTTTTTTTTTTCAAAATTTTTCTTAATTTTTTCAATCGGTGTTTCGGCTTTTTTGTTTGGCGCTCATTTAATGTTGCGAGTAAACGAAATTTTATGTGTCGATTCTAATAGTTTATGGCTTTGAAATGGTGATAGTAATGCAAATAGTACTCGTTCCTTGAACATTTTATCCGTTTAGTGATTTTGTTGTGCAGAGTTTTCGAAAATGAGGTGTTTATGGAATGCTGTAAGTTTTAAAATAAGAATGGAGTAATGACTTTGTTTCGTCAGCTAAATTTCAATTCATGGAAATTTTTGAAAGTGAGTAAAAGCAAACCATCTATATTAGCAAAAAATGTTACGACCTCGATAAAGATTGTGTAGGAGTTGAATTACTTTAATATGTGTATTTAAAATTTCCGCAAAGTTACTAAGTTAAATGGTCGAATTTGGCATTTGTTATAAATATTAAGCCAAAGCTCGGTTAATTGTTAATATTTTCATAAGTTGATCGAAGAAGTATAGTAACAGAGTCGATATTTCCGAAAAATGCTTACTTAATCAAGGTCTTCTTCTAGTTGTATACATACAGATTTGTTATTGATTTCTTAGGTTCTTAGTTTCTTTGTTTCAACGATGAGCTCTGGTTAGAAATCAGCAAATGCCATCTCTATATTCTAAATAATGAAATTATTTATTACTTTAATTTTTCTAGTTATTTGGCTAAGCTTCCTCTTCCATTTGTGATATACGTTTTGATATTATCCGATAAATTTTGTTATTTTAAAAAAAAAATTTTTATTTTATAATATAATAATATAAATATTTGTAAATAAAATCTACGACAACTAAAGAAAAATTTCATATCTCAAGAGACATTGGACCAATACGTAACAGGGTTGGTTCACATGATTCTCAATATTTTCATTTCGCACATTTTGAAATTGTAACTACGCCCACTTCCAATATAATATTCTGAATACTTTATATAATTCTTTATAACAGATAGGACAAGCATTAACAAAGATGGAAAAAACAAACATGTTTCGTAAACACATTTCAATTCCTACGGCAGCCGGCTCTACGTAACCGAAATTGGCCTGGATTTTATCCGGTCAACGGTTATCCTTTCGGCGGTCTAACTCTGTTTGCACCCGTTAAAAAAAATGGAAACGAACGCATTCGGTTCACAGTTTTGTTTACAAATATTTTTGTAATAAATTGTTCCGTGGTCTCAAAAGATTTCCCACGCCTTCAATTCTTACAAAATAAAAGAGTATATAATGTTCGGCTGCGTGCGAAATAAACTAGATCGGGGGAAATCTCTTCTGCTTGCCATTAACCACCTACTGAAAAGACGCGAACGCTTCTGTAGATTACAAAAACTTTTGAAAGCGTGTTATAAACTATATTTGTCGGAGACGGGCTTTCTGAAATTATAAAACTTACTGAAAATTCTTTAAAAATCCCTGTTATCTTAACCAACAATCTATCAACATTATCAAATATGGTGCGCCATTAAAACTCGAGTTCAGTTTATCAGCACATTTTGCAAAAATCTGAGAACCCACTTAAAATACTTAAAAAAGTGCGTGTCCGAGCTACTGTTAATACTTAAGTGCGACCACACACCACAATTTCAGCCAAAGGTTAAATGTTAAAGAGGATAATTAAGTATATTTTTGTCAAAAACTATAATTAGGCTGGCGCCAACTCTACAAACTGTGGTCACAAGCCTGACATAAAATTTGTTATCCTTCTAATTGGAGTTCAGATGTGAGTCCCTAAACTCGCACAATACTATTTTACGATGTAACCAATAGGAAGTCAAAATATTGTCACTTCTTCGTAAAACAAAAAAGAAATAGGATCATTAGCGAGAGCAACCATTTCTGGCGAGGATAGTGTTACTGTTTTGGATCCTGTAACACATTATGCCATAATTATATCCAAATTTGTCTGTACAACTGCTTTCACGTATATATTTTAAAGTTTTTTCTGAAAATTATATAACTCGATTTTTCACTTTCTTTGAAATAATGCGTTTAATTATTAGTTTTCGAAGAATAAAGAAAAATCTATAAGTGAAGAACTGTAGTAATTGCTTCTTTTGCAATTGACATTCCGAAAATTTATAAAAGTATATGAGCATAAAAGTATAAAAGCATATAAAATTAGTTGCAATATCAGAAGCTGTTCAATTTAGTTTTGCTGTTTTGACACAAAATTTCACTGTTAGTTTTTGTGCTAGTGCGCGATATGTAATGACTTTTTTGTTTCCTTTGTGTTATTCAAGTGCTGCCACTTGAGTCGATTGTAAATGAAACCGGAGTACAGAAATTGTGGTGACACCGATTGTAATTCGATGCCGTATGTATGTGTATGTGTGTATATATTTTCAAGTGTCGGGCTACATAGAATATGCTGATTAGAATTGGAAAAGTGAAATTTTAGTTTAGCAAGCTAGAAAAATTAATTCTTAAATTTACCATAATTAAAACCAAACCAGTCAATATGTACTAGTAGAGTTCACAATGTTTCTCAAGTAAGCAAATTTTTATCTCATTTCTGTTTAGATGTAGAACAAGTGCTTTGCAGATTCTTTACCTGAAGATAACTGTTAACTCGGTTAAGTGCAGCAGCTGCATAATATTTCAAGGCTCATACATATATCTTATATGTGTAATTTGTATTATTCGTGGTGACTTTTGAAATCGAGAGTGATCGACTATGTACAATTCCAAAAGATATTGGTATTTTCGCAAAGTTAACAAGGATTTTGTGAAAACAACGCATCTTGAATTAACATTTATATATTCTGAAGCTGTATGTGGACTTATTTACATACATTTTTAATCTATTAACAATGCAATCTGTGATTAAAAGAACTATCCCGTAAAACTCACTTTTGTATAATTAAGTGGTTTCTGAAAAATTAAATGAAACATTCTCAAATTTTTTTTCAAATAGTTTTTTTTTTAATTAAATTCTTTTAAAAAGCATGATTTCAGCTTAAATTACTATCACAATAACTGGACCATGGGGACACTAACCACGGTTGGATTTTCTTCAAACGCAATCTTGTTGACCACTTGAATTCAATATGGAGATAAGTCTCTTATAGGATCATTTCTTGGGAGATTGTGTATTTCAAGGACAATGTAAAAAGGAAATACGTAAAGAAATGCAAAATACAAATGCATAGTATTATAAGAAATAAAGGTGTGTGAAATATTTCTTGTTGTCTGCAAAAGGATTATATTTACAATCTGATTTACTTATTCTATAGGTTCTTATGCCAGTGTCGGTGGGAGTTATAGACCGATTTCACTTTCGATCATTTCGATCTAGGTATGGCACTACATTATGCTAAATGAAATATTCAGGCTTAATTATATTGTTGCACTCACACCGATATGTTTCGATCATAACTTTACCACATTCATCATGTTGGGTATATTTCTGTAAGAAAACAAGCACTAAATCAAAAAAACCTAATTTCATTAAGATACCTTACATATATTTTTTTTTTGGAACGTCTGAACCAACCAGAATTTGGTCAGGAGCTTCAACTGGCGGAATATAAGGTGTTCTGTGAGAAGTGGGAGAAGTTGTTGTCTAACTTCATCAATTTTGAATGCCAATTTACTAATTTAGAGAGAAAGATGAAAATATTATCAATTAAATTTGCTTCAAATCGATCAATTAGTTAGTGATATATGAAATTTAACCTGCTTGCCCAATTTTTGAACAAACCCGCATAAATGAACAATACCACAGGTTGCTTTTGGTTAAATTTAAATAGTTGTGACACGTTTAGTAGCTTCAAATTTATACCCCTTTATCTATCGACATTAAACTAATTGAGTAATACTTAAAAAAAATTAAGTGAAAAAACCGTTATACTCCCCGCAAATTATTGCTACAGTAAACAAATATTTTCTTTGAAGTAGATCCTATTTGCCTCGAGAATAAGTCCAAATGGTCAAAACTTAAAATATCGATCACGATTAGTAGAGTAAATATGGTGTGCTCGTCATTTAGTTCGATGTTTCACCTCAATTATTACCCCAAATATTTCAATTATAAAGAACAAATGCTTAGCGACAACCATTGCAACTCTTATAAATTATCTACGATAAGGAAGCATACTGCGGTGTGAACTTATGGACATAGCTACAACTACATGTTTTTGTAACAGTAAAGGCTGTTCGTTACTTATGGATAAATATCCATACAACTTGTACTTGTTACCATACAATATCCATACAAAAATATTTGCCCGCGACCTACTATGTCGTAGCTGCCATATGGAAGTCGGAACCACTCCTCTAACATTCAATTCGCTACCAATTTACACTAATGACTCTGCCTGCGTTACCTTCTATACACACATGCATTTGTGTAAATGTATATATATATATATATGTATGCATACAAATCAACACAATTTTGTCCCCCATTTTGACAACGGCCACAAAGATTTGCTTAGCGCCATAACGTGTTCCGTTCAAATCATAGCCAATGCGAAGCTGGATGATGTGAGGGTAGGAATATTTAAATATTTAAATACATATGTATGTGCGTGTGAGTGAGTTAATTTTATTATTGGAACTGAGTGTCAACACCAATGGCAGTATTGAGGCGGCGAACTGTTGGGGCGATATTTTGGAGTATGTAATATATGTGTATGTACATGTATAAAGCAGGGAGAATGTGGAACTATCTTCTTATATACATATGTATATAGTCTCCGTTGTTGGTGCTATTTTTAAGGCATACATGTACAATCTACAAACAAAAAAACACAAAACTTGGCATGCTATTGCGGCATTTTCCACTAAATGCTGTCGCCTTAGCGCAAAGCAACAACAAAAATCAAAAGAAAAAATACCAGCCACTATTGCCTTGGTGACTTGTGCCTATGTATGTGTCTATGTATAGCAATGGATGACGACGACAACGATCGTCGATTGAAACGAAACAGACGCGCTATGGCCTGCCGTGGCCCCAATCGAAACGATGCACAAACGCACGTATGTGTGTATGTACAGAGAGCATACGCTACCGGTACACGCATTTAAAAATTGAGCGGCTTTCATCACGTGTACTAGATGGAAATAAAAGAGTAGATACTAATATGTATATATGTACATATATATGTACATATGTATGTACACATGACTCACTGCTGCTGCATTCGAAATTTGGTTGTTATTTTCAAAATGATTTTGTGAATTTTGTGCCAATGGCCTCCATCGCAAGGAAATGTCGGAGAGGAAAATTCTGTGAATGACTGCAGGAAATTCCGTTTCCTCTACTTGTTTCCATTGGCTGAAATAAATCAATGACTTGCCATTGCTAATATTTTTGGAAAAATAACATAGTGCGCCCATGATTTGTGTGTTTTTTTGAATGTGTAGCAGAAAGAGGCAAATCTGCAAAATTATAATTTATGAAACTACAATACAATGTTTAGTAAAGCAATATAAACGAGAGGTGACCAAAAAGTATATGGTATGAAATATATATTTTTTCACTTAATTAATTCCAAGACTAATTTATGAATTTTAACGACGATCCATTGCGGTGATGAACACTTTCATGTGAATTTGTTGTTAGGCATTATATCGTATATGAAAATCGACCCATCGTATATGAAAATCGGCATTTCTATGATGATGTGATCTTCCGCATTAATACCATGTTTCTCTTGAAAATATTGAGAAATATCTGTCAAAAGTTGTCCACGTCCAAACTATAAAATGATGAACTGGTTCAAAACGAAGTGTTCGGAAGGTTTCAGGTTTTCCAAAACCCGAATATATTAAAGTTTATATATTCAAGTATATTAAAAATCGAATAAAAATTCATACCTAACAAATCTCAAATCAATTATAGCATCTTAAAATACTTGAAATCCTTTTGTTTTTATCAATTTTATTGTGTTGTGCCCAAGTTTTGTGTGAATAACAAGAATGTCTTTCTAATCTGTCGGAAAGTCTCATAACTAATATTTGAAGATAGGCCATGAGTAGCATTTCGCATTGCTGAACCAATCTGGAGGAGGGTAAAGGGTTGTCAGTGCTCATTTAGAGAACATTAACACCATGAGAGCTGTTGTTCCTCCATATATATGTAAATAGTGAGGCTTCTCAGGGTTGATATTGGCACTATACAAGAGATAATATAATATACATATATCGTATTTTGTTTTCAGCACTTGTGACTTGAATTTGTTTCCCACTGATTTCTTTAATGGGTATGGGTTAGTGATAACAGTTCTGTTAAGGGGTTATGAAATAACTGGGCCTTTGCGGGCGACGTTAATTCCAGAAACTAGCGCTATTTGAAACAAAATAAAAAACACTTGATATTAAAGTACGTATGTTTTTTAGCTGTACATGAATACTTTGCAAGATGGTGAACTTGTAAAAAAAGGTTAAACTATTGACCGAAAAGATGAGCAGTATTTTGTTTACGAAAAAGAAATATGCAATTATAACAAAAAATTGTAAAGTTATTTGCTAGGTAGTGTTACTGTGGAGATACAGTTAAAATTTCAAGTGGAGAAGTGCGATAGCCACCGAGTACCATCCCGGTATGGAAATTTTTCTATAAAAACGCATGTAAAATTTTACGTGCTGAGCTTACTGACCCGAACGCTACGAAACTACAACTGGTGGGACAGGAAAATATTTTTTCACTATTCTACTAAATGAATAATATGTTTAGGACCCTAGAGTGTACCATAAGTTAATAAAAAAAATTTTTAAATCTTAGACTGGCCCAACCCTTTAATCAGAAAGATCTAGTTTATTAAGTTCCCTTCTTTTCTCCTTATTCCTTTATTTTGCGTAGGTACTTGTAGCCATAAACTCAAGCAACGCGCTCGTTAGTAATAAAAAATGCACAGATATCGTATTGACCTTCCCGATTTGTTGAGCGAGAATGGACGACTGTTCGAAAATCTATAAAACTTGTTGTTAATATTTCGCAATGATCCTCATTTCCCACGTTCAATGCTCGATTCATTTGTTTTTTTCAGCTTAAATGCCGTTTTGCTTAGCAAGTTACACAAGGCGCACAGCCCACCAGCAATCGCTGGCAATCGCCAGCAAATAAACGCCAACCGCTAGTAGTCGGCGATAAATCTTTGAATTTTATTACCGTGAAATTGGAAATTCGTAGAAATAACGACATTTAAATTGCGCACCCCAAGAGCAACAAATAAAGCAAGAAAATACCAAAGCAACAGCAGCAAATAAACATGGAGGAATGTAGGCACATACCCACCTACATATATATATATACCTGTATATATGTATATGCGTATGTGTATATTGCAGCTTTGACTTTTATTTCTCCATCGCCAGCGATCGCAGTTCGATCGATTTGCTTTCAAGTGGATTTTGCAATTCATATTAATACGTATGTATGAATGTTTGCATGCATGCGTGTAGGTGAGTCGTTGTGTAAAACAAATAGAACTGACTCGCCTCGAGAGTCGGCTGCTATTGGCTCGGCCATCTTTAAAGTTTCACATTTTTATTGCCTTTTCGGCCGCATTTGTTGTTGCACGCTAACGGTGCGCAATACCATTTGCAATTCATTATTTAATTGCTCGCTCACTCTTTTCTTTGCTTTGCTTTCCACGCACAATGGGCAATAACTGCTTTCCGGTCATTTCGACAGGCAAAAATACATACGTACTTACATACATACATACATATATATGTGCATATATAATACTATATACTGAGTTCTACATGCCACCTATTAAAACAATCGCTTTCAATGTTGCTGATAGCGGGTACGGACTCAAAACCAAAAACAAAAAAAAAAACAAGTAAGGAAGGCTGAGTTCGGGTGTAACCGAATATTTTATACTCTTATAATTTTCAAAGATCAAGGGGGCCGAGGGCATATTTTCAGGTGTTGACAAAACTTTATATACCGTATAAATTCACCTGGAAGTTTGAAATTCTTATACTAGATACATGGGGGCTACAGGTAATATTGATAATGTTTGGTCTCACGACATATTATTACCAGGAAAAGATACTGTCTGACTTTCATTAAGATACCTCATAGATTCACCGATATTTTTATTAAAAAGTAAGCCATAAGCACTGAGTCCACATATTCGGTATCTGGGAACTCGAAACTTTATATTCCAATTTCGAAAATATTTAGACGTGAGATAACATACCCTAAAGGCATCACCCTGCGGGTCGGGGGATAAGAATAACCCGCGGTAAGGCATGCCTAACGTAAAAGGCGACTAAAATCCATAAAATGCACTGCATTTGAAATAGCCTTTGCTCTAAAATAGGCTTAGCCATGTCAGAAATAGTGCTAAATTACTTAGCTTGAACTGAGTTTATAACACTTTAAATGTATTATGCACACTTATGTACTTAAAAAAGCATTTAATCTGGTACCACGTGGAGCAGGAGCCCGGTGGCGACTCCACTTCGGGGAGTCTCATGGTGGCTGCGGTTTAATACCTGAATCAGGGTAGAGCTATTGGGTGATGCAGCGCAGTGTGGAGTTGCATTGCAACCGGGTGTCGGCCCCAAAGTACGGCAAAGGTTTTAGATAGGCCTCGAGCCTTACCGAGGTGGTTATTGTGTCCATTTTCACAATGCCGATCGGTACAGTTGGTTTTAGCAAAAAGCTATTACAGCCGGGACGCTCATCAACGTGTTATATTGATTCGTTGTGTTTTAGAGCACCGTGGAGTTAGGCTGTACAAACGGCAGGTTCCCACGTAAAGCACATCGTTCAATACCCTAAAGGCACTCCTTGGGCAAAGTTTTGCTTGGATACCTTCATGGGTAAATGATTTATATACTTTCTAGAATTATATACACTATTTAAAATAGTGATACATGAGAAGTAGACGTGATTGGTATCCGATTTCGCCCATTTTCACATCGATGCCCCTCCCTGCCGAGATTCTATGTACCGAATTTCAGTTTTATATCTTAATTTGTGCCTTCGTTATAGTATTTTATATGTTTTCGTTCAACGGCATTATGTGGGCGTAGCAATAGTCTCATTCTGCAATACCAACCTTTTCAGAGTGCCAAAGAACACAGGTGCCAAGTTTCACGAAGATAACTAAATGTTTACTCAGGTTATCACTTGCATGGACAGACGGATAGGCGGACGGACAGACAGACATCCGGAATTGAACTCGTCTCATTATCCTGATCAGTTATATAAGGATATAGAACTCTATGTTTATCTCGATTAGTTTTGGTGATACAAATAGCATTAAGTGAACAAAACTATTATACTCCGTTGCAACATGTTGCGAGAGTATAAAAAAAAACGTTCGCAATTTGTGCCATTCCAATGTAGTATAGTGCAACAAAATTATTTGGGTTTATAAATTTACGTAATAAATGCGAACAACTGTCATAAACGTATTCCAAGGCGCTTCGCATTTCCTGTGTTCTGTGTTCTGTGTTCAAAACCGACACATTTCCTATTTTATATTTATATTTATATTTTCTTTTTGGAATAAGGTTTCACAATAGTTTACATATAAGAAGCAATGTGCGTTTGATCAACACCGCTATATGTTTCGAAACTTATTCTCAGATTTGAAATAAGGTATAGAGCAGCTTTTCGGATATGCAATTACACATAATCATCATCATATTCGACTCGATTATTCTTTCTCTTTTCCAGAGTATTTAATACAAAACCAGAGGTGAAGAGAGTCTAAATTTCTAAAATGAAACATGAACTAATATGTTTGTCATATACATATGTATATATGTATATTAAGTATAGCGCCGTCCTCTTGTATGCTAGTGACTAAAGAATAGAAGCTAAATCTACAAAGCGGCAACACAAATCCGACGGTCTTACTAAGGTCAGGGAGGTTAATAGAATATAGCGACCAGAAACGGTGTGTGCAAAGCGCTAAATAGCAAATAACATGATTTAACAAAAACAATTTGAATTCTACATTGACGCAATTTTCATGACATCGACGAAAGAGATCTTCTGAAGAATAGTTCGTCTTAATCGGTTGACAGCAATCTATTTTTAGCGAAACCCACAAAATCTTTCCAAACTCAATGGGAACATGGCATTTTCCCAAATCTTATCACAATGTTAATTGTTGTTGTTGTTGTTGTAAAACAACACTATGTGTTGAAAACACAATAATAACGACGCTCATCACTCATATAACGGTAATGTTGAAAACTACGAAAATTGTGATTTGACTTCACAATATTCTTTATTATATTATGCTATATCGGTCAATAAGTGAGATATCTTAATAAAATTATGTGATTTTTTGTCATAGTGAGAAAAGTATAGGGCATATACGAATGTATATAAAATTTATGCATATGTACATAGTGTTGTATTTTCTTCATTAAAGTTAAAATAAATCCAATTAAATTTGAAATTGTTTTGGCATTCAGCATTTGGCAGCAGCTTACACAGTTGCATTCAAATTTACGTAGCCTTTAAATTAATAAGGCGCCACTCACTTCGTATTTCTTCATTTTAAAAAATTATAAATATTATTTGAAGGCTCGCAAAAAATTAATGAAGCCTTACATCATAAAAATAAGTACATACAAATGCACATACTTTATGTATACCAGCACTCATGCAGAGCCGTTTACTAGTTTTAGAGTACCTACTGTTGACCTTTGGGGAATCCCTCTGCTTGGAAACTACACTCATACAAAGTAAGTGCACATATTTAGTAAATAAATATTTACAAGTGATTCAGCGGGTGAAGCGCCGCCAACCGAACAATAATCAAAATGTGTTTATTTGAAGAAAATCCTGAACACCGTAACAAATTCCCACACAAATACATATGTATGTGTGTATGTATGTACACATGTGTGTAAATATTAAAACATAGAAATTGACGAGGAAAAGTAAAACGACGAAGAAGAAGAAGAAGCCACAGCGGCAGCAGTAGCAAGAGTTAGCTTAGGTATCTGTTATTTGCCGCAAGTATAAATATTTACAAAATCATACTTAACCGGCGGTAATGAGCAATTTCTTTAATATTTTCCCCCTCACACACACATGCACTATCTTATACATATGCGCATGTGGCAAGCTTTAATGACAGCAATAATAACAATAAGCACGAAAAATGTTGCCAGTGTACGCCTAAAATATGACTAAATCAGCTAATAAGCAATTAACGGTATTCACACCGCCGAAGTTGTGTCAAAACAATGACCGAATTCTTTGTTTTTTGGTAGATTTCGGAATTGGTAAATATAATTTTTCAAAATTCCCACGAATTAGCAAGAAATGCGACTGAAAAATGGCGCAATACATGTGTAGGGTCCGATAGGTACTTGACCTACAAAAAATTTTTTTTTGCAAAAAATGCTAATTTATTTTTCAACAAAGTCTCCCTTCAGCTTTTTACACTTGATATAGTGATGCTCCAACTTCTTTCATTAAATAATAAATACGTTCTCTGGGAATCTGCAACGTAGGCCTGCCAGGCGGCGATAACCTTCTAATTCGACTCAAATGTTTGCACAGATTTTTCAATTTTGGAAACAAAAAGAATTCGCACCGGACCAAGTCTCAAGAATACGTTGGATGGAGCACCAGTTCGTAGCCAAATTCGACCAATTTGGCACCTTTGGTCGATGGTCACGAAACTGTAAAACACTGCTGGGAAGTGGTCTCACGATTGCGCTTGTTGTGCGAAGTGAGTAAACATGACACCTAGCGCATCAACAGATTTTTCATGCACGAAATAATGCACGCGGTCTTTTGAGATGTCTACTGTCTCAGCCATCTCACGCAACGTAATTCGGTGATCTGCCGATACGAGATCGTGGACATTTGGCAGATTATCGTCCATGGTAGCCCGGGTGTGGCTCATTAAAAACCGATACAATTAAACTAACTTTTGAGGGCCGCCCTCGAAAGGGAAGAGTCATCTTATACAACATCCAAGCATTCTTTGTTGTGCTGCGCGATTTCCCTTCTAAAAGTTAGTATCGAATCACCGATTACCAGTACCGATTTTGATCCTTATCAAATTTCCAAAAATCCGCGAATAATCCCTCTTCCACAAGCGATAAAAATAAGCGTCTAAATCCGATTCGGCTGATAGTTACCCTCTTGCTATAGTGGCGCCCTACATACATAGTTACTTATGATTAGTGTGACATCTTTGTAGCTAAACAAAAATTATATATGTATGTTTGTTTCATATGAATGTATGTATTTATTTCCTATATGTATGTATTGAAGTGTACATGATTTTGTGCCGAAGCAACTCTGGGTTGTTCACTGCAAACTTTACGCATCATTTGATTACATTGTCCGATTAACACATTTCGTAAATATTTAAAAAATACTACTCGCACGTGATGTCTTGGCCCGTTTGGCTTACGCTCGCCTGCAACAGCAACATTTTGCTTCTTGGTTATTCATTTTGTAAATATTTGTGCTATGAATATTTATAATCAAATGAAATCAAATCAAATACCTTATGATTATGTATACAGTTATAGTCGTACACAAACTGGCGAGCACCACATGTGTGTATGTTGTATATGTGCTCCAAGGCGTCTTGATCCTCTGCAACAGGTTGTTCTAGGTCAGTGCGTAAGTAAAAACAAATAACCGTTCCGCCTAGATAACGCTCAGCGCAAAAACAGCTGATGCTGGCCGGGTTTTAGATGTTGGCGGCAGCGTCGGGCACTGGGTGGGGCTATCGGCTGGACACGTTTGTTGATGCTGGTGTCAGCGCTTGGCTATTGCATTAGCCGATTATTTGTTTCAGATATCATGTATACAAAATTGGTTAGATTGTTTAGAGAATATGTTCAATGCTTAATTGTACATACAGAAAAGTGTTTACACCGACGCTGGAGCGGGCAAGAGGGTGGGCGGTTGTGTAGTAAACAGCCGGAGCGGTTTGGAGCAACCGTCTGGATGCTTGTTGCAAGACGCATATATAAAATAATTTTTTTTATGTATAGCTGCATCTGTGCATACATGTATGTGTGTATGTATGTATGTATGTATGTTTGCGTGTATCAATGTATATATGTACATTTGTTTTATAATGTCTGATCGACTGATGACGCCGCTGATGATAATGTACTTTATACACAAGTAGTTTAAACAATGATTTCGTACACTCGCATGCATACATACCATATAAACATGTATGCAAACATACATAGATACAGTTTACTTATTGGTCTACGCTTGTTTGTCTCGTCACAATCAAATCACAAAAACGTAAAGTGAGCAAAAATCCAAAAGCATGAATGAATGCTTATACAAGTAGCTGTGTGCCTGTAAGTGTGTGTGTGTGTATCTGTGTGTGTGTACACGTTGATGAGTTACGTTGCTAATTTGTTTACAAATGTTCATAATAGTAAACAATTTGGTATTTAATAACATTTAATAAAACAAATCTCTATTCCTTTTCTAAATAACCCATTTACTCAATGGCTTAGAGTAGTTGTTGTATGTTGTTGTTGTTTGTGTGCTACTGAAACTGATTGAATGTACATACATATATCTGTATATGAGATGAAATTCACTTTAAGCATTAATTCTCGATAACAGTTCAATGGTCTTTATCTATAATTTTTGATTGAAAAACTTAATAATTTTTTGTTAAATAATTAATTGTTTGTTTGGGAATTCCCACTTACAGCTTTGCAGATATTTTGAATACATATTACTTGTGAAATGTACTTATCTACATATGTATATACATTGAACGATGTGCTTTACGTGGGAGCCTGTCGTTTGTACAGCCCAACACCACGGTGTTCAAAAACACAAGAAATCAATATAACGCTTTGATGAGCGCCCCGGCTGTAATAGCTTTTTGCTAAAACCAACTGTACCGATCGGCATTGTGGAAATGGACACAATAACCACCTTGGTAGAGTTCGAGGCCTATCTAAAACCTCTGCCGTACTTTGGGTCCGATACCCGGTTGCAATGCAACTCCACACTGCGCTGCATCACCCAATAGCTCTACCCGCATTCAGGTTATACCTGAACCACAGCCACCACGATACTCCCCGAAGGACCTATCGCAATGAGCAGGTTGGAGCGACCTGTAACTCCAATGGGGTCCTGCTCCCCGTGGTCAGACCTCGCAGCCGGGGCTACTTCCAGTTGACCTAGTCTGCTCCCCAAATATGGAGGTTTTGCTTATTAACTCCACCAGAGAGTTGAAGCCATTCGTGTTTAAAATTATACCAAATTAACGTATTCAAGCTGCAATCTTGAGAAGTTTAGGGTTCTGATTTTATGGAAAACATTATTTTGAAACTAAAATTACATCTTCGATAATATATTACTGAGTTAAACTGGCCCAAGAATAGATAAGATGGAGCTGTCGCTAGTATTCATTCAAAGGGATAAAATTCAAAACGCCCCAAAAAGCCCCAAAAGGCATTCGAAGGTTAAAATTAATTTCAGATTTTCATGGAAATGAGCAAAACAACATCTGTAGGTTTTTGTACAAAAACATAAAAATTTGTACTACAGTATTTAAAGCCGGCTAGCTCGAGGGGTATAAGAATTACTTTTGACAAACAAAGTCTGCGTGCGAAAAAATCGGGAAATATTTCGATTTTAAATTTTAGAATGTTCCAGGCTTTTATTTGTCATTGTTTTTCATTTACTCATTTATTTAAATTTCTTCTATTTGGGTTTTCATAAAGTGTATGCATTATTAATAAAAATATCTTCCAAAGGAAAAGAAACAGAGAGTTAACTTATTGTCTACACTAACTAACAATGTATAAACTCTTTCAAAAACGCAATTGAAAAAAGTTAAAAGTACCAATACGAGTACATGAGATATTATTAACAGCGAAACAATACGTTTTGCTCCGAAAAGAGCAGCTGGTTCAGGTCGTCCGAAGGATGATAATTCTTAAAGATCAAAAAGCAGCTAATATAGGAGTTATAGTGCACCTGAAACCTTCAGGATGAGATTTTACACCAAATTAAATTTTTCCAAAAAAAAAAACAATTTGAAAGTAAAAGAATAGTGCTGATGGAAGGTAGGTGTATCCGCAACAGTACCAAAGCTTAAAATTACAAAGTGACAAATTGCGGCAAAATTTCGAATAAGAAAAATATAGGCGGAATTGTTACCAAATTTTGATTGTGGTTTAATTGCCAAAATAAGAGCGGAATTTAAATAAACTGAAAGCAAAGAATTGAACGTTACAAATGGAAAAGGTAAGGTAAAGGATAAATTAAAGGAAGTTGGTTTGGAGAGAATTGCGTATAAATGTAAAGGTTCGCTCAGGTAAGAACAGAAAACATAATCCTTGGGTGCTGAAGGCATTATAAACAGTTATGCTTATAGTAAATACTGTTTGGAGAAAGGATACTTTCTTCTTATTAGAAAATATAATTATTCGTTGCTATTTTGGTCAAACAACAACATCGCATTATCGCAAGGCGCATAAACCTCTGAATACACCAATGCTAAGTTCATTTGAGTAAGATTTAATAAGAAATGCTCTCCATACAAAAAGTTTGAAAAAATTTCCAAAACTATGGCTAACAACCTACAAAATATTGGCAGGCATGTGTATAGCATCTAATAAAAGTGATCAATGATAAGGTCGGAAATTTGTATTCCAAATCACAGCGAACCGAAACTTACTACATTTCAATAAAAGATGTTGATACAGCTATGTAAGTCTATAAAAGAAATATTTTGCTTTTTTTAACGTTTTCAAAATAAAGCGTACGTCGAATTTAGGGTTTTTTCACACGCAGTCCTTATCGATCTCTACATGGAAAAGACCTGGACTTGGATGAAACATGTTTAAAACTGAAAGTGATACTTTTTTTGGCGGCGCTAAAATGTTTGACTACCGTATAAGATCTGTTGAAATCTAAAACTTACTAATAAACGATTTCTTTGCACACATTTTGTTTCATTTCATACAGTTGTTTATATTTGTTTTTACCTCTGGTGTGTGTGGATCAATGAGTAGTTGATTATAATTACGATAGATGTAAAATTAAAAGCAACGAAACCTATAGAACTTGGCGCTGGGTAGACAAACTATCAGCACTAATTTCTTTTTTCAAAAAAATACATCAGACTTTTTTAGACGGACAACAGATGTTTGTTTAATAAGAATAAGTGAAATTACTTCCTTGCTTCATTGCTCCTTGCTTACTCTTATTTGTACACGATTTGCTGAGATTTAAGGATTTTAAATCCGATACTTTTTAAACACATGTAAGTACATATTTACTAAATATATTTGTATGCAAATATTCTTATGTACATAGATGGTAATATTTTGAGCATCTTCGATTTGCTGTTATGTTGTCCTTGGGTGATTTTATTGTTGCTTTTTGGTTCATTCATTTATACCGCTGCTGCATTCACGGCTGCTGCTTCGCTATGTAAACGCCAAAATGGCGCTAGCTAATTTATTAGCAGTTAAAGCAAATACATAATAATATCAGCAATTTGAATAATATTTTAAAATATTCTCTGTTTTTTTTCTTTTCTTTTGTTTGGTTTCTTGAGTTTAAAAATGCGCAATTCGAATGGAGGACCTGTGGAAAATTCAGCTCAAAAATTCGAAAATCACACCGAAATATCGAAATACGAATGAATGACCCAATTAAAGCAACACAGCGGTGGCGTTGGCGCTGTTTGCCAAATGGCCAAGAAGAGGCCATTAATTTCTATCCACAGCAGGCAGATTTATCCGGGCTGGACGAGGCCGACCTGACTGTGTAATTTATGTACATATTTCCCGCACAAACAAACGCAACGCATGGTGAATACGTATATACTTACATATGTACATACAAATATATATATATGCATGCTGTATATACATACATATATATGTGTACCAACGAATGTGTATGAGTCGCTATATGTTTGCAAAATTGCGCATCTTCAGTTTTCTCAACAAAAAAAAATGGACTTTAGCATTTGCAGGAATTTGAAACGAATTTAATTTTTCACTTTTATTCGCTTCAGCTACGAGTATTTGGCATATTTAATTTTATATTCTAATACACTACCACACATACTTACTTATGTATGCAAGTGTGTATGTGTAATTTGGAGATTCTACGAAATTCATGAACCTCGGCAACGATGGTGAGCAGTCGTTTGCGTAGGCGGTGGGTGAACTCAAGGTGGCGACGGGCAACGGTAAACGCAATTGAAATATCTTTCAATCGCGCCTACGCTGCGCAACAACAACAACTACAAACACAGCATAAGCACAGCAGTCAATGCCTATGGCACCACCGCCAATCTGAACGCTTAAAAACATTCGACAAAAATATAATGTAAACAAAACTCCGCCCCTCAACGCACCGTCGCGGCATTTCTCGGAATATCTATGTGTGTATGTACGTATGTAGCTCCGAATAGTAGCTACCGAACGTTCAATTGAAATGTTTCGCTTTGGCATTGCCTGATTGCTAGTGCACATTGTTGTTGTTGCTGTTGTTGTTGTTGAGATAATTTCACTCTGCTGAATGCACGGTTTATGGTGTAGCGATCAAAATGACAGTCGCATGCGTTTATCTTAACGTTCGCTTCGCCGGTGCCGGTGCCGGTGCCGATCAATTTGGGCGACGACGACAGCCGTGTTGTTGATTGACAGGTCACAGCGCTGGCAGCATCAATGACAGCAGCCAATGCTGTGACGCTGTTGTAATGCAAGCGAAAAGTAAAAGCAATGGCGTTTGCTCGCTCCATATGGTAGCGTTCTCCAGATCCGCTAAACCTGTTTGCGTTCTATGCGAGCGTCGGCGTCCTCAATTAATGGCTCGTTTGCCACTCGTTTCTGTACTCAATCAACAGGCCATTAATCGTAGGCTTGGCAATAATTGGCCTCACGTCGTGGCAATGGAACCGGTATTTTTGTGTTCGTGTTGCTACGCACCCGCCTATTTTTTACTCCAACTCTTTTACATACATACATACATATGTACATATGTATGTATATATGCACAAGTATATTGATAAATTTAGGTATACTGTAGCCTTTTTGAGTGTTGCAATCAATTTTAATCAGTTTGTGATCTGTTTGATTAGTGAATCTACTCTTCGATGAAGTAAATTCAAAAGATTAGCGAGTTGCGATTACATTTTTGAAGAGGAATAGCTATAGATATCTTTGCAATCGATGTTTTGGCTATTCTCGTATTTGTATTGCGAGTCTTTCTTAACAAATAGGATTTTAGAAGTTTTAAGTCGGCTTCGACTGGTTTATGGAATTCGGTAATGGAAATTGCCTACTCAGTAGCAACTGTGGTTCTTCTGAGAAATTCTCTTTTATATTTTTATGAACATCACAAAAAAAAACCGTTCTATATGAATTTTCAATCAAGGAAAATAATACGAAACTCTTTTTCTTCTCCAGTTCATCAGCTGGGACAACAAAAACTTTGCAAATTTCAGCGCAGATTTAAACGTGCATACATATGTATATATGTACATATATTTAGAGAATTGTCTGAAACTTAATTGTTGCAGTTTGATATGAAGAACTTAATAGATAATATGAAATGAACTGGTGCACTGCACTTTAATATTAGGGTTGGGTTGGTTGTTTGGTTTGGCGTTTTGTTTAAGATACTAAGAAATTTTATATTTTTTGGAAACTATGAAACAAAATACGGAAATATAATATAGAATATGGTCTAAAAAGGTTTTTTTGAAATTCTTATTTAAAAATAAAAGTATCACTATTACATCCGTAAGCGTCTGCACATTATATCCGACTCTCTCAGTTTATTAGTATGGTTTCAGCATTGGCAAATCTAATATTCAACAAACAAATCTTAATCTTCCGAACATACACGTCGCACTCTAAATACAAAAGAATCACAACTCGAAAATTTTCAAAACCAATTTCTTTCCACATGTGAATTGCAATACACTTATGTATATACATATGTATGTATGTATCTATATCTCCCTGAGTAATTGTCATCACTATCTTATGCAATGAAAAATCGCCGTTAGGTCCTTTTTTGTGATAATTGCGTCGTTTGTTTCGCTTGCGCAGTATCAACTAAAGAGTACTATTTGTAGCTGTATCAATATGCTTAGGCACAACTGATTATTTTATTTACTCATGAAGAGATTTGTTTCGAGTTGTATCACTATTGCTGAAATAAATCGTCAATCAGTTTAATCTCAATTTACTTAATTGATTTACTCAAAAATTTCTTTTAATTTCTCTTTTAAACTATAAAATCAATTATATTTGAGTAAGACGCTCTTTAAAGAAGGTTTTTTACTTTATGGGTGACAATTTGACTATAAAATTACAATAATTTTGAGAGGGGCCGTTATTTGCTTCTCTGAAAATTTGTAATTTTTTGAGTTCTGACACTTTTGCATTTAGTGTGCTATATATTAAGTTGGCTATGCATATGTACATGTGTCGCTGTGTCGGATTTAGGTATCCACAGAAAAATTATGTTTGCAAATTGACTTTGAGCA
The DNA here is from genome assembly GCA_021498325.1 of Bactrocera minax. Lineage (NCBI taxonomy): Eukaryota > Metazoa > Arthropoda > Insecta > Diptera > Tephritidae > Bactrocera > Bactrocera minax. The sequence continues at coordinate 10,342,069 of JAKEEE010000001.1, read as the reverse complement.
ATAATTCAACTCATTCAGAATAAGGAAGGACCAAACAAGGACTGCAAACCGTTTGATATTTAATAAGGTTTCCGACAAAACGAGTGTAAAAGTTTTGTTCACGTAACGGTACTTTATAGCGCCCAAAATTACTTTAGATGGGGTCTGTCTGTCTGTCGTTCCGTTCGGGTGATAACTTGAGTAAAAATTGAAATATTCGTAAATTAAACTAGAAAACTGAAATTTGATATAAAGGATCACAGTAGGACGCGGGATCTGCAGTAAACAAATTTTTGGAAAGTGGGTGTAGCCCCGCCCCCTAATAGGTTTCATGTACATACCTAGCAAACTGCTCAAGCTATATAAACCAACATTTTAGGAAACATTTTTCTCTAGTAGTGCATCAAACAGTGAAAATGGGCGAAGTCCCATCGCCCGTTTGTTGAATACTACTAGAAGTGTCTTAATTCGCTCAAGAAATTGATTATTTCACTTTACAATATACATATGTACATATATAAATCAATCACCGATGAAGATATCTGAATAAAACCTTAAGGGTTTGGCACCACTCATCTAAAAACTTGGTCAATATGTGAGACATTACTTATGCAAATTCAGAAGGAATCTTTTCCTAATAATAATGTGCCCTGGTAATACTCCTAGCTCCATATACTTTATATAAGGATATTCAAACTTCCGGTTGACTTTATACTATATATATAGGTCAATATGTAAGATATCTGCAAAATGAAGTGAACGTGTGATCTTGGATATACTGAGTTTAATGGTGAAAATGGGTGAATTCGGTCCATGATTTGCTCCAGCTAACCATATACCCAATACAGTTATTTTCGTTATTCTAATTGACTTTATACCATATGAACTGGTCACAATATAAATGTGTGTGATATTTGAATGAAATTAAGTGGGCATGTTTTCTTGACCTCAATATGATTTCTGGCTCTCCGGTTGATTTTTCTGTATGTATCAAACACATATGTATATTAAATTTCAACCCTTTGGCTGCATTTATATCGCATATATGTATGCATGTACATATACATGTACATATACATATGCATGTATCTCAATAAAATTATTAGAGCGCACAATTGCAGTCGTATCTTTATGTCAATGTCATGGGACTAAATGATCGTACCGTTAGTTTCTCTTTTTATATAAAAAAAAATAAGGCGAATTAGGTGACGAAGGGCAGCTTGAAATATGTCTTGCCACCAAATAAACAGTCAGTGTACTTGCGTCATAACTATGAAGTATTAGAAACTTTCGTCTACAAGCACCTAAAATAATGCAAGCCTTGTAATCCACAATTGTAAATGGAATGTAATTTGGATTTAGTAAGCAGATGAAGAGTAAGGTTCTCCCTAGACGAAACCGAGAGTAAGTCTCTAATCATCCCCGCCCTAATGTATGGCCAAGGCACTGTTGGTTAGTTCGAGTAAAAGATTTTTCAAAATATTTATGGAACATGGAATGTGTCGAATATCTAATAAAATTAAACGATGAATCATACAACGATAACTATTATAAATCAACGGTTACTTTGGCTAGAGTTTCCAGTTCAGAGACTATTCAATGCGGCATGTGCTTGTTGTAATAAAAGAAAGAGGTACATAGATCACCACTTCATTGGAAGACCGAGTGGTGCAGGATTTCGCTTCATTTGGAGTTTGGTATTAGCTTTAATGGGTCGAATAAACGAATGGCATGCTATTTTGGACACGATCGAAATCACTGTTACAATGTCAATAAACAGACAGACTAAGAAGGGCTTGTCGTTAATAGTTATTTTGAAAATTTGGACGCAGTCTAATATAAATATTTTTTTTTAACGTCGTTTGGTTAAATATACAGAGTGAAAAGAAAACTGTTTTTAACTCAATACAGTTCCCATCGTTGTTTTACAGATTCGTATGTGTTTCAGTATTTTTTAATCGCTGACCAAAAATTTATTGAAGTTCTACAAACTTACGTATATGGCTGCTTTCCTACATTCATATGCACTTACGTACATCCATACATGCATATTTAGATGATAACACACATGCAGTTTGCTTCCTTCTTGGACGCCGCTTTACACAATCCTCTGAACAAATTTTTGTCCAAAACAAAAGAGGCGAACATGTGTTGGCCCTATACAAACACATACAGAAACAACAACAACAATATCTAAACGATCGCCACTTGAACGCAATCCGTTGCATATACACACATATATACATATATGTTCATGCATGCACATACATAAGCATATAGAGATGTAATTAGTATTGTAGAATATCCCCGTACATATTGTATTTTATGCTCTTATTTGCCATCCAAATGTAAACAAAAGACTTCGATGTGGGAGAAGCGCTGCCACCAACATCATCGTAGGCGTCGCCGTCGTCGCTAGCGTCGCCGCCGCTACTGGTACCAAAATGCAGCACTTCGACAGCGGTGGCTCGGCGTAGTGCGACTGCCTACGAGCGAGTTTGCTCATTCGCGCTGCAACTGCGGAAAGGATGTGTGTACTCAGCGAGTCGATCGCCGATCGTTGGCGCGGCTGGCATAATTGGAGCGTAACTAGTGCAAAGATTTTTTGGTAAAGAAGCGTTCCTCACTGGATTCAGTTGATCGAGAATAGCGAAAGAGAAAAGTACCGAAACGCGTGAAGACATGAATGGTGGAATCTCGCGGGTATATAACGGTACAAAGTGAAATTATATACATGAATATATATATTATATTCAACAAAAAAGTGCAGATAGAAGATACATATAAGCTTTTTTGTGTATGCACATACAATATATATATTTCTGAACGAGCTGAAAGTGAAAAATAAAAAGTATTTCAAAGTTCCGTTAAATTTCTGCCCACCTTTGTTTAGTGCCTAAAAAAATACAACTCGTATAAATGAAAATAAAATGATCAAGAGCGAAGAAATTATGGATTCAAATGGACATTCGTCCGGCCACAATGGCTTGCACCACAGCACACATTTTTCTCATCACAACAGCATATACCGCAATTTGCCATCGAACATCATATCCACGACGAACTTTACGCCCCTAGCGTATGGCGATCAAAGCGCCATGCTGCGTATGCCACAGGAGTCACCTGAACTGCAGGAGGAGAAACCCGATCTCAATTATCTCGATCGCAAATACTACGCTACCATGATGACGCAGCAGCAACCGGTGCATGTTTCGGAGGCTGCATCCTATGGTCTTACATCATTGCATCTTACATCACCACATCCGCACAGTGAGAATGACATTGGCATGCTGATGCCGTTATCACCCAATTCATCACCACACAATGAGGGTGGTCTTAAAGTGCCGTCGGATGCTGAGCTGCAGCATTATGCCGCCACAGAAAATCGCGTCATCACTTCGAAAATGGTCGACTTGAATTCGCATTATACGCCGACCATCAAGTATTGTTCGAGCAATACGATTTTCAATACATCCGAATATTTGCCGCACAACGAAAGCGAGCAGCCGCCACCGCCGTCTGCGATAGCTGTGTCTGCGGCTGCCAGCTCAGGTGATATTTTGACACAATCTCTACAACGTATGCCAAATATTGTTGGTGGTATGTCATCGGTGGCAAGTGCGTCGACGACGCCGTCGGGTGTTATAACCAGTTCTCATAGCATTTCCGGTCAGTTATGTTCCACCACCGATACAATGTCCTATTCGAATAGTTCCTCACCGGCTAAGTCGGTGCACAGCACTCAGAGTGAGGCTGGTCAGCAACAACAACAACAGCAACAGTCGAATCCGTCCTCATCACAGGAGCTGACACCGCCAGATACGACGAAAAAATCCGGCGCCCGACGTCCTGAGAAACCCGCCTTAAGCTATATAAATATGATCGCGATGGCAATTAAGGAATCGCCAACGGGGAAGCTAACACTTAGTGAAATCTACAGTTTTCTACAGAAAAGGTAAGAGGCCATATAAAATACATTTCATTGAGGAAGTCAAAGACAAAAAAGTTTTTGTCGTAGCAAAAATTGTCTGGTTTTTATTTGATTTCCAGAAACTCTTTCGTGGCCACAGCTTCGAATTGCACTATTTTTTTTTTTAATTGAGAATTATTTGTAATGAAATGTAATGAATTGGAAGAGATTGTTGAGATTTGAGAGCTGTTGAGATTTTTCTAATTGAACGAATTATTTACTTAAATGAGTAGTGCTTAATTAATAATGTCTAATATAATGATTGAATAATGAATGGTTTTCATATTTCATGGCTTCGCTTCGTCAGAACTTAACGAGTGGTGAATCGAAGTAACAATGGGGCAATGGAACACTAAGCTTTATATCACTTGAACGAATTCCCATTCTTTCCTCTATTGATTTCAACTAGTTAACTTTGTTGTTGCTTTCGTTTGTCAATCTTTTAGCAGGAGTGTAAAGCTCAAGCATAATAAATAGAGAAATGACCAATCCAGAAAAGCTTATTTATGAATAGAACTTTTTATGAATAGTCTATAACTACGCTTGTGAGATTAAATACCTTCTGATCGGTGTTTTAAAACACCAGCAAATTTTTTACATGATAAAAAAGACATGGACAGTCAGAAAAATATTAGTCTCATACTAGATTAGACTGCACCTAATTCATTTAAAGACTAAATCAATAGTCTTAAAAAATATTTTTTTTTATTTACCTGTATGATCTTAGCAGTAAAATAAACAAAGAAAAGTAAACCTAAAGTGGTTGATGTTGAATGAAATAACAAATTGGTAAATCATTTTACAATTGGACAAATTTGGTTCTTTTCGAACTAGTTCATTTTCAGTTAAGAAATTCTGGCTGCAAACTATGTAGGTTGCAAACTGGCTACAAACTTATATTTTATGACTAGGTTTATCTTTCACTTCAGGTAACATTCATAGAAAAACACGTGCGTAAACCTTTGTTAACAATGGTTTCAATTTTAATAATATATTATAGACGAAAGTTCTCTCATTTAGGGCCTCTCTCATTAAGACGTTGGCCTTGGTACTTGCTACAATGATGGTTCGGACAAATGTTGTTTTTATTGTCGTATTTTGTAAAATTAAATGAAACTAAAATTACTATATTCCAACACATTGCAAAAAGAACAGCTAAATGTCTAGGCGCACAAGAGATTGGAGGATGCCCGATTTATTGACTGCGTTGGCTCTGGGTTTGTGGTTGTCGTTGATATGTATACTTGTGGACGGGCTTTCTACATTTTGATATGGCTTACAAATGAGTGGGTCAGTGCTAGATAAAAATCAGTCCCACATTTATTGATTTCAGTGGGAGTTTGGACCATTTTAATTGCAAACTAATTTGAGAATGTGTATTCCCAAATAGGGTAGGCGAACGCCTACACATTTTCACATACTTTTAAACTTATGTAGATTGCATCTCCATACCTGACATCGGTTGTTTTACGGCTGACAATATTTAACCTTTGATTATAATTTTGACATGAAAAAGCTTTTCATAGAACTCCATTCTTAGGGTATGCAATATATGTACGAGGGCGGTCCGAGAAGTACTTAGCCTACAAAATAAAAATGGAAATTTCGGATAAATACGTTTTTTTGGAGGTAGACCGTGGAGGCGATAACCTCTTTGACTAAAATTTTTGGTCGACGAGAGACTCAAATTTGTACACAAAAGGAAGTCGTACAGAGCCAAATTTGGAGATTATCGTTCGTAGGCTAATTCCGCCAATTTAACAGTGCCGATGGCGAAAGTGTGATACAGTGCGTAGTTATGGTGGAAGAGCACTTTTTTCTTAGTAAACCCTTATGTGCGTTTTGCCCTTCTTCAGGTAGTCGGCATAGATCCCACCTTGTGGACCTCAGAAAACTATGGTCATCATCCCTCCGGCCGATAGGATAGTATCCTTATTCGGAGTAAGTTCGCTTTGTGAGGTCCACTATTTCAAATGTTGCTTGGTCTCCGTTGTGTACCAGTGAATCGACGTTTCTTCAACGGCCACGAAACGAAGCAGTAACTCCTTTGGATTACGTTTAAACGGCGGCAAACACTGTTGTGAATTGGTTTCACAGTTGCGCTTGTTGTCCGGAGTGAGCAAACATGACATCCAGCGCGCTAACAAATTTTTCATGCACCATATTTAATGTGGGATATGACCCATGCAGTCTTTTGAGATACCTACTATCTCCGCTATCTTGCCCCCCTTTGTTCGGCGGTCTGCCAATATGAGATCGTGCACTTTTGTCACGTTATTTTCCATGCTAAGCGTTTTCGAAACACCTGGGCGATTAAAAATCGATCCAATTAAATACATTTTTGACGGTCGCCATCGCAGGGAGGAATCACCGTATACAGTATCCAAAAGTAGGAATCGAATCATTCACCGATGTTGTTCTTTTTCCATTTTTCTAATTTTCCAGCTAATTTTTTTATTTTTATTTTTTTGAACACAACCGCTCCCACATGCGTTCAAAACAAAACCACGAGACCGATTTCGCTGAAATTTAGACAATAACCGTCCACGAGAAAGTATGCGATGGTAAATAGATAGTATCTTTTGTGATAGTGGCGCTATCGGCTTTAAATGGTGATATTTTCATACTTTCATTAGTACATTTGAGTAGAGGATGAATAGCGTATTAGCATCGGCTCTGATGTGTTTTAAGTTGTTGTTGTGTTGATAGGAAAAGTTCCCAAATAATTTTGGGGAATGCTGTCGAGTTGACTTCTTGGAAAAGTTCTTGAATAAAGGTCCGGGTCTATTCCGCATACATAGACTGTTCCGTCGTGGGAACGGTTGTGTCAAATAAACGACAGATACTGACACAAACAATTGGAGCAGAAAGTAACCCAAGAAATTAAACTACCGAAATTATTATTATTTTGAAATACTGCATATGTAAATATATGTACACTGACTCACACTATAAATGGAAAACCCCAAAACAATTTGATTTTTTAACTTAAAATATCGAAAAATCAAAGTATGCCAATTTTTTCAAAAATTAATTTTTATTTCAAATATGACATATATTTTTTATTGACATGAAGAAAAATAACCAAAGTTTATGCTATAACAACAACAGTTCTTATAGAGTGCAGTTTGCAGAGTTAAGAAAAAAATTAAGTCTGCGGGAGTTCAATATCTCGTGAATTTTCCTTTCTTATTTAGGACCTCATAGAGACGACGTCGCTTACTTTCCACTAGATTTTTACACATACCGAAGCTTCTATTTGGCTTCATTTTTATTCCATGGCTTTCTTCAACTCTGATTTTGTTTTAATGTTTTTTTTGGACAGTCTTTTTTTAAGTTCTGCGCCCATAAATGCTCTATGGGATTAATGTCGGAGGATTGAGCAGGTGTACAAAGTACCTTTGGGCAATTGCAGAGGAACCAATTTTTTGCATTCCAGGATTATGTGTCGTTTTCTTGGTAAAACATAAAACAATCATGAATCCCAAGTTTCTTCCCGCCGCTAAAAACATTTACTTTCAATATGTCTATATATCCTTTACCATTTAACACTCCATCTATAAAATGCTGTTCAGCATGCATCAGGTATTTTATTACACAAAGTATAGGTTTTTTTAAAGCGCTAAATAATATTAAATATAGTAGATTTATTTTTTGTCTACAATTTCGCCTATTTCCCTTATAGATTTGTTAGTCGTTAGTCGCTAATAATCTTATTCTGTTGCCAGTTAATAAACTACTAAAACCATTTTCAATTTGAGTTTAGTTTTCAGACAAAATAACAGTACTATGGCGCTACTATACATTACACTATAAATGTAATAATGTTAATTTTGTTCTTATAGCATAAACTTGGGTTGTTTTTCTTCATGTCAATATAAAATATACATACGACTTATTTGAAATAAAAATAAATAAAAAAAAAAATTAGCACACTTCGCTTACTATTGATATTTTAAGTTAAACAAGTAAGAAAGTGCTAAGTTCGGGTGTAACCGAACATTTTATACTGTCGCAATGTGCAAGGATCAGAGGCTGGAAAATGTTTTCAGGAACGGGCATAACTTCAACATTCATTATCCGACGAAATTGTCAATGGATTTGTAATCATATTTGGTATCTTTGCTTAGTGTCAGAGATATTTATATGAAAATCTACCAAATTAACTCAAAAGTGATATATGCGATAAAAACTCAACCAAAGTGGTTTAATGAATATATTACATATATGAGGAAAAAGACAACCAGAGAAAGGGAAATCATTATATTTGGAATAAGTGGCTTACACCATGATCTAGACCGATTCCTTTCATATTTAGCGCGAAATCACATTGTGTTTAAGAAAACATATCCACTTAATTTCATTAAAATATCGCACATATTGACCAACATTAACGGTTTAAAGTCAGATGGAAAGATGGGAATTCTTATGTCGGTCATTTTTGGGATAGAGGAAGATCTGCACTGATCACATTAACTCTTTTCATTATTCAAGTATATTAGGGAACATCATGTTTTCATGCAATTTTGTGAAGGTAATTCAAACAGTGACCGACATATTCGGTATAAAGTCTGCTAGAATAGCGAAAATCATTATATGTAGTATATGGGAGCTGGGATAATTCGTAGACCGATTTCACTCATGGCATATCCGATATCACATGTTTACTTAATTTTGCTAAGATATCTCACATATTGACCGAAATATATGGTACAAAGTCTACCCAGAGATTGAAAATCCGTATATTATTCACATGGGGGCTAAGGGAAGTGCTTACCCTACTTTATCAATTTTAAGCGCATGGACACAATGTTATCAGAAAGAGACGCTCTCTTAATTTCAAAGCGATAACTCTATGATATGTTGACCGTTATATATGGTATAAAGTACAGGAAGGTTGAAAATCCTTATATTAGATATATGGTGGCTAGGGGAAGTATTTACCCGATTTTCCGCAGTTTTGATGCCAGACCACATTATTATCATGGAAAAATAATTCATCAATTTCATTACAATATCTTAACAGATTTCCCGATATTTTCGATAAAAAGTCAGATAGAGGCACTGAGGTCCATATATTTGGTATCTGGTGGCTTGAAAAGTTATAATCCGATTTCATCTATTTTTACGCATAAGATGACATACTCAAGGCACTATTTGTACAAAGTTTGATGTTCATATCTTAATTGCTGCTCGATTTATTTGCTTTAAAGTGAAAGGATCAGATGAAACTTAAAATTATGTTATATGAGAAGTAGGCGTGGTTTTTATCCGATTTCATTCGTTTTCTCAGTATATGAGGAGCTGCTCGAAAAGCTTACTCGGAGAAAGTTTGGCTGATAAGCTTTAACAGTTTCCAAGCTATAATATATTAAACCTGTTGGGGGGCGGGGCCATTCCCACTTTTACAAAAAATTTTGCCCGAGGATACCCCACCTTACTAGGATCTTCCTCAATGCAAAATTACACGCTTATGTCTTAATTTGCTGCTTAGTTATAGCACATTATATGTTTTAGATTAATGGTATTTTGTGGGCGTGGCAGATGTCCAATTACGCCCATCTGCAATACCAACCATCTAACGGCGACAAAGAACACGTGTACCAAGTTTCATGAAATCAATGAAATCTTAATTTTTACTTTTACTCAAGTTATCACTTGCACGGATGGACGGACGGCCGGACGGGCAGACAGTCACTCGGATTTCAACTCGGCTTTTCATCTAACTAGATTAGTTCTAGGTGTTACAAACAACCGTTAGGTGAACAAAACTAATATACTTTGTAGCAACATGTTGCGAGAGTATAAAAATCAAAAAGTTTTGGGGTGTCCCATTTATAGTGTGAGTCAGTGTATATATAAGCTACGATTTTGTCAATATGAAACTTCTTAATAGGTCTGAAAATTGCAGTTATAGAATAAGGCTTGGAGGGTCTTATAATGAGGATGATCCGAGTTGTGTTCTGTTAATTCAGTGGAAATTCATGCCTTCATAGACACATATATATAGAGCTACACATACAAACACTAATATATGTTTATATATGTATGTATGTACATTTATTAAAATTATTACTCACAAAAATAAATAAACTGGAAGTGGACACACATGTTAAATGGTTCAGGGCAAAGTGGCACCCACGGTGTTTGTGACAACCCCCAAACGTTTACTCATAAATATACAAATAAATAACAGCAGCAACAACAACAAAATATATACAACATTATTGAAAGTGCGCAATTTACATAAACATTTATTTATTGATATTGTTAAAACTATCGTTTTCTTTAATTTTGAATTGAGTAAACATTTGAGCAACTGGCGACGCTCAGAACGGCTTGGACATCGCAATGACACGGATGCAAACATACATACATTCTTGGCTTTGTGGTTTCACTTTAATTTCAGCAATATGAGAAATTTTAATCACTTTCGAGTATCCATTTAGTTTTATGTGTGATTCAGAGTCATGATTTTGTTGGGAGCACTTTTGTGCCATGGTGTCAACAACACAACACGCTTGTCACAACGGTATACAAGAGTGGAAATAATCAAAGCTTCAAATTCGGACCCACTCAGGTTCCCTGTAAAATAAGCATAACACTTAGCTTAAATATGCACTAGGGCGCCAAGAATAATGCGTCGTTAGTAATGTGTAACGCCAAAAGAATGTGTGTGTGTATGAATGTAGGGATAATTGTATGTATGTTTTTGAAGGGGTGGGGTTATATAATAACAATAATCTTTTTTTTTTAATCTGGGTCATAATATATTAAGAAAAATAATTAAGGTATAGCTAAGTTTGGGTGTAACCGAACATTTTATACTCTCGCAGTTTATCTTATCTTATTATAATAATTCTCAAATTGATCAATTTATTCAGCATAAAGTCCACTAGAATAATGGAAATATAAAACATGCGAATGTTTGAAAACCATTGTATTTATTACGTATGTATATAGGGGCTATAGGAAATACTGACCCGATTTTATCCATATTTGGTACAAGGACACACCATTTTCGGTATATACGGATATATACGGTATAAAGTCAACCGGAAGTTCGAAACTCTTTATATTAGGTATAAGGCGGTTATGAAAATAATTGACTAGATTTTACCAATTTTTAACACAACCGCACATCATCATCAAGAATTGACTTTCCTAGCATTTCAATAATATATCTCACGGATTGACTAATATTTTTGGCAAAAATTCAGTCAATGTGAGTACTGGAAGTTGATTTATTTACAAAAAGACATTTGCCCCATTCTTTTGGTGTCATTAATAGCTGCTAAGTATAATATGTAGTCTGAGGCAGTCCCAATTATAAACAAAGGTCTTCCCTCCTTTCATTCATGACGTCGTGAATCAATGCACATATTTTTTTTTTTGCACGAACGCACTCCAAATATGTAACGGGACGCAATTGTCGTGGTATCTATTTCTCTCATTCCTACTATCGATGCTATTTAGGTGAAGCCATCTTAGTGTCTCGAGAACCGAAGTTGGGTAAATGAGTTGAATGAATGCAAATAATCATAAGATTCAAGATTCACGAATATTCAAGTAACTGTGTAACACAGGCTAGAGGTAAACGGAGTAATTTCTGGTCTCGGTAAAGTAAACGATAAATATGTGGCGTTAGTTAATGGTAGGAGAGGTGAAAAAATTTAGTACACTATTAAAAGTGTATAGTATGTAATAAATCTTAATTAATTTTCCAGATTCGAATTCTTTCGCGGTCCATATGTGGGTTGGAAGAACTCAGTGAGACATAATCTTAGCCTAAATGAGTGCTTCAAAAAGTTGCCGAAGAGTATGAGTGTGGGCAAGCCGGGGAAAGGAAATTACTGGACCATCGAACAGAACTCCGCTTATATGTTTGAGGATGAAGCCAGTTTGCGTAGGCGGCCACGCGGTTATCGATCGAAGCTGAAAGTGAAACCTTATCCGAGCACAAACGGGTTTTACGCAACTCCCTCCTATGATCCTAGCATGGTAAGCACATGAGATACATGCACCAAAACCAACCATAAATAACATGCCGTCTTTTTCTCGCAGGACAACGCCAATTTTTATGCCACACAACCGTACGCTTCCTATGACTACGCCACTAGCAGCGCCGCCGCAGCAGCGCCATTCACGGATTCCTGGAATTCACACACTGCCCACACACAAACCTTGCCACAGTATTCAAATATAGCCGCTGCTTCATCTGTGCTGCATGGCGGCAACAACAACAACGCCACACCGCCACTGGCGCACACACTGACCCCCTCGGCGTTGGTGAGCGGTTCGGGCAGTCCTTCGCACGTCACTTCGGCGGCGCTTCAAAGCTCGAATCCAGGCTTAGATTACGCGACAGCCACCATGGTGGCCGCCAATTATCCATACGCCAGTACGGCCGGTGGCGGTGGCGGCGTTGGAGGCGTTGGAGGTGGCGCAAGCGCCGCATACAGCCTTGATAACGGTGAGTTGTCAGAGCGGAAGTGTGATTATTTAATGTGAATTTAACGATGAAGTCGTCTGTTAAGTACTCAACATATATTACAAGTACTTCAACTTCATGGCGATCGCGTCAATCAAATATCTGAAATGCGTCTTAAGCGCCAGAGCGAATCATAAAATTGTTGCAGAAGTGTTTGGGTGTCTGAGCGTTGGAGTTGTGAGGGAACTTAAGATTGATGGTGTGGATTTGTAAGATTTTACGATCTACATGTGTTGGCGGAGTAAGCCGAGGCTGCTGGTAATCTCGCTGCATGCAACACACATTTAGATATGTATGCATGTGTGTGTGTTTCTGGGCATTTAACACACACATACACACTCATATACACACTTATATGCAGACATATATGTGCGATATGGCAATCAAATGAAAATCGCTTTAATACTTGACAACTCTTTTTTGATGTAGCCGAAGTAATTGTAATGTGATAGCTGAGTCTCCTTTGTGGCTGCTTATAATTCCGTAAAGCATACATACGAGGGCAGTCGGATTAGTGCTTAACCCACCCACCCACAAAAGAAAAACAAAAATTTCGAAAAAGTGGCAATTTATTTTTCAACATAGTCTAATTTTAGCTCGGTGCCTTTGACCCAGGGACGCTCTAACTTCTTTGACCCGTCTGAAAAATACGTTTTCTGTAGGTCTGCAAAGTAGATCACCGTGGCGGCGACAACCTCCTCGTTCGACTTAAATTGATGCCTAGTGAGTTCGTTTCCAAGTTTGGAAACAAAACGATGCCGCACGGGCCCAAATTTACATAATACTGTGGATGGGGCAACAGTTCTTAGCTTAATTCGAGACTTTAGTCGTGGCACCGACAAAGGTGTGAGACGGTGTTATATTTCGATGGAAAAGCAATTTTTCTTCGCAAAATGCGATATTTTTTCTGCAATTCGCCGTCAAGTCCTCTCAATAATCCTCTCTCGGCACAGTAGAGCACTATGAGCATTTTTGTGAATACCAAAACGATGGCTATTCCACTATTTCGACTGCTGCATGGTCTCGGATATCAGTGGATCTATGCTTCGTTGACGATCACGAAACGACACAGAAACTCTTTCGGATTGGTTTCGGAGCAGAGTCAATTTATGCGGCATCCAAGCGATCTTTGATTTTATTGCGCAACTTCCCTCTGACACATAAGACTCGAATCATCGACCGATATTCTGGTTTTCCATTAGTCTAAACCTCTCCTAGTATCGCTTCTCTAGTAGTCTCCATAGTCTCTTCTTAAATATGCGGCTAAAACAAATCGAAACGGCAGGCGTCTACGAGAATGTACTACTCGATAGTAAATTTTTCTTGCGATAGTGGTGCCATCGGACGGCGAGGCTAAGTATTTATCGGACCGCCCTAGTACATATTATATATGCAACAAGCATTAATCTTATTTTTGTATTTTCATACCCAGACGCAAAAACTATTTTATTTACCCCTATTTCTTCCATATTTTATCATTACAGGCTTGCGTTCAATGACTTTCTCGCATATGCATCAACACCAACAACAACAACACCATCATTCAGCGATGACACCACCCCCACCACCATTGCCGCACAGTTCAACGTCCATGGGTAATTCCGCGCTTATTGATCGGAAGCCTATCTTCTTACCCTCGATGACACCACCCTCGTCCGGCCACATGTCCACGCCGCCACTGCATCACCAGCATTTGGTTGGGAGTAACAATGGCGGCGGTGGAGGCTATTATGAACACATAAAGTTCTCTAATTAATAGTCGAGTTAGAAAAATCAAATTAATGTACTTTAATTATGTATGTATTTAGTATTAGAGTAGCGCTTGTGACCGCACCAATGACAAATCACCAAATAATCCCTGAAAGGGTAACTAATGTTTAATTGAAAGGTTAATAACATTATTTTGTTTTAGTTTTTGTGAAAAGAATTTAATTTTTTAAGAGCAGAAGTTTTATAGCTAAATTTTAAGTACTAGGTATATATATACTTTTAAATAAAATATAAGAGATTGAAAAGGGTTGTTTAATATTTGGAGAATCTTAACACCCACATTACATATCTGTAAGAGCGCGAGTAATTGTGGCAAACGTTCCATTTCACCCATCTGCAATACCAACCTCGTAAGAGCGGCAAGGAACTTGTGTACCAAGTTATATCAAGCAATCTGAATTTTAACTCAAGTAATCGTTTGTACGGACGGATGGACGCAAGTTCGTCTGTCTTTCTGATCATGTTAATATAATATTTATAACTCTATATCTATCTCGAGTAGTTTTAGATGATACAAACGACCGTTGAGTGAACAAAACTTTTATACTCTGTGTGTAAAACTGAATATTTAAATACATTTTTTTAAGCACGGCATAGAGATCGAGAGATATATAAATTAACGCTATTATAGTCCCGGATCACGCCTATTTAAAAAATTTAGAAACCATACATGTATTTCCCATATTTTCAATGAGAAGTAGTTTTTATACGTTCTTTGCTTTCACCGGCCGTACATAATTACGAGATTTGGTTCCAAAAATTACGATATCCGCCTTGATCTTTCAAATTGATATACTCAACGAATATATCCGGTGAGCAATTTAAATCGGCTTCTCCTCTTCAGATGTCGCTGTGTTTACAACAATTTTAACTCCAGCAATATGAAATTTATAGGAGATGCTATTATGGCTGTGTGGTAATCGGTAACTTTTTCTCCGTGTTGAACTGGGGTGAAAAAATTTACTATGGTGTAAATAAATTTTACATTTTGCTGTGTCGAATTAACATTCCATCTCCTAAACTATGCAAACTTTATAATTCCAACAGATTATGAAATATTGAAAACAGTAAACAATATTGTTTTTAGAAATAATTTGGTTAAAAATTAAAAGTAATGCAAAATTTTTAATTCTTTTCTAATGCTTTAAGAATTTTCTTGGAGAACTTAATTATTTTTTCAGCGCCACCTATGAGTGAAAATTTTAGTACGGTTGCAAACCGACTGCATGAGGTTTAGTATTTATGTCCGAACTTAATATATTATTATAACTATTTTAGAATAGTCTTCATTCAGGGGCAAAGATAGAAGCATCTCAAATATAAAAGCAGAAATTGAAAAGAGAAGAAAGAAAAGCAAAGAAATTGGCAATGAATTGCAATCATATTTCTTCATCTTATTAACTTATATTACTGGCCATAGGCTCATGTACTTTCATTGTTATATTTTGCTTCGTGTCAGAGATATTTATATTAAAATCTACCAAATGTAACTCAAAATATATATATGCGATAAAAACTCAACCAAAGTGCTTTAATAAATATTTTAGGTATATGAGAAAAGGAAATCATTATATTAGGAATAAGCGGCTTAGACCATGATCTAGACCGATTTATTTCATATTTAGCGCGAAATCACATTATGTTTAAGAAAACATATCCACTTAATTTCATTAAAATATCACACATATTGACCAACATAAACGGTTTAAGGTCAGATGAAAAGTTGGAAATTCTTATGTCGGTCATTTTTGGGATAGAGGAAGATCTGCACTGATCCCATTAATTCTTTTTATTATTCAAGTATATTAGGGAACATGTTTTCATCCAATTTTGTGAAGGTAACTCACACAGTGACCGACATATTTGGCATAAAGTCGGCATATTAATTTTGCTCAGATGTCTTACAGATTTACCGTTATATGTGGTATAAAGTGTATCCAAAGGTTGAAAATCCGTATATTAGGTCCATGGGTCCATTACCCAATTTTCCACATTTTTGATGCCAGAGCACGCTATTATCATAGAAAGACAATCCTCGAATTTCATTACAATATCTTACAGATTTCCCGATATTTTCGATAAAAAGTCAGATAGAGGCGCCGAGGTCCTAATATTGGGTATCTGGTGGCTTGAAAAGTCATAATCCGATTTCGCCTATTTTTACGCATAAGATGACATGTCTTAAAGGCACTATTTGCATAAAGTTTGATTTTCATATCTTAATTGCTGGTCGATTTATCTGCTTTAAAGTGAAAGGGTCAGATGAAACTTAAAATTGTGTTATATGAGAAGTAAGCGTGTATATATAATGCCAATGTCATGTCAATGTATAATGTCATGAATTTAATTTCATTGAAATCGGTTAAGAGGTTCTTGAGATATGGGATTTCTCCTAAAAGTGGGCGGTACCACTCCCATCATCAAAACTTTAGACGGATTCATATGCAACCCTTCCGTATCATATTTTCTGTAAGATTTAATGTTTCTAACCTGTTTGTTCAGCGAGTTATCGCACTTTTAGTAGTTTTCAACATAACTTTTGTATGGGAGGTGTGCGTGGTTACTATCCAATTTTGCTAATTTTCTCAGTATATGAAGAGATGATAGAAAATCTTACTTGGAGCAAGTTCGACTGATATAGCTTTAACGGTTTCCGAGATATATATATTAAACCTGTTGGGGACGGGGCCTTATCCACTTTTACAAAAATTTTTGCCCACAGATGCCCCAACCTACTAGGATCTTCTATGTCAAATAAACGTTTATATCTTAATTTAGTACTACTTACTCGTACTTACTTACTAATTTAGTATTACTACTACTTACTTAGTTATAGCACATTATATGCTTTCGATTAATGGCATCTTGTGGGCATGGCAGATGTCCAATTACGTCCATCTGCAAGATTCATGAAATCAATGAAATCTTAATTTTTACTCAAGTTATTGGTTGTACGGACGGACGGACAAAAATTTTGTTATCCTTAGCTTGAAAATACTCTAAAGTGAGTTGAGAACAACTTTCACCACTCATATCGATTACATCCAAACTTCTTAGAGTGTCTTCATTTTTGATAGTAATTAGTAGTTAGATAGTATCTCTTCCGACGAAGGTCTAAGAATTCCATCAATCTACTTTTCAAAGCTAATTGGCTTGCAGCACAGATCTGAAGTCAAGCTGAATACGATTTCTGCTTGAACCGAAGTGCATAGCATACTTGATTATATCGGCAGATTTTCGAATTTAATGCTGATAAGAAGGGCGCCGAAACCGCCACAAATATAGCGAATCTAAGAAAAACTACAAATGTGATGACACTGTCATATTATATAATAATTAATATTGTTTTTTGATCATATAGGTAGGTCTTTATACCTAAATATATAAATGCCTTTGATTTGCCACTTTTCTGTTCGCTATGTTCAATCTCTGCTCTCTCTCAGACATACCAGAATATAGTATAAATATGCATTTATGTGTTCATACAAACAACCAATCACTGCTTATAAGAAAAACAGTGCCCTCAAAGTGACGCTGATACCCATAAACATATAAGCATGATGAACTCAATCCAATTACACTTGTAATTGTCTCACTTTTGTGAACAAATTAAAATCTCGAAGAGTCAAAAGAACCTTCGTTCATGCAGATATACAAAAATTAACAAACGACATAACCATTGGCAATGAAGAGAATAAAAATCGCATCAAAAAGTCGACGAAGCCGGATCTGCTCATTTGCAAGTCGAATATCCATTTGATCTTATCTCATATCTCATACAAACAGATGTATGTTGGTTTGGAAGAAAGATTCGACCACGTCCAATTAAAATGGCCGGTGTACAGACGGCAGCCGGTGGTAGGATGATTTTGTGCGAGACCGTCGAGGCTGCGAAAAATGCACAGACAAAGGATAATCAGGATTAAATCTCTTTTAAAAGTTAATGTTTATGTACGCACCTACCAAATGAGACGGCAGCCGTGGACCTGCCACAGCCACAGTCGGTGGAGAAGGAGAAGGGCTACAAATGGAAAATTGTGCGGAAAAGTAATATGAAAATTATGAAAATGTTTACATAAGCGCAGCAGCCGGGAGACTTGAGCGGCAGTTGCACACACTAGGCAGGACAATTGGTCAAGGCATCGATGTGAATGCATTTGCGGCCATTTGACAGCCGCTCGCAGGCAATTGTCAAACGCATTGCATGTGTATGTATGTTTGTGTTGAAGCGCATTAAAGCAGCCAGGGTGAAATGAAGTGCGGAACGCATTAGTGGCTTAAGAATCGCATTGGCGGTGAGGTAGGTGGCAGGATTTGTGTGTCATGTGTAAACAAAGTGTAAGCAAAAAAAAAAAAAACTAATAATAGTAATAGTAATAATAATACGTATGATGATTGGCTTTGCAAAATTCAAAAATAAATATTTGATTTGTAAATAAAAAATTTTGTGTTGTCATACAACTATTTATTGTATATTGTTCACAAATTTGCTGAGTGCTTAAGACAAATATTTATTTAAATTAATCTGTTAGGAAATTTTGAAAATATGCGGAAAATCTCGGAAGGCTCTTTGTGAAGAATTTTCATTTTGGTTTGCATGCTTAAACACATAAAAAATTTGAACAGTTAGTAAAACGTTAGCTCCTCATTTGTTACACTGGAAACTGTCATTTTTGTTACAAAGACTATGTAAGAGTATTTAAGGTGAAAATTATTCTGAACAAAAACTTTAAAATAATATATAATTATAGAAAATATTAACAGAAAAATTTTGGAATATATGTTTCTATGTGCGTATATATTTAATCTCAATTTTAGTATAGAAAGTAGCTGAAAGGTTTAAGCCCAAGCTTAAGGGATTATATTATATGCTTAGATATACGATATTTCATCTAATTTAAGAGTAATTTAGAGCGTTTTAACAAGTAGAATTGAACTGAACAGGTGAACGGAAAAGTTTTGAAAAGTTTTAAATAAAACATTTTGTTTATCAAAATTCTATCCTTTTCCATTATAGTTGCTGGTGAAACAGAGATTATAGCGATCCTCCAACTTTTGCCATAACGTTTTTGTAGTACGACTTGCGTCATTGCATATATGTGTTAATTTGAATTGTGACACGTTGAATCGGTCGATTTTGAACTCGCACTCGGGTTCCGATTTACACAGAGGTTTTACGTACCGAAATATTTAGCTATCAAAATCTACTTGATTTTATGATCATACAAAATAATTTTTTAGGTTCTTTTTATGGTTTCATCTGTAACAACCTATTTTGTATTTTCATTAGGTTCATCGTATCACTGCTCCGATTGGTTATTTCGCCAGACGCAGAACCCGGAAAACACTCATCAAGTAATTTAGATCATCTTAGTAGAGTCCTTGCTTGGAAAGGATACGCATTTCAAAACATGGCTGACATGTTTGGCTTGGAACATAGAATGTGGTATGAAATACAACAACGTTGAAATCTCAAGATTTTCTTTAAGTCATAGAGACGTTCTGGTACTACTTGAGGATCTACTATTATAATGTTCACGGCCGGTTCAATTAACCAACTTATCATGATCAGGAACTTATCGTCAACGACGGAATATCAAAAAACAAAGATGAAACAGTTGCTCCAAAAACAACATAGCTGCCATAGGCGGAAAATAAATGAACTTTATCTGTTGACGCATGCGCCCTCGACAACTTTAATTTCAGCTATGCCACTTGAATTTCTTCTCCTATTTGTAAAAATGGTGACCTCTACAATTTAAAGTCGCATTCGAATTTATTTGGTATGACTTTGTAACTGCCAAGTTTTGAGCTTAGGGTCACCTTTTTAGCAAGTTCGTGTACTTAATTTCACACATTTTAATTTTTTAACGTTTTCTGTTCGATACCCATATTGTGGTATAATTTAAAAAAGATGGCAACTTCAGTAAAACTAGTGTTTGGCATAAGTGTTCGAAGATATATTACGAAATACCTTCAATTTGATATATTCTTCACTTATATAGCAGATTTAATTTTTCAGACAGATGATAACTGTTTCTAAAATATGCAAATTTCACTTGTTTCTTATAGTTGCATTGAAAATTTCACCAAAATCAGTCCAATGGTGTCGAAGTCTAAAGGAATATTTAGCCAAGTGCCAGCTCTATAAAATATATCAAAACTTTACAGGTATATTTTACAGGTTTTGATAAAGTTGTGTTGAAAAATTTTCAAAAAATAAATGCAAACATTAATTTTTATATGCTTATATATACATCGATATTACACATACAGTTATGTTCATGAAAATAGTAGTGCAACAGCATTTTTATATTTAAAGATAATTTCTAACATGTACAGACTTGTCTAACGTGTCAAGCGTGATTATTTTCGTAGAATAGACACTTCCAATTACAAAAACTAAAAAATTCCGTTATTTTTGCTTCCGCTGACTTTTTTATGACGTACTTTTGCAAAGTCTGAAAAAAACAAGCTGTTCATTAAAATAGTAGTGCTTGGCGTAAGTGATCGATAAATTAAGAAATCATTTCAAAGTTGCAAGAAGTAAGTTTATTTAAGGGACTTAATAAATATCTGATGAAAGTTTTTTGAAATCCCGGTGCTCATTCTTTTGTAGTGGGTAAAGGAATACATTGGTCTATGGAGAAGCGTGAATGGATAGTGAACCTAAGGAAACAAAGCAAAACCTACAAGGAAATCGAAATTAAAGTAGGATGTAGCCCCACAATGATATGCAATGTACAATAAATAAAAATTAAGTACAACAAAGAAGCGGAGAATCGTAGGGGAAAACATTTATTCTATCAAATTTAAATTTTTGACTCGATTTTTTTCTGTTTTTCTCTGAACAAAATAGTCATTACTATTTTCATGAACACACTAATTATTAAGTTTTCTTTTTAAATAAATCTTGTAAGTAAAAAAATATATACATATAATGAAAAAGTAAAACACTATATATACGTAGAAATAACTAAAAATTACTTTCGACCGTTATTTACAACGTGGTTTGTATTTTAACTTGATTTTTTAGTTTTATAGTTAGAGCTCACTAGCGCTACTATTTTCATGAACACAGCTGTATATACCATATATCTCAAATGACCCGACAAACTTGAGTTTGAGATGAGCTTTTAGAGAGATCGATTGAATATTATATTATTACACAAGGTTTCAAAATTTTCAGCTCCTAAATTGTTTTTAATCTTTTCCTCTATACATTAATTGAAATTTTTAACATTTCACACTTTATACACTCCCATATTTATATTCCGATTAATATATGTATATTGTTTTTAGAATAAAAATGCCAAGTGCTTCCAGTTTTCTATTTTCCACCATACATACATACATACATATTTTCCATTACACCAAACATATTTATTTGTTATTCATGAAATTTAAAAGTAATTTACTGAAAAAATAACAACAACGAAACAATAAGACTTTCGAGAGTTAGCGTTGATTGTATTGGTGGAAGTAGTCTTGCTTTCACCATCACCATTTTCCACTACTTTTCAATTGTCTCACTCTTGTTCGTCATGTTCACAATGATTATGATGATGAATTGTGTGTTTGTTGGTTCACATATATACATCGTAGAAACATTTCTTCGTCTCGGCAATGTCAGCGCACCGTGAAAAGTTTATTTAATAATAAACAAAAGCGGTGTGATAAGTAAATATGAAAATATAAATTGTTCGTTGTAAGTAAATATAAAGAGAAGAGTCTATGCACTATGAGTACACATCCAAATGGAGTGCATATAAGCACTATGAGAGCCACAATTTCTTTAAGCATGTATGCATTTGAGTATATACTCATTCATACCCTGTAGGAATATTCGGGTTATAATATAATATCATACTTTTTTTTTTTTTTTAAATAGATAACAATTATAGATATATCTTCTTCAAATACTGAATTATTAAATCCGATACACGGCAATATCTAAAATTATAGAAAAGTATTTTTTGAATAGTGGTGACCCACGGCAATCAATGTCAAGCCTCCGCGAATATTCCTGACCTGACAAATTTTTTTACAGCAACAAAGTAGCCATATAGTGGTAATTTTAAATTAGTAGGGCCTTCAATTTGTGGAATAGCCAAGCCTGGCAACATAACCGTACTCCTTAAGAAAAATTGTGTTCAATATTAGAAGGGGTCTTGAAACGGTTAATGGAAATACTTTCCATAAATATATATATTGCTTATTATTCTTGCGTAAAATATCTGTTGTTACTATGAAATTCTTTCTTTTGAAGCTTGAGTGTGTTGCCTCCTAATTTATGGTTAATTACTTATTGTCTGATTGAAGAGCCCCCTAAAGTCATTAAAACACCACTACCACTGCTTTTCATTTCCATTTTGAATATGACGTAGTCAGATCATCGAATATGTTTTGTTATAAGACTTCTTATTGATATCTTTTAATATGAGCAAACAAAAATGTATCTATCAAATTTTTCCAGAGGGGTAACTTCATCGAGAAAGCAATTAATAAATTTAATTTCCATTCATTCATAGAAGTTCCATTCACAAATGCACTTGCACATAGAAGTAAAAAATACAATAATGGCGACCATCGTAATCGAAAGACTTGATGATTTGTTGACTAAATGCATCAATTGTCAATGGTTCTATTGTATTTCGGAGTTGTAAAAATTTCATTTATCAAAATAATCTTACTATTTTTTATATACTTAGTATTTTCCATTCATAACATAATAATAATAATAAGCTCTTAGACCTTTGAATTCTTCTTGATAGTCGTTATAAGCCTCTGTTTTGTGATTCTCAAACTGTTTTATTGAATGTTTTTTGAGGTATTTTCTTCACCCGACCTATATATTATATAAGAATTGCTCATTTAGTCCAAAGTAGAATAACATCGAAAAATCAGCCATTCAATTAAGTCTGATTGTTCAGAAGAGACTATTACTATAGTAGCAAAGTTGAAAGATTACAAGGGACCTAGGCGCTATTCTTTAACGCGAAACGAAAGAAAAACAGGATATGTTCCCTGTATTGTTTGATAAATATTCCCATCTCCACAAAAGTTACTCAGCAAACATAGGAGCCCAATGTTAGAATAAGGAAAAAGAGGTTCCATCTCGAATAATGGAAATAGGGTTGAATACATGAATACAAATAGTTGAATACATGGAATGTGTGTTCCTCTTTCATGTATCAAGGTTTAAAATTCGATTACCGGGAAAAATTCGGAAACACATTCGGCCTAAACAAAGAATAACACATTTATTTGGCAATATTAAATTCGAATATTCTAGCACATAATTGGCATCGGGGGTGAAAAACCGATTTTAGCGATCTTCCAACTCTTCGATACAATTTTTGTAGTTCGACCTATTTTTGATTTAAAACTGACATGCAAATCGAAAAATGTCGTTGGGTTCACATCTTTTGAGATGCCTGTGATATAGGAATGTAGGAGTATACACATGGATATATGTATGTCAAATATGGACATTAATAGGAATTGAAGCTTAAAATAAGAAGAAATATGCAGAAATAGAGAAGTAATACTTTTATCTGTTCCGGAAGATTAACAGGCAATAACAACAAAGGATCCGTGCATATCCGTGGAACAGTGCATAATAACGGTAGAAGTTTTATGTTTAAAATACGCATGTCCGCTCAAGTGAAACCACAAAATTACCTGCAATTTGTCTCTAAAAATAAGTATTGCAGAAGCGATGAGTCAAGGACTACGCGCCACTTTGTCACAGCTCTAGGTTGCTTACGGTTTGGACATTTACGTGTTTTGCATAAATTGCCGTCGCGACGAAAAACAAAGTGTTCACTTTCGTTAATACGTAGCAGATGCGCTAATACGTCGATAGGTCGATCGGGTTTTACTTTTCGACTTACACACATACACACATATATACTTCCATGCAAAGAAAAGGTGAGAGTGAATTCGGCGACGACTAAGATTACTCATTTTAGATACTTAAACGGTATTTATTATAATTCGCTGCCAGTCCGTAGGGAATTCCCATAATTTTCGCACCTTATGGCTTATGGCATTTGGCGGACGGTGATAGGACAAGCGTTTAGAGTATTCTGTGCAGCTGCGTCTTGAAATTATCCTGCGGTTATGCGATTATTGTCCATTAGAGAAGGATTAGACGCTAGTAAAAGGAAAGAAGGTAGGATTAATAAAAGCTACACTGTGTAAGGATAACGGAGTATGGCCGCTTTTACCGCCTATGATGGGAAATACGCGATTACGTAACTTTAGAAAGTATTTATTGGTTACCGCGAATAACACAATACATATACAAATACAAATACGGGCACTTGACGTGCTAATGTTGGTAAGAACCGTATTTGCTTAGCTATTTGTTAGAAAAATAAATGTATTTCGGTGAGCAATACAGTTATTTGGACATATATATGATTTTTGCAAATATAGCATGCAGTTTCCATTGCTACATAAGGGATTTATAACCAGAAATACGTGTACGTATGTATTACATATAAGATGCGACATAGTGTTGATATTTCGATGTCTCTTTTAAAATTTGAACTACTACAGTACCTATGAGCAACAGGTAGCACATATGTATTTATGTGGTTGTTGTTACAGTGGTGGAATACATTGCTCAAATATTTTGAGGTGTCACACTGGCTGGAGGAGGCTGACACTATCGTGTTCAGGATCCTTGGCCGTATAAAAATTCGGTCCGTTTCTGTTAGGTAGACCCGCATGTTACCTGTGAAAACAATAACTCAAGTGAAATTTAAAGTCATAATGGAACTTCGACGAATTGTCTTACTTAAATAAATAATAATAAATTAATAAGAAAAATCAGACAATAGCGACATCCATTTGCTTGTAAAATTATAATCAGTAACATATTAGTTCAGTTCTTGGGAGATATTTTTCTTGCCCGCTATATTTATTATTTGCTTCATAGATTTGCAAGAAGTGAATTTCTATACTTTATAGAAGCAGACGTTATGTTAGAGATATTAATGTGAATGTATGGTGTACCACCTTGGTGTTGGAGCGGCCACCCAGCATAAATAACTGCACAAAGTCTTAGCTAAAAGTCAAACTTATCTGATCCGACAATATAAGAGTAAGCGCACCACTTCATGCTTGTTTTTATGCTCCATCTCTACACTTTAATAATTAAATAATAATAAAATTGTAATAATTAAACATGTTTTTCTTTCAAACGATTTGATACTTTTTTAAAACAGATTAAGGAGAAAGATAAAAGTTTTATGAATTTCTACGATCACGGTATCTCAAATTTTAATTCGGAAATTGTAGATTTGCTGAGATCTTATGTAATATTCTGCACCCTTCAAATAATAACAATATTCCTGTCAATAATTTACCAATATTATAACAAAATACATAAAATATTTTCCGAAGGGAACACTGGTAACGTAACAAGCTTCGAATAATTGAAAAACGAATGAATAAAATGCTATAAATCTACAGACTCTTGCAATCCGATTTAAGAATTAATTCGGTTAGCTATTTTGTCATGTCTCTCAAAACATATTTCCACCATTTCACTAAAATTGGATACTCCTTTCATAATGTGTGGATAAAAGTGGTACAAAGGTACCGAAAATGTCAGTTATGTTCAACAACAAGAAAGATAACCCCATTCTGACATAAATTCTGTTAATATAACCCATATTCTGTAAAATAATTATGTACTAAAAGCAAGCCAGCTTTATTTTCTTGTCCAGAGCCTTCCTATTCCTAGGAATGTCAATCAAACTTCATCTTGTTGAAGACGATGAAATTCCCCTGTTTTGAATTCAGGGGTGTTAAAATAAACTTATATTAAAATTGGAACTGACCAATGAAAAAATCAAACTACTTGAGTCATATAAAAAGGGTGTAATTTGTGCGAAAAAGAGTTCTCCTGTGCAAATAGCGTTAGCTATTTACGTTAAGTTATGCAATTATTTTACTGAATATGACTGTAGCGATTTGATACTAGTGAGCAGAGATTTTGCATAGATTAAAATAAAAACAAGCCATCGCATTGACGATCTTGTCCAGAGCCCTTTTTTTGCGGGGGAAACAGGTCTTAATGACTTACTGTTGCGATATAGCTTTTGCAACTGAATGCCTTACAGTCTTCATTTATAAAAATTTTTCAGGTTCCTTTATAGCCAAATACATACCTTACTACATGTGTAATTGGCGGGGGGTAATCCGCCCCGTGATTACAGGTTGGCGGATTTTGCATTGATATCTCGGCGGAGGTAAAACCAAAAATTATACGAATTTTTTCCATCCCCCGTTATCCATTCCGTGTAATGGGTTTAATTTTATACAGCTTTCTATAATATATTAAATGAATCAATTTATAGGCTCCTGTTGCAGAGATTTTCCAATTCAATGATATGATAAATTATTTGTATTTGTTATTTACAAAATTGTTGCTATTGTTTTTGTTTTATTTTACGATGTCAAAATTTTCAGATTTTAAGCGCTTCTAATACCAATATTTTAAAGCTATATATATACATAGCTATATATATGCATATATAAAGTCTCCCCACCAATAACTGTGCAACTTAACTGGCTGACAAGCCAAGTTAATCCTTTCGACATCATTAAAATTCCCCAAAGCTATGCAAATTTGCGCTGAAATCATAAACAGGTTCCTCATCAATTTAATCGGAAAACTTCAATTAAACTTATCGTAAACTTAGAGAAAACTCAGTTCACGAAAATTAAGTGAACGCACACATGCATATGTATATAGCATTGAGTATATGTTTGTATTAGAAAATATTTCAGAAAGCTTTAAAAATCGATAAAAGTTCAACATACCACACCAACAAATACAAATGGTGAATAAAATTCTGAGTTCAGGGCTTTATTCGTTTGGGAGTGTGCGCGTGTGTGTGCACGTGTAAGCAATATGGCAACTACCTAGTGCGAGTGGGAAGGATATACAAAGAAGCAATGAGAAAAACCGGTTGGCAGCCAAACTCATAATGGTGGCATAGGTGCGCACAACAACAACAACTGAACAATGTTAATGCTGCGCCAGCACAGACCAAAATGGGATGTGGCTTGCGCATTGAGTGGCAACGCCCCATTCGGATGTGTGTTGTTTCGGTTGTCGCTCTCCCCTAAATGGGTACGTGAGTGCGTGCACCATTTTCGCTGTGGTGGTGATACGACATTGTGCACATTTGTATGCGTACAGCGTATATATGCTGGTATGTATGTATGTAATTATGTGTGTGCGGTTTTGGTGGCAATTGGCAAAAATGCATATTCATGAAATTACCCGCATATTGCCAAGATTGTCCGTATATTTTTGTGTGGTGTACCTGAGTAGGCACTCACCATCGCCACTTCGCTTTTCGGCCACTAGCGGCCAACTGTTAAGATTTGATAAATGTGCATAAATACATTTTTGTTGTTGTTATTGGCTTACCATACTTTTTTTATAACGTCAGTTTTCGCAGCGCCCTGATCCTTTTAACATTTTTAAATTATTATTTTTGCAGCTTAAATCTTTTCAATTGATTCCGCTTTATATATACACATACACATACATATATTCACATATGTCAGTCCGCCTGCACTTGTGCCCGCAAATTTATGCCTGTCTGTATAAGTAGTTGAAAAATATGCTCATAACTGCTGCGCATAGCACTGCATTTAAAGTAAATATTTTTGTTAGTTTGAGGAAAAAAGTAGCGGCAAAAATATAGATTTGTCACACTTCCACACCAAAACCGCCAGCGCCACATGGCTGCCTGCAAATTTCTTTTACAATTTCTCGCCTTCAAAGAATTCCAAAATGATAATAAACGAAAAACAAATGACAAAGGAATGGAGAGGGGTTAGCGCGGTGTTTCGTCCGACGTCATTGGCCTCCACATACCCTCGCTTGTAATTTCCATATTTAAATTTATCACGATTTTTCAAATTTTTTTTATTTG
Source organism: Bactrocera minax (assembly GCA_021498325.1). Taxonomy (NCBI): domain Eukaryota; kingdom Metazoa; phylum Arthropoda; class Insecta; order Diptera; family Tephritidae; genus Bactrocera; species Bactrocera minax. The sequence continues at coordinate 10,313,892 of JAKEEE010000001.1, read as the reverse complement.
TTAATAGAATTGCAATTTCTCATTTTCTATTTATTGCTGTTTTGTTGGCCCTCAATTTATGCTTTCAGCATTTTATTCACGCTTTAATTCGCATTTCAAGTGTAACGAACTTCAGCCGTCATCTTCACTGTCAGCGCACGGCTGCGCGCGTTCCAAAGTGTTGACTTGCAAATTGAGCGTGGAAAATCGCAAATGCTCCCACTTGATGGCGTACTTATGTACATATATATATATATAAATATACATATGTGTATACATGAATATATATATATATATATATGTGTATATATGTATACATATATATATATATATATATGTATATATGTGTATATATGTGTATATATGTATACATATATATATATATATATATGTATATATGTGTATATATGTGTATATATGTATGCATATGTTGCTATTCAAAGTCTATATAGCTGACTGCTGTTTATCATTTGTTCGCGTGCTCGCCACATGTCGCCATGTTGTTTTAATAGTGGTTGTTTCAAGCGCTATTTTTACTGCTATGTTGTTGTTATTTAGTATGCAAGCGTTATTTTTCTCATCATCAAGCTATTTGCAGCTTTCTTTGTAGCTCGCTCCGTTATTTGCAATTAAATTTATGAAAATTTTTTTAAAATTTTTAATTCAATCACCTTTTTATAGGTATACATACATACTTTAGCTAGCGGTACAATTTTCCAGTTTTTATTTGTCAGTTTATTTCACCTGTCGTAATTTGTGCCACAAAAAATATGCCTTCGGAAATATGATAATTACATTGAAAATTAATTTAACGCACACGTGTCGTGAATTCCCACAGCTTTTCTTTTCATATTAAGCTGTTAAGCTGTTTGTGGAGCATTAATTGATAATATTTTTTGCATTAAATTTTATAAACAGCAACAAAGATACGTCAGCAGGACATATTGGGATTATATAACTTTCGTATTATTTCATCTTGAAATTATGTGTATCTTCTTCTTCATCCCGACGAAACTTACGAGACACCTGGGACAGTTTGCAAGCAATAAAATTGCCTCAACAATGATACTCTGACTTAAATTGTATTGCTCCTCCAATATTAGGTATTCGTAAGTTCATGAAGCGTTCTTTTTTTGATATCTGTCATCGTGGCATCATGCCTTTAAGTTCGCAATAAGGATATAGATTTTAACATATTCTATCATTTCTTGAAAATTATAAAAATATTTCAGAAGAAAGTTTGATATAGTAATTATACGTAATACGATGGTATGGTAAATACTGAGAAAATCAATAAATTTACAATATATTTTAAGATTTATTAACGACTTTCCCGGTAGCAAACTGTTTGTCTAGCTTATATAAGCTATGATTACAAGACAAAATCAATCAAATGCAATGACATTTGTGGAACAATGAAGCTTCATCATGCTCGCATTATATAAATTGCAAATCCGATAAGAATATTTTTTTTTTGATATTTCGATATAATAGTTGAATTGTTATAAGCTTATATCAAAAATTTGGAAGGTTGCTAACAGTAGGAACATTTTAAGGGATTATGCTAATCTAGAGCCTTTAAAAAAGGGAGTAAGCCTTTAAAACAGTAGTGCAAAGGAATCTAATTTCTCTCTTTACTGGACGCATATTTGGGTGTATAAAATAATTTATATATTGAAATTTCAATGCAAAATGGCGATTACTGAGCCAATCTTCGGAATAACTTGCTGCAAATGGCAACAGTCATGAGTGGAATGGCTAGTTCAACTAGAAGTAGTTTTGGCTGCGAGGTCTGACAGAAGACTTAAATCTGGTACTACGGGGAACAGGTGCCCTTGGAGTTCGCTACAATCTGCTCATTGTGGTAGGCCCCTCGGGGGGTATCGTGGTGGTTGTGGTTTAATAACTGAATGTGGGTAGAGCTGATCTTGACCGAAACCGAAAGTCTGTCCTTTCCCACTGCCAATCAGTGATGAGAGGTGCTTACAACGCATTGTTTTGATCTGCTGTATTTCTGAGCACCGTGGGGTTAGGCTGTTAACACGGCTAGTGACTACGTAAAATACAACGAACGTTGATCCCAACGGTTCGACACTAGAGTGGATTAGAAAGGAAACTTTTTCATTTTTCTAACTTGAATAATGTTTTCATGACCCTAAATGTACGTTAACCACTTCAAATTCAAAAAATAAAAAATAAATAAATAAAGATATCAAAAAACTTTTCATATTACGCATATTGAAAATAAATAGGTTTACGGTCTCCTGAGAAGAGTATCCATCCGCTAAAATTTTTTGCATTAATTTTTTAATAAATGTATATGTGAAATGAGGATACTTGGGAAACCTGTTTTAATCGGATTTGCTGTTTTTATATCGTACCTCGGTGATTACAAACCAATCTTAGAACTCCTAGAATATGAAGATCGAAATAATTAAATACGAGTATATATAATTTATATTATTACTTAATTTATAGTATATATAATTTATATATATATATAATTTATATATATATAATTTATTGTCTCTTAAAAACACCCATTAAGTTTTCTTTTGCGTAAAAAATTATCTTCAATGCTTTTACTACAAATAAACTTTAAATATACTTCTATACCTAAAGGCAGTGCTGTGAAACTTACCATATTTATGAAGTCTACAAACATAATTACATGCATACTTCTATATATGTATATATAAGTTTATATGAACTCATGGTGTACTATCTTTATATGAGAACTGAGAATTCGCGCTTTATCACTTCGTGTGTACTTTTTTATATACTGTTGTTGTTATTCTTTACGGTTCCTTTGCTTATTGAGAAAATATTTACTTTCAAAATTTAATTATTTATTGTTTTTGTCAGCTTTAAAGTAGAGCAAATTAATGACAACACATAGCCAAACGGAAAGTGTTCGGCCAAGGACCAAAACGCGGTGTGTGGGCAGGAAGCAAATTTAATTGAAAATTAAAAGTTCACTGAGACAAGAATACGCAATTTTCTGAGCGGTTGAAAAATGGTTGTTATGAGTAAAAAAAGTTACTAAGTGGTATTTTATGTGGTGTATATATACTAGTATATATTAAAAATATATATGTATATTATATTTTATACTTTTATATATAAAATGTGCATATATAAATTATATCTATACTATTTCTATGCCTGCTTATACATTCTACGTTTAATCTCTTCTGAACTTATTTTTGTTGAAATTACATGATCGTTTTTATTAATTTATATTCTAAGAGTTATGCCAGAAATCGCATTATTTTCAACAATATTTTTATTGTCTTAACATAATTTCTAAAGTAAATTGAATGTCTCATACTATATAATATAACTATGTAACATGCATAACCGTAGGCGGAAAGAGGGGATGCTACAACATTTGTTCTAAGCTAGATGTGTCGTCTATGCACTATATACCTTTGTTTAAAAACAAAATTACTGCTTTGAAAGTTATAATTCTCATCCGCATTTAAGGGGTTTCACTTTGGTGCAGTTTAAGATTTTCACAAAATGATTTTTGGCTTAAAGTACACTTTAGTGTCAAACGTGGCTCAATTGGTAGAATAGTGAAAAGAAAATATTTTCTTTATTCAACCAGCTGTAGTGTTGATGTTAATGAATGTTAATTTTTTTGGTCAAAAATTACAAATTCTTTTTACAAGTCCACCATTTTACGAAAAATAGATGTAATGCTAAAAACGCGCTTTAGTTTAATGCAGATCGTCCGTAGAGACCTACTTGAAAAAGGTGATTAAGGAGATTGGTCCGGTAGCCACTGTTTTATATCAAAATGTCAGTATTAACCTTTTTATAAACTCAAATAGAAAAGTACGATGACTTTTTCTTTAGGAGCAATCTAGACTGGACAAAATTTCAAGGGGTTAGAATTTTGTATTAAAGTTAAAAAAAGTGTTAACATTTGACAGATGATAGTGATAGCTTTAACGACGCAAGATTTAATAAATAAATTGAAAAAATATTTAGTAAATACTGTTATGCTTACATGAAATAAATAATATTTCGTACACAAGTATTTTCGTATAATTGAAGTCGGAAGAAGAAGAAAAGTAAAATATTTTTCCCACCTCAACTTCACATGGAATTTCCCGGTTTCACTTTGAACTCATAAGCGTAAGAAGACCAATTCGAAAATATAGAATCATCTCTTATATGCTATTATCACAAAACGAGGTCAATGGGTTCAAAACCCGGATTAGTTTTTTTTTGTAAAAATGTGGTATTTGCACATATTAGTTCAATATTAGTTTGTATATGCTTAATATTCAAAAGCGTAGTCTTACCACCAGTAAACTCAAATACCTTTAAATTTAGTTTTTATTAAAAAGAAAAATACAGACGAGTTCAAAATTGAAAACTGTAAGTTAATAGTGAAGAGACTACTACTGTGTTTCTTAAAAAAAAAAATGTATTAAATTTTGTTGAAGAGGAGTTTGTACCGCTATCCCTCTACTCGACACATATCGCCTACGCCGCTCTAAATGCAGTAGTATACGTCTTGATTCTATAAATGCCAATTCGAAAACTGAATTGAATACCCCTACAAATTGAATTGTAAATTCGATTGCTAATAAATGTGTATGTGCGCATACATATGAAGTAACGGCATAAATGAGCAGTGAAGTTCGTTAAGAAGTCGCCATATCCACCAATGCTCGGAATACTTGTAAGCAGCAATATTTTTGTCTAACCTCAAATCTTCTGTATAATCAAAGGGAAGTCAAGATAAATGTATATAAAATTGTATGTGTATTTGTATATAACTTTGTGTAAATGCGAGCTTTTTGCACGACTGTGTCCTATCTTTCAAGGACATCGCTCTTCTTATGAGTCACTTTCGATTGTTCCACTACAATTCACGCACTGAGAATTCATTCGATTTTAGTATTTATATGTACTTATATATTGATGCGTGTATATGTATGTACATATGAATTTTTTAAGTATATCCTTCTTCCCTTCGTCGTACTCTTAAATGATATATCTTCCGCATCCCTCCATATTCAATTCCTCAAAACTCTCAGCCATCAATCCCATCAGCCCGGAAGGCAAGTAAGTCTGTGCAACAATATATTTTTTCTAGCTCTGCGAGTACTACGAACTTATCATATTCAACATTTCGCACAATCGTCATCGCAATGCACTGTTAGAGAGCCGCCCCATACGTACGAGTGTATGCGCCTTTGACGAGCACGACGACGATTTTGTCATTCCGTCAAAATGTTAATAATGTTTTCATTTCATTGTTTGGGTATGTCTGACCTATGAAAATATTTTCTCAAACAATAAATTCTACGTCTACATTTTAGTTTTTTTTTTGATTTTTTGAGTTTTTGCTTCACTACTCGTGCGTAGCGCTCGCATTGCGAATTATTTCTTGGATTTCGTCTTGCTTTTGTTGCATTTTTCGGAACGTTTGTGAAATCTTTAAGAAATAGCATAGCGAAAGCAAGAAGTAGCAATGTTTAAGAAATTAAAGATTCCTTTGAATAATACAAAAATGTGAATTAAATGCTGTGCATGTGCACATATATCAACACACGCTGCATACATTTAGGCGTTTACACGCTCTTCGGTGGCATGTCACACACAGCTTCGATATTTACGTGTGTATTTGTTTTAGAAATGTTAATATTATTTGTGTTTTAGATGTCAATGGGTCAATAGGCTTAATCTGTGTACTTTTTGCACCTTCAGTTATATAATAAATGTACCGTAGGCAACCCTTTAAGTGTGAAAATTTGTGAGTGTAAGAAAACATGGAAATCGCTCAAAAATGTAGTGCACATATATATTTATCAATGAAGTTTATGCAGTAATTGAACTTTTGCGAGGCCAAAGAATGAGTGGTGGTAGTAAAAAGAGAAAGAGTGATTGCTTATAAGGTCGCGATATTAATGGGTATAAGAGATAGAGTAATTAAAGATCAAAACATATTTTTTTTAGTGGGAGATCATGAACGCAACAAGTTTCATAAGAAATATTAATTTTCGAGATCCGGGGGATCCGATTGGCAATTTCAAAATTTAACTATTATCCAGATTGTTTCGACTGCTGTGAAATCACTATACTGTGGGAGAGATGAAATGTGAGAACTGAACGTATCAGAGAAATAGTCTTTAGGCCTAATATGGTACATCTATTATTGACCAAATTCTGATAAAAATCAAGTTTAATGGGTCCAATCTCAACCAGTTTTTTGTATGACATATTTACTTTATCGGCTTTACCCTCCGATAGTACTACTTGAAAGATTCTGTAGATCGAGTGCGGTTATTTGTTGACTGGAGACAAGTTAAGATGTCAAAAAACTAAAAGTCGGTAATGAATATGGTAGTGCAACATTGAGTGTGCCATAAGACAATTCTCATTTCTCCAAAATTACGAAAATTTTATTTTACAAAAGTTGTAAGCCAACGATAGAATTCAAGATGGAGCATTTGAGAGTTCTATTACTTATATTTATATTTTATTGATTCTATTATTCTCTGTTTAAATCTGTATGAAAGTTGTCGAAAATTAGATGACATGACATGAAGTGTTGTGCTAGTGCCTCGTTGTTTAATTGTGGTTATTAACAATGTAAAAGGAATATACAGACCCCTGCAGGAAGTTCACAAATTTTGAGTGGATGTAAAGCATTATTTATTCCCGATGAGGCATAACCCAACGTAGAAATATTGAACTGCTTTATTTTTGAATCCAAATAAGGAGTATAAATGTCCCCAAATAGGGGTCATAAATGAGGTTAAGAAAGAGTTCATCGCTTACTCTGTGTCTCAGCTGCAGTACGAACAATTCATCAAGGTATCGGGAAAACCATCAGTCGATGAAATGTCAGGACATATTCCACTGCCGGATAATTTCTGTAATAGAGTCATTGTTAGAAATGATCTAAAGTGAGTGTCTTAATATTAATTATCGTATTAATGAACTATAAAAACTAACTAACTAAAACAAACATATGATTATGATCATTACATATTTTCCACTGGAATTTATTGTAGTAGAAAAGTACAAAATTACTTGACATCGATACTAGCGAGAGGTAAATCGAGGAATCTCTCTCCTCTCCTCCTCTTTTGGTAAGACTCACAGAGCTTATCTCAATTAAAATGTATCACAAGTTGTCCCCCTCTTCTGAATATCTTTTCAACAAAAACATCTAACAAGATCTAGCAACATTTTGCAAATACTTCATAGAACCAATATATGCTGAATTCCCTACATGGTAGGGAGGTATAACTTCAATTCAACAGATCGATGGTGGGAAAAATGTGGTGGAATTTACGATAACAGCTGCGTTGTATAAATGGCAGCTAAATTAGTTTGATTTGTTGTTTTTGCTGACATGTTCATGTGTGTGCATGTGCTGAGTATCTATATGCCCAAATGAAAATAATAACAACAACAAAAGCTAATAAAACGCAGTAAATAATTTAAGCAAACAACAACAACCAAATAAAGTGCTTAATTTACGGTTATTTGAAGAAAATTAATTAGAGTCGAAATGAGGCTATGCAAAGCCTTGTATGTGGTGAACGAAGGTGATGGCATGGAAGCATAAAATGAGATAAATAATGTGGAGACATAAATAATGTAGAGAAAATTTTTGGCGAATAAGCAAGCAAATAAAATTGTTGCAGTAGTGGTAGTGGTTTTAATGAAATATTAAAGGCAAACTGATTGGGTGAGCGATTGATGTGTCAAGATTCTTAAATTGTTTTTCGGTATTTCTATGAGACTCAAGACCTCAAGAAAAATATTGGAAATAAATACAAAATACACATTGTTTTAATTCAAATATTTATTGAAGTTTGTCTTGTTCAAAGAACTTTTAAAGGTTATCAAATCCATGAAATTTGGTAAGTTTCAAGTAATTAGAACTATCCAACTTACTGATCGGGAAAACGTAAACAAATTTCCTATCAAAACTGGAGGAAAATATTTCACATCGGAAAATACACTGATAACCAGGCCCACTTGTCATATACGAGCATTTATTTTAGACTTCAAAAGCGTTATAGGTCTCTTACCAATAATCCCTGAACCGTATTTTTAAAGTGTTTTGTATGAATTTTCGTTCACAGTTGGTACTGAAAGAGCTATTATAACCCTGTTATAATAAGAGCTATTATTACCATTGACACAGTATTGTTTGAGCATGTGCTAAAGATAGATACCAGCAATGAGAAAATACGCCATATTTTACATTTTTTCTCGATAATGGCGAAGACGTAAGCCAGGCGGTTGAAAATATGAATAGTTACGGACTGATTTTGTAATAGCAAATTACGCGCAAATTTGGTTTCGTCTTTACCGTGCCGGTAATTTTGATGTTAAACATGCACCACGCTTCGAAGGGCCAATTGTGAAATGATCGATAAAATAATGAAAATCGTCGAGTCATGTGAGCAGTGTTTCGATTGCCCATATGGGTGATAAGGGGGTTACTTACGACAATGACGAATGACGGTCAAGAAGCTTTTGGTATGTGTTTGGTGGAATTTACAGAAAATTATATACTATGAGCTGCTCACCTATGGCCAATTTCTTTATTCGAATCTGTACTGTCACAAATTGGACCGCCTGAAGGAAGCAATCGTACAGAAGCGGGAAGCTTTCGCCAATAAGAGATTAATTGTTTTCCTTCAGGACAACGCCAGCTCGCACACATCAATAGTGATTCGCCATGCATCCACCTTATACTCCGGACTTGGCACCAAGTGAATTGAAATTCGCCTGAATAGAAGCTTGTGAAAAGCGACTGTCCCAGTTTTTTGCCAATACAGACGAGGGTTTCTAAGAGAGTGCCATTATGAAATTACCTTCAAAATGGCAATGAGTTATCGAACAAAACGGCGCATATTTGACCAAAATCGGATATATTATATATATGCATGGTATAGGCTGATAAAAAAAGTAGTTATTTAGTAGGTCTAATCACGAATCAGTTTGATTTTACATTCATTTTTTCGCTCTTTTTTGTTTGTTTTTCGTAAATATAAATTATAATAATGTTGTTTTTGTTTTTATTACTCAGGCGCACCATTATCTCACTCTAACTAATTTACTGCTGAGTAGCGGCTAGGTTGGGCTATTTAACTATTAGCCATATAAAATTCGATGTGGCTAAATAAGAATGACGCCGACGGCTGGGTGCTAAGAGGGTACTAACAATAAGAGCAACAACAACAACAACAACAAGAGCATTAACATTATTAGTAAAAGCAACAACAATGCGTATCCAATAACGCCAACTACACTAGTTAAACAACAACAAATGCGAGAGAGCAGTAAAACAACAGTTGGTGGCCACTAACACCGGCCAAACAACAACAAGTATACTTGCATATGCCAGTGCTGTATACATACTTATACATATGTATACATACCTATGTGTTTATGTGTTTATGTGTGTGCTGGGGACTGTAACCTACACAAATACGAAAGTGTTGCTGTTGCGCTGAATGGTTGGGCCTTCACTTTCTGACTGTCACTAATACAAAGTAAGAAAATAAATACACGAGCGCACACATAAAGTACGCACATAGCACATCCTCCACGATATTGTGACGTCCTGATTAGTTGGTTGTTTTCATAGCCGTACGTGCAGCGTGCAATGGTAGTGGTGGTGGTGGTGGTGGTGAATACTTTGTTGTTGTTGTTTAACTGCATGGTGGATTTCCACAAAAACAACAAGGTAAGTCAATTATACAGACGCAAATACACACGCCTATATGAAGCGTTATTGCGCTGAGAGTAGAGTAGAGCGCAAGAGCATTGCCTACAACTACAAATACAAAGTGCGGGTGCACGAATACATGCTCCGACGACGATACACGCGTACACACACTTAAGTAATCAAGCAGAAATCCAGCCATTCAGGCATACTTCATGCTACTTGGACTGCGTGTACATGTTTGTGGCCTGCCTTCCGCACCGTTTGTACGCGCTCCTTGCTGCTTTACGTTGCGTTCGGACTCGAGGTGAATGTTATTTCAGCTACAGATTCAGTATCTGACGTGTTACTATCCCGAACGGATCGTTTAGCTCGGTGAAGTGCTGTAGTCAGCAAAACAAAATAAAATAACACCAAGGCAAACAAGCGCTGGACCAACGGTATTTTCAAGTGGAAAGGGAAAATAAAAATTAAATGAATAAGTGTATGTGTGTGCGCATTGATATATTGCAAAGGTAGCGACGACACTTGCCACACCACTTTAACGCCAATCGTACGCGCTGTTGTTGTTGGTGTACGAGTAAAAATAATAAAATAACATTTTAGTTGCAAAAACAAAAAAACGCAAAACAAATAGAAAATAAATATAAAAGCGTTCAATCCATGTGGAGCAAGCGCCCCATTGTCGTATTTGTTGCTAGACGCGTTAAGAACCTGCGACGACGCGCAAGTCTGTAGCAGTAGAGTTTACTTAAAAAATACAAACAAGTGAAATTAAGTAAATATTTGCTAAGCAAACAAAGAATTTGGCGAATAGAACTTGCGACTTGAGAAAACAAATACGCGCGACAAGCGATTGCAGGCAAATTAAGTAACGGTAAAAAGCGTGTGATGCTAAATTAAGCAAAAAACGTTAATGGATGTTTAAAAAAATGTTTGAAAATTTAATAAAAACAATAAAAAAGTAAACTTGCAACCAATTGCATGTGCCACAGTGTTAGAAAGCGTTTCTCGAAAATCTAACAAAAAGTAATCTACAAAAAGTTGTGTTGTTTAAAATATCAATCGTAAGTTTTACCGTCTGCAATTTTTCAACTGCAGGCCACTTGCAAGTCAACCAACACCATGCATACACTCTTCACCGATCAGAACTCCTTTTCGCGCCATTACGCGCAAACCGCCGGCTATCCGAGTGCAGCCACCGCCGGCGCCATGACCACAGCCTCAGCCGCGGCCGCGGCACACTATGCATACGATCAGTACTCGCGTTACTCCTATCCAGCTAGCGCTTACGGCTTGGGCGCACCACACCAGAATAAAGAGATCGTGAAGCCACCGTACTCCTACATAGCGCTCATTGCCATGGCTATACAGAACTCAGCGGACAAGAAAATCACACTAAATGGCATATATCAGTATATAATGGAGCGCTTTCCCTATTATCGCGACAATAAGCAGGGTTGGCAGAACTCGATACGGCACAACCTCAGCTTGAATGAGTGTTTCGTGAAGGTGGCGCGTGACGATAAGAAACCTGGCAAAGGTTCATACTGGACGCTTGATCCCGATTCGTATAATATGTTCGATAACGGTTCATTCTTGAGACGACGTCGTCGTTTCAAGAAAAAAGATGTGTTGCGTGAAAAGGAGGAGGCCATGAAGCGACAAGCGATGATGAATGAGAAGTTGGCCGAAATCAAACCGTTGAAGCTGATGACTAACGGCATTTTGGATCACAAACATATGGCGGCGCATGCACACTTCAAGAAGGAGCCCATCATGGAGCTCGGCTGTCTGGCAGGCAAAGACATGCACACCGGCCTGAGCACCGCTATGCTGAACTCCTGTCATGACAGCTTGGCGCAAATGAATCATCTCACCGGCACGGTGGAGCACGCCGGCTTCACCGTCGACTCGCTCATGAATGTCTACAATCCACGCATACACCACAGCGCCTATCCGTATCATTTGAACGAGGATAATTTAGCCGTCGCTTCCACACAAATGCACGCACACCACGCTGCTGCCGCGCATCACGCCCAGCTACGTCACCATCATGCCGCTCACGTCTCACATACGCACCCATTAACGCCTGGTGGCCACCCAGGTGTGCAGCTGAGCGGCACAACCGCCTTAACATCTGGCGCTTCACCCACAACGATCTCAACGCCACATGGTCCGACACATGGTGGCTGGTATACACCTGAAACGCCACCATCCGAGCCGATCGGTAATGGCGGCGCTGGTGCAGGCAGCAGTAGTGTTACAATTACTGGCACACCAAACAATAATAATAACAACAACAATAGTAACAATAACAGTCACAATCATAACGGTCCAGCAGGTGTGCATATCGGCAATCAGAATCACGCCTCAGTACTCACCGCTACCAGCAGTCCGACGGCTGTGGTAGGTGGCGTCGTTACGGGCCACACATCTTTGGGCTTTCGTGATATGCTCTTCGAGCAGAACCAACCATGTCAAATGGATACGGGCAGTCCGAATGGCAGTCTACAGTCATCCAGTCCACCGGTTAGTGCCAGCGCAGCGGCAGCCTCCGCAGCAGCCGCGGCGTCGGTGATCAACAGTCATCATCATCACCATCATCATCATCTGAGCGGGAATCTGGGCAATTTAAGTAATCTGAGCAACTTAAGTCATTACCGTTCGCATGTGAGTCACTACCAGGACTATGGTATCAAATATGGCGTCTAAATCACAGAACTGCTAAGCGCCGATGAGTTCTGAAATGTGGACCGGTACTTGGTAATGTTCCAGCGTAACGGCATTGCGCTTGTGGTGCGCATTATCGGAGAATGCCGTTATAAAGTAATGCATTTAGTGTCTGACCCGCTAGTTTGGCTTGAATGGTGTCGCGAGCGTCTTCACGCTTTCGAGTTATCAACAGCAATGCAACGAAGTTTAATTACTTTTAGTAGTTGTTCTTAATACAAAGTCTAAGGTATACGAATTTATATTCTAAGTGTTAATAATATTATACTGTAGGATTATATAAGTACATATTTATTTTCTTTTCTTTGCTTTTATTGAAAACAAAAAACACCAGATTCAATATATAGGGCACAGGGCATCTACATATTTATATTTGTAGATATGTATGTAATTACATGATGTTGTACGCCAAAGGATGTGTAAAATAATATTTTTCAATAATAAAAGCAAAATTTTTCTGAAATTCGTTAAATTTTTTTAAGACAAATTTAAAAAAAAAAATCTAAAAAAAATTATAAATTACAAAAACAAATACATAAATTATGGAAAAAAGTCGGACTATGAAAAAGAAATCCAAAACTAAAAGAATAGATTTTAAATAGTTTTCACAAAAATATTTATTTATTTTTTACATAATTTCCAATATTTTTTTCTCACAAAATGTGCATTAAAAATTTTCGAAAGATTGTGTGTATACGCACGTACATATTTACACATGCTGTTATTTATAGGCGCATTATTTAAAAAACAAAATTAGTAAAAAATCGCAAGTAAAAGTCAAAAAATTTGATTTTTAAAGGGCAAGAAATATAAGCACATAAAATAAAATGCTGAAACAAATTGTTGTTGTATTTAAAATAAGAAAAAGATAGTAATAACAATAATAATAGAATTAATAAATAATAATAAAATTGATTTAAGTCCATAAGTTTTAGCGAATAGCAAAGAAATTTTGTGATCATTCGAAATAAAATGTTAAGCCTTTTAAGTTTTTAATAAATAATTAGATATAAAGATTACATATAAAGTAAATATAATTGTTTGTAAAATATTAAACGAAGTAAATAATTAAATGAACTCTTGAATAATAAGTAGTTTTTAATAGTACTTAAGTATGACAGTTACGCTGTAATCATTACGTTTATATTTTTAAGTAATTTGATCAAAATGTCGCATTGATAATATACATAGCTAAAAAAAAATCTATGCTTATATATAGATTGAGAAAATTACAAAAAAATATAACTGAGAAAATATTACACTGGAGAATTACAAAAAAATTGTTAGTTTTATTTATATACGACGAAAGCTTATATTTAAGGAAGCAATTACTTCAAGTGATACTAATGAATGGAAAGCATCCCTAAAAGGCCCGCAATTCTAAGGGCTTAAGATTTTGCAGCTTGAATCGAGATAGCGTGAATAAAGCCTAAAGCAGCAAATAAATAATGAGGCTGATAATTCAGGCTCCAAATAAAACCATTGCTTTTGGAGCCTTAAATTTTTGGCTTAAATGCCTATATTTTGATGTTTTAGGTTTATTTGCTGAAACAATGTCTTCACAAACTATTAGCATAAATATTGTTTAACTGTAATTTTAACATTTTATATGTTTTATTTATAACTTATATAATGATACAATAATTTTATAAATAAGGCTCGCTAAAAATATTTAATGCTGCCACAATTAATTATTGAACTTGGAGATTTTCACAAAAATTTGTGGGAATTTATTATTATCAATGGTTTAAGTCCAAGTTTTTGTCTGTTTATGGGTTATATATTATAAAATATTAGAAGAGGTATAAGAAGTTGTGATTAAATTGATTTAAAATCGTTGCTTATTTAATTGAAAAAAGCCGTCTTAATAATGGATTGCTTTAGTGTAAAATATTTACCAAACTCTACTCAATATTATTATATTAAATATTTTGAAGACATTATATTATCATCAACTTCCTCATTAGAGCCTTCTTTCGAATCACTTATGTATTATATCTTGATTGGATACAGCAATTAATTAGTGGAAAAGTTATTGTTTATTATTATTTATGATAGCCGATATTAACCTCTTAGTTGATATGCTTCGTTATCCAAAAATAAATCAGAAATTAAATTTTTTATCTAGTGTTGTACCATCCCGGGAAGCAGCAGCTTACTTTTGCAATTAATACAATAAAAGTTATTTTATTTTGTGTTTGAAAATTTCAATTGCTGCTTTGCTTATATGTTTTAAAGCTAAGCTAGTTTTTTTTTGGTAGTTCAAAAAATGCCGAACACGATATCTGTTAGATTTTAAATATGGCGCCCAATAGAGGAATTGGAACTACTCTCAATTAACGTATCATCTCTTATATACAATATTTTTTGAAACTTAATCCGAATTTACACGCTAAATGAGAATATATGCGAACATTACTAGGACTGTTTAATTTATTCCCAATGAATATCTTTTAACATTTATTTCCAATTATTTATGACTTAATGTATATATATGATATAATGTATGTATATGTATAATTTTTCATTATTTTGCTTCAAAAATCTCTCGTCGGCTTAAAGTGTTAACTTACTAAATTCAATTTTTGTCTTAGACATATGTCGCTTTATTAAAAATGAGTGCCAAAAAACTATTTGATCAGCAAAACCGCTAAGTTCATACTTTCGAAATTTTGTGGTGTTAATTAGCGTTGCCATATATTTACATATATCTCACAGATTAAATATTTTCGGTATGAAGTTTGCTATAGAAACTAAGGACCACATATTCGGTATATGAGGCTTGAATAGTTCAGGTGTGATTTAGACCATTTTTAGGCGTGAGATGGCGTATTTTGAGGTCAATATTTTATACAAAGTTTTATTCCAATGCTTTTATTGGTAATCGATTTATATACCGTAAAGTGAAAGAATCAGATGGAATTTAAAATTCTGTTATATGGCAGTAGGCGAGATTGTTTTCCGATTATGCCCCTTTTCATTTTGTAACGTACAGATGCGGAATAATGTCATTCAGTGAATTTGGCTAAAATTGGTGAGCTCGTTCCTGAGATAAGGCATTTCACCTAAAATTTGGCGTTGACACACCCATTGTACAAATTTTACGTCAATTACTATGAAGTTATTCCGTACCATCTTTGCTGTTAAATTTAATGCGTCCAACGTATTTCTTTAGTCGGTTGACGATTTCACCGATTTTCATTCCATATAAGTATGTGGACAAGAACTTGTTCTCAGTAAGTTTCGTTGATTTAGCTTTAGTAATTTGTGAGACATGCATTTTAAACCTATTAGGGGTGGGGCCACACCCACTTTTTAAAAACTTTTAAGCACAGATCCCAACCCTACTTTGATGCTCTGTATCAAATTCAAATATTTGATGGATATTAAAATTATATCTTTTAATAAAACTCTTTTCTAGCAAATCGTCGGGTTCCGTACATAGGATGTATCAAGTCTTAGCATTTTTAATTTCGTCTTATATTTTAAATTTGGTCCATGTGTGTTTATGAGCTAGCTTGTAGTTATGGCATAAGCTGACAAAAAATATATATACATAGATAACTGAAGTATTCACTCGAAAACATATTTCGTATCATTCCATCGCTGTTATACTATACTCTTAACATAGCCATATTGGGTGACCATGAAACTGGTGAACGGCAGTTGTTCAATTGCAATATCAAAACATGCCATCGAAGTGCGTCAACCAAATACCAAAACAATGGAAACTTAATTATTAGATTGAATGACAGTTAAACCACTGTACGCAGGCGAAGAACACAAGTTCCCCGTTGAACTGAAGAGTGGAAGTATTGAATGCATGTGTGTACAGAGGTTTGGTAACAAATCGTAAGCAACACCAAAACAACCTGTTCGGTTATAATAGTAAAAAACCAAAAAATAATAATAAAAAGATAATCGAAATGGAACAAATATCGTTGCAATGCACAATAGTCAACTATATAGAGCGCACTGTATATATGAGTATATGAGCAGTTGGAACCCAGTTGGAAAATTTTATTAACAGCACAGTTGAAACTATGATTGAGTACAAAGGATAAGAAGAATATATATCTTCAATGTTGTTTTAAGAGCAACATCTCCAACAAATTTTAAATTCTTCTAAACTTTTAAACTTCTGAAAACCATCATTAAAGGTATATATTGGGAAATGTCATCAACAGTGACTATTACATAGTATTATTGGACCGTTTGAAAGGCGAAATCGCCAAAAATGGCTCTATTTGAAGAAAAAAAAGTGATTTTTCTTTAAGACAGTGTACATTATCTTAAATCAATGAAAAATATTCCAAAGTTTATTGAATTAGGCTTCGAATTGTTTCCGCACTCACCGCATTTTCCCGAACTGACCTCTACCATTTGACCATTTTCTGTCCTCAGATCTCAATATAATATTCGTTGGAAAGAAATTTAGTCACAATGAAGAAGCTTATTATACTCGCATATATTTATTTAAATACATATCTTTATAATGTCACCACTTTCTCTGACATAATTCAATTAATATAAAATCGAAAACTGACAACAAATTAGCCCCTTTTAGTTAAAATAGTATATCCAAAATAAAAAAGTAATAAATACTATTTTTAGACAACTTATGTACATACCTATGTTCGAAGCGCCATGGACAAATGATTAAATTGATTTCATTGAAAGACGATTTAAATGTCTAAAATACAAAAGTTGGATTAGAAATTCGTTTCGTTTGATGACAACTTGACAGGTGAGCCAAATTGATTGATATCGCCAATAAATGGTATTTACCAAAATGACAAACGATGCGAAGGAGACATACAGTAAGGAGGCATGACTTTTGAATGGTGATGAGCATGTTTCGAGTGTTTCGAATACTACATGTGTATGTACAAATAGTAAACAGAGACATTGTTATGCAGCACGATAATAAGAGAGTGACATCCACAGTGGCTTTAGAAATCTAAATTCGCATCGTTTCGTTCAAAAACCGAAGTTTTCATAACACTGTGTGACAAATTTAAATTGGCTTTCTTTTTTATGAGATATTTTTGCTAATACTTACACTCTGTTCGCTGGCTACATTTTGAAAGGGGTTTTTCTGCGTTAGAGTCCTATCACAATGAGTACTTTATGTCCGTTGCGTTAACGCATTCAACTGACATTAAAAGTATTCTTGTATGTCAAAAACAACAACTTAAAACTGAAATGTCCGTTGTTGGAAAACATTTTCTAAAAATTTGTTGAAAATATTGAATGTATAAACAAATCAAAAAAATTGTTGTTTGGGTTACTCCAAAAGAACGCATTTTGGGTAATTTAAAAAAGGATTAGCTAAAATTTATGGGAAGGAATTCTTTCGTAGCGCAGTGTAATCAATCGAATTTTATAACGATATATAGATATACTCACATACATACATATCTGTATACAAAACACAATACCATACGTTTATAAACGGTTAATTTGAAAAAAATACCTACAATTGTACCCACCCACCAATAATTGGCTTTGTTTGTTGTTATTGTTGTATAATGAATATCATAAATTTATGAAAAGAGGGAAATTAATAAGTATAATAAAAGTCCTCAATATTAAAACTGACTGGCGCCAAAATTGTCGTACTCAAGTGCACGAGGGCTAGACAATATCAAAAAATGAGAAAAAATTATTTAAAAAACTTACCACAAAAATATCAGACAATAGAGTTAAAATTAAAGTATTTCGATTTGATTTTTTTACTTCAAAATACCTATATATATAGATGTGTATGTATGTATTTATAAATCAATTGAAATTACAACAAAAGCTGCAGTCATTATTACAATGCTTTTGAAAGGTAATCGCAAAATTGGTGAAAATAATAACAGCAAGTTGACGGACAAACAAATTTTGACATAACAACAACAAATTATAACAACAAATACAACAGAATGCGTATGTGCATATATATTAGTGCAAAGTTAGAGTTTTTACTATTCATTACTGTTTTGTTGTTAGTGTTTTCTTAGTCAATTTGACTGATTTCAATTGCACTCGAATTCGATAATAAAGAAACTCAGTTTTCCGTTATATATGTTATGAAGGTCTAAGCGCCATTTAGTCGGCTAAGTTCGTTTTGTTTTGTGTGAACAGATGATGATTCATTTGTGGAAATATTCTTCTAATACTTGAGCTTATCATAGGTTCGTTCGATGTCCTATGGAAAGTTGGAGATGGAAAACATATGGAAAGTAAAGAATTTGAAAATTAGACCATATAAGTATATAAGAAGGAACTTCTTATATTCCAAACACTAGTTCTAGGAAATAGTATCCGATAAGATTTTTAATTTCATCGCATGGACGCCGATTAAACAACGGCAAATTAAAACCCCTAAAACTAGGGAAAGACAATTTTTGTTGAGGGTGAGGAGTTAACTAGACCTCTAGACTAGACCAGAAGACTCTTAGCATATAGTAGTAAACCGAAGAACAATGAAGCTCCGAGTTGTTTCCACTCTACTGACAGTGAGACTGAAGTGCTGTTTCTTGCAGCTTTATCAGCTTTAAATGTACGAATATCGTTGAAGCCTTAACTAATCTTGAATACATGGTCAGTGAGCTCAAGGATGGTGTTGTGAGTGAGTACTGACCACGAAATGGGCAATAATTTCTCTAAAGGAGGCTGCACTCCGGGGAAATAGATCTACTGATAGCACTAATGGTAGCCTATTCCGCTTGAAAAATTATATACTGGTCAGGTAGCCTGAAATTAGAGTTGATTGGCAGTTCCCGACAACAGGCTCCAATACCAACTTTCTCCTCACGTTTTGACCCATATCCATCCCTCCATCCATAAAAAGGCGCACTACTTCTCTCCTTACCATCTACACCTCACTAGGATTAGATCAAACCTAACTTAGCTAACTCAACTTAGCACTCTGTATTAAATCGGCTAATATTGTAAGTACATAAAAAAAAGATTTCGAGAGCAAATATTATAGATTTTAGTACTTGATAGGAAGTTTATTTATCCCCGTAAGCACATAACTATTGATGGTACTTTTTAGGGTTAAAACTAGTAGAATTTTCAACAAGGTCAGAAAGCATAAAATGAAGTAATATAAATTAAAAGTGTTACATATCACAATTGGCCATAAATGGCATTTGTGTGTAAAAACTATGCACCCACCACATCCACCACACCACTTCATTCTACACCACACCAGACCATTTCTTCTAATCTTCAGCACACAAAAATAATAATTTCGCAGTGAATGCCTTAAGCTATGTACCCTTGAAGTGGTGGCACGCGTGCATAAGATCCCAATCTCTGCATCCACCACACATATACAAACATGCACACTCACATATAAATATACAGTATTGGCCAAAACTAAAGCACCCTTCTATTGCGATTTTGTAAATTGCTAATTTTCTTAAAACAAAGAAATCAGAAATAAAAAACCGTTTATATATATTATTAGGTTATATATTCACTTACAATAAAACAACATAACTACTATTATTTTCTTTTGATTTTAATAGTTTCACCTAAAATAGTTCATAGTAGTCAAAAATTCATTGGTAACAGTAACTTCTCAAAGGTTTTGATTACACTAAATTATCAATAATATTTTGCGATTTGCCGATAATGCTATCCTTGCGTCCTTATTATAATTTTATAGATTTTCCTTTTAATTTTTATATTAACTATATCTTAAAAGTTCTGAAAGAGTTAAGATCAGGAGTAAGATTAGGAGTAAGAAAGGAGAGTAAGGTAATTGGTATTACCTCTTTAAACTATAGCAGAATTTTATAAAAATTTTATTTATAAATTTATATAAAATTTATTTATAAAATATTATAGAATTTATAAAAAGTCGTTATACACGAATTGGTCCATTATTGTTACTTTTTTGAGATTTGACCCCACCTCTTGCCATTTCACAGTTGGCATAAAACTTATGATCGATGCTCCGGCGTTCCGGTCTTCTCCCTTGTCATATATCGTTCATCGATTCAACTAAGAATAAAAAAAATTCCATTTCTCGACAGTGTAATCAATTTACCTTTGGTAAATGCTTGTTTAACCTCTAAATTTTTACTTAAGTGTAGACATGGATCGGCCGTCGAGTGAACGACAGTCTTGCAATGGGTTCTTTGCCAAAAGTTTATTCATTCACCGACTAACGTAAATTTGGTTTTATATGGTTGGAAAAATTACGAGATCCTTTCGAAAGTGTTGTTTGATGAAAAAGTCATGCAGTTGAGAAGTTTTTAGCCGTTTTCGTACATTTGCACGTACATTCGTACATTTGTCGATATTCTCTTATAATCCGGGATCTGTTGCTGATATACTTTACACTAATTTCATGTCGAGATAAACCACTTTTCCAAAAATTTATTACTGACTCTTTAAATCCTCATTATTAACGGTTCTTTGTCATTTTTAATATTTTAATACCATTAACAATGTGAATATATATAACCAATAATATATATATATAAAGTTGACATTTGTGATTTTGCGATTAAGAAAATTATAATAGCAATTTAGAAAATCGCGCTAGGTGGGTGCTTCAGTTTTGGCCAATACTGTATGTGTATAACCTGTTGTATCGCACTCACTGCAGTAAAAAAATTACATTTCCTTGTGTGTCAGCAGTCACACACCCATATTTATACGTATATATGTAAGTACACCAACAATTTCAATATGTTTACTTAAAAAAATAGCTGCTGCGGTTAATGTTGCAGCCGTTTGGTCGTGTGGCGTTAATTTGTTTGCCGCATTTTGTGTTTGGTGCTTTCAATTTAAAGTAGTAAATTTTTCAGTGCAAATATTTGATAAAAATTTTGTGGGCAAAACAAATACATATTATGATAATATTATAATATATTCATATGACCATATGACCACATGTATTTGAACATATAACAAGTTGACCTCTCACAAGTTATATTTGTTAGTAAGGTTTTTGTTTTGCATGGATGTAGGCGTTTATTTAAGTTGATCTTTGACTCCTATATTTACTTTTTTCACTTATTGACTTATAGCGGTAACAAGGAGTCGTATTTAAATTTGAAGAGCAATAAAAGGAAAACGCTTAAGAAGGCGTCCGGTGGCCGTTTCAACGACAGTCGAGTCTATGTAACCGGAGCGGGCCCGGATTTATGTCCAGTCAAGGATCATATTTTTAAGGATTATATCCAGTCAATAATGCCCTGTTTCGGCAAGATTGAAAATTTGTCTCCAATAACGTTTTAAATGCGGCAAGCAATGATTTAGGTTTAGGTTTATGTTATATGGCTGGTTCCCAAATTTGGGACCTGTACTGCTAAAGACAGTACTTTATGAAGTCAGAAACTGCTATAGTTGGATATCATGTGCAGAAAAAACGTCTTGAACATATCACAAACCAGCTTCGGTATTCAATTTCGGTATTCGGTATTCCCGCTAGTACCAGGTGAACTGAAGATGAGAGACCCCAAGTGTTTCAGCCTTGCAAACGGAGGTAAATCTGGAAAAGAAAGACTTTCAGTTTAAGTCGAGTTAAGCATTCCTTTGGCGTTCTCCGAGTACCAACTGTTTGCGAAAAAATTATAGTCTCTTTATAAGAGTTCGGCAGCAAAGTGTACAAAAATCATAATGAGTTAAGTCGTTCCATAAGAGAGTCTTTACTGCTTCTTTGAAGCTAATTAGGTGACTTTCGTCACAACTCTACTAATTTTTTCAATGTATACCATCGCAAAGATATCACTGAATATTGTATGGCACAGAAATGCTCGAGAAATAGACTTGCCAAAAAGCCTTTTGTAACATTTATAAGATATAAGAAGAATTAAAAGAACAAAGTTTAAAACGTGAATTTGTTTGTTGTTTGAAAAAGAAATTAAAATCAATTTAATCAATTAAAACGGAACCTAAGGAATCTTTCGAGTTGTTATTAAATGGCTGCGAAACCCTCAGTAGTTGCCATATGTTGTTTGAATTTCACATTATATTTGAATAGTATAACATTAGCCATTTATGAAGAATTTTTTTTTGTTTGAGTGATCTAATTTACAGTTACTCTTCGGTATAGATGTTGAGTAGTAGGCCGGTAGTCCAGATCATATTGCCTTCGAAGGCATTGGACGCCTATTTATATAGTTCCGCGATACCAGCGGACCTCATGTCAAAAGAGAAGAGAGATAAAATATTCATAGGGGGACAATGCAACAACAAACAGCGAATTTTTTTTTTAAACTAACCGAGTTCCATAATGGCTTTTGTAGATCGAAGAACAGTTAATGCAATTTAGTATTATTATTATATAATAATTCACTTGCCTGAAGACTTCGACGAAATCGCAAATAAAGGAAATTTTTTTCTATCTTGCATCTTGCCGTGTTGCCAGCGCGCTCTTCAGCGCGGAATAAATTTTTCGATAACTGATTTCTATGATAAATACAAAAGTGTATAGATTGTGAAGTCGAAAATCTTTTAATCAATAATTAATTTTTTAGTAATAATTTTTTTTTTAGTAAAAAAATTAAAAAATAATTTTTTAGTAATTTAGTAAAAAGTATTTTAGTAATTATTTATTGCCTCTTAGTGATCAATTTGCGGTTTCTATCTTTCTTAGAAACAAAGAGTTTAGTCTTTTTCGATTTCTGATTATTTATAGTTCTTCTCAAAGCCACCAAAACAGAAGTTTGTTGCAGGGATGAAACTTTCACATGACACATGTTATCTTAACGGGTTTATGATTAGGAAATTGAAGCAGCAAATAACTTTTATTTAGTGACGCACACATATGCATCTGGATATTGTTCTTTCCTAGTCAACTCAATATAATAGAACCAAATAATAAATTATTCATATTAATTTTATGACCTTACCTTTAAGGAGAAATTATTGAAAGTAATTAAAAATTATCGCTACTAAAATTACATTTTAACATATGCACATATAAATTATTGTTTATTATTCCATTAAGATTTAATACATATGTGTACAGAGACACCATACAGGTACAGAGATACAGACATACCATAATAGTTATGCTAATATAAGAATAAGAATATCCTGACGATGGGTATTATCACAGTGCAATATTAGTCTTCAAACGGAGGCAGTTTCCGTACAGACTCTCTGAACAAATAATACTGAAGGTAAATCGGTAAGGAAGTCAAGACTATACTGTTTTAATATCAAGAGATGAGCATAATTATATATTGAAAATTCGCAGAAAGGATTCTCCATAAATTGCAGTCAAGTTACAGCTTATAATTTAAATCATTCTAATACATAACAAACATACTAATGACATCATATATGCTCACCAATAAATTACTAAACGTCCAAACTTAGTAGCATAATAATACGTAATAATAATACTCTCTTCCTACTTCGAAATCCTTTACATTAACAACTGTTCAGTACAGTTGCTTTGATGTTCAGTATCGAAATGCAATCCTGCAAATAGTCAAATAAAGTGTCCAAAATTTTCGTTTCATTTCAAAGGCACAGTTGAAAGCCGACTACTACCGAGGCCAATGCGGAGGTAATTTAAATATTTATGCAAGACAATTAACAACTGCAACCAGATGTCAATAAAGCGTCAGCTGAGTGAGCTCATATAAACAACCACTTTACAGTCGCTTGCTAAAGTAACAAATACCTAAATGTATTATAAGTTTATGTGCAGTAAACCGTTGTGTATTAAGATATCATACGATTTAGGGTTATACAGTGGGCTACTGGTAATTCGGATATATAGCAGTTAGAAATTTGCGTACAAATGTCGCAAAAAGTGAATTCGATAAAGAGAGTAATGAGGATGTTAGATATTGAAGATATGTCTTATTAATTAATTCACCTTCTAGAACTGATATGATTGGTTTGTGATGGAACTGATGTGCCATACATAAACTGTTGATGCTATGTATATACCAACTATTTCTCAAATGCTTTTTAATTGTTTTCAATATTGTAATACTAATTTCTTTTGATCCAATATTGGATTTCAAATTTTCAAATAGGTGGCAAGCTTTCTCAAAAATATTTCACCAACTTGTTATTTTGTGATTTAATTGCATTGCTGCCGATCGATTTTACTATTGTGTATTAAGGGGTTCACTTCAGCAATTTTAAAGCTCATCATCTCGGATAAAATACTATAGTTGGTAATGATCTCTTTGTACCTTACCACAGTAACTTTAGTCCTAGTAAAATTGCCATTTGGCTGCTATTTCTTTTAAAGCCAAAACACATTAAAACACAGAAATATCGAATTCTAAGCTCGAGCTTCTTAAAATTTAGAAAGGACCCCGCCGAATCTTTCAATAATAGATATAATATACATATCAATGTGAAATATTTTTGGCTTAACTTTTAGGCATTTTATGCAAAAGTTACTGTCTTATGTAATTTGCATGCCAAAGTTATTGTTGATCCATAATTTTTTGACTGTTGGTGAAACAAGGTATATAGTTCGTGAAATCATCACTTTATTGAAACATACGGCGACCAAATGAAATCAAGAAACTGGCCATTCGATTGGTAGCAAATTAGACCAGCAAGACCATTAGACCAGCAAACAATCGAACCAAATGCACGAAATTCTGTTCAAACAATAAATGCCACAAAGACGGAAAATTTTGAAATATAAATAAATAAATTAAATAATAAATATTTAGATATTTTGATGAAAATAGGTGCACACTAGCACTGTAGGCAGGTTTTTAATGAAACTGTTTAGAATCATACATATAAAGTGCTATAATTTTGTAAACAATTATGACAGAAAACTCTAAATTGACATTTAAGGAAGCTGCATAATTTATTTAAAAAAAATTACAAATTTTGAAAATGGTGTATTTCATAAGAGATAACTGAGTGAAGCTCACGGAAGCATTGCATTTCAGCACAATCGGTTATGATTTGGAAATGGTAAAAGAAATAATGTTTGATCAATTGGACCCAAATTCGATGTCTCTTTGTGTTGTTTGCACCATAATCAGGCCTACTTTCCTTAGAAAATAATTGCCAACAGCATAAGTACATTGGACTATAGCTGCAATAGATAACCTCGGCATTTATAAAGGTAAAAATCTAAGCTAAGCGATAATAGTGGGAACAGGGGCAACCCTTCAAATAAACATCTACTGAGTTCTATCAGACTTAAACCGCACTTATTAGGCAATATATTGAATATCTTAGTTAAGCCCTTCCCCTAGGCCCGGTATACCAATTGTAATGATACTCTTTATCCAATGCAATTTATCTTGTATATAGGCGGTTTCCTGTTGGTGGCTACTCTTTCGATAGTTAGTTGCTTTGTTAGTCCCTCAGATAATCTGAGCTTTAGCCATCATCATTCTCCTTATTAAAATGAGGAAAAAAATTAGGTCGTATTGTGCATAAAAAAAAAGGAAAAACAAAAATTGTTTAAATAAAAATATAGCAGTTATTAATTATCCGCGTTTCTGTTATCCAGTTTCAAACCAGTTTCGAACATTTAATGTATCCGGTTGAACTTAACTGGGTATATTAGAATTAGTTCGAGTTAACCGAACTCTACTGTTGCCAACTTCACTGCCGTGCGCCAACCGATTTCCGTATCAGCGCCATCAGTGTGTGTGCATGCGGTTATTTGCATTGCATCACTTTCATTTAATTAGGTTTAGAAAAATATTTGAGTTTGAAATTTGCGTTTCGCTTACTTGGCCATCCGTGGCGTGGTTAGCATTGCAAATAGACGCGCTTGCAACCACAAATGCATGTGTACATAGATAATATTTGTGTATGTATTGGTGTGCCTACATACATACCGTTACAGTTTGCTGCCATTGCAATGTGTCAATATTTGTGAAAGCTGCTGTTGACATTTGTGATTGCCGCTCTCGCTTCCATCGCTTTAAACGCTGCCTTTCTAGCCTCTTCCTCGTACTCGTACTCGTTATCGCTGTTGCTCTGTTGCTCCGTGTACAGCAGCATGTCCTGTTAATGTGTCCTTATCGCTAATATAAACAAGCAAACATCAATATTGCTCTCCGCAGAGTGGACACAGAGGCTCGTGGGGATGGTGTGCTGTAATGATGTTGTTTTGTTTATTTGGTTTGCCCAAATGCCGTCAGTCTATTTTGCTTTTGTTATCGTTGTTGTTATTGTCATTGAAGTGACGCGCCTTGCTCATGTTGCTGCTTCTTATCGCTTGGTATTATTGTTACTATAAAAGAAAAATGCTTTGTGTTTTCGTGGCTGCAACCAGGCGTGGCGATGTTTCGCTTTTGCGCCGAATGCATTTTATTGTTTTTGACACCGAATTGCGCTCACATGTTAATGAGATACGCGCACGTTTCGCGCATTAGTACCAGAAGGATTCGAATACTAACATATATATGCAAAATATTGCTTTCATCGGAATAGTTAACCTCTGCATGGGAGTTAGGTTCCTAATTATTTAATAAACACAGTGTGTCTACTAGAAAAATCTTTGAAATTGATTTGATGAATGATTTTGATTGATTTGAATGAAAAAATGATTTGAAATTTTTAAAAATTTGTGACCTAAAAGACATTATGCAACAAATACTAATTCAAATACACAACATTGTAAGCAGACTCTCAGGCATATGCTAGCAAATAAGACATACAAGAGTTTGGACATATCAAGTTTTTATTTATTGCAGATTTTCGATATTGTTCTCTATAGTTCTATTTCATGGAAAAACTTTTTGTGAAAATTTTCTAGTTCAATCCAATAATATATGAGATAAAACAACTAAAAATATTTTTACCTGTTCTTCTTCAGCTAAACAGTAATTTTAAACCTTATTATTTATATTACATGTTATCTAATTATGGTGTGTATGTATGCTAGCTCCAAGGGTTTTTCAACAGTACTTTAAATATTTTGTTTAGAAATTGATATTTCTTATTAGAGAACACATTTTGTTTCATAACTATTAGTTAGTTAAATATGAAATTACCAATCATGTTCTATGTACTAACGCATTTGATTTCATCGATTCATTTTGTTTCAGTAAAAAATTTCGACATTGACTTTTAAAGTTACTCATACGTCCTGACATACATATTGTATGTATGTTGCAAAGTTTAGCAAATATGTACATTGTTTAAAAGTTTAAAATAAAATTCTTATAAGGAAGCATTTATATTCACATAAAACTCATGAAGAAGGGTGTTAATAACTTAATACTAAATAAATAAACTTTGTACTGTTGGTTCATTTTTGGTTTTAATATATTTGTGAAATTTATTCCAAAGTGGTTCAAAAGCAAATTAAAGATCTTTGGAGAGTAGGCTCTTTTGAAGGTATTAGAAAAGTCAAAATGACAGACCAGTGTTGGTACATATGTGTATACAAAGTAAATCATTTCTCTAAAAATTTTTGATGATAAGTAACCAAATTTTTTAGTGATTTGTTTGCAGTTTTCTTCAGAGGAAAACATTTTTTTTCTTTTCTTTACTTTTTCCTAAGATTATATCAGAGTCCATTTTTAATTAAGGGTGATTATAGTATTACCCACCACTTTCTGAACAATATCAGCATGTAGATATTTACGGATTTTTACATGCATATGCATATTTTTGTTAAAGGCATGTTACAATATAAATTCGTTGTTAGGGGCAATAAATATGAAATAATGAATAACATGAGACACAAAACATACAGGACTTGAGTACAATAATCACTATTCTGTGACAAATACTCTCTTTGGAGGTAATTTTCCTATTGATTAGTAAAAAATATTTCTATTACTTAAACTAAGACGATTTACAAAATATTTATATGTATGCATCCATTCCTAGGTTAGGTTATATCAATTGTGACAGATACCTCTTGGCAACGGACATAATTTTTAAAACGAAAGAAGCCGTTTTATCGACGAAACGTAAGTCACAAGTCTGCTAAGGCAACTAATTCTAATTCCAAATCTCAAGATAGCAATCTAACTCCCGCTCGCTTTCACTACGATGTTAATGATAAAAGAACGCTTTTTCTTTGAAGTACATCAGCCACATATGTGTGGAAGCGTTCTCTCAATAAATTTAAAGTCAAATCTGACAAACGAAAACTATAAAAGAAACGTTGGTTTATAATTTTTTAAGTTCCAAAGTATCCAGAGCAAAAAATGTTATATTGCTCATAAAATTATATTAACCAGATCTAAATATGTTGATATTTATGTATGAATACTCTTACTCGTAAAACAAAGTATGAAAATTGCTACCCTTTTCATTATTTGTCGCCATACTTATCGAATAAATATACAAAATGTACATAAAATTTTGATGATCGTATAGAATGATTGATGTTTCAGGAGTTTCGTCATCTCACTTATCAAACAACATATAAACATACATTCATTTGTATTGATTTGTGCGAGTGCTTCAATTGTTTACAACCAGCTGGACCCCACACGACCGTTCGCTTAATATGTGTACGTGAGTAAGAGTACACGCATGTATATATGTGTGTGTGTTCGTACATTCATATAAAAAATATGTGTTTATTTAATTATTTCTTATTTGCTCTCTTTCTATTTAGCACTTCTTTTACTATACACTAGGTTTTGAACTTTTTAAACGCACTGTCGTACATGTGTGTATCTATCAAATGTATGCGTGTGTGTATGTATTTGCATATGAGTGCGCCTACTTATCGCCCTCTTGTTATTGTACGCTTATAGCGGTAGTGTTTTTCCTTTGTAATCTGGCATCTAAACACCCAGCGTTGGTGGGAGTCAGTAGTTACATACATACATGCATACATACGAACATGCAACAAACATACCTACATATATACATACATTTGTGCATATATATGGAATGTACATCTTATTGTACGCCCAGTTTACCAGACATTATGTCGACTTTTTCTAGGAATTGGCCATAAATCAAATACAAACTAGATGCAAACAACAATAAAGTGAGCAATACGTCTATTCAGTTGTTGTATTTGTTGTTGTTTTGTTATGTTTTGATGAGTTTGTGGAAATAAAATTTGATTACATTTAAATTTTAATATTATACCCTGGGAACTACTGTGCGGTTTGTTATCATTTTATTGGCTTATATTTTGTATGCAACAGATATGGAGGAAACTTATGATCAAGTATCTTCGAAACTCTATATTTTCGACTATTTGAATGTTTATATTGAACATCCAGTTCTAACGTTTACATGATCCCTTAATGTTTTTCTCAACATGCATATACAATACTCAGCTACCCATATAATCTGAATACCAAAAACGCTCTTTTTATCCTTGTCAATATAAGTGTCCCTGTTGTATTAAAATTTGTAATAAAACAGATGGATTCAGTTCAAAATTAGCCTGGAAGATTAAATTAAGATTGAATTTTTCGCTTTGAATTCAGTTCAGAAGGGTGATGAAGAATTCAAGTGGTATAACCGCTTTCCATCTCAGTTTGATTACGCCAATCAATATGAATTATGCCAGCTGTTTGTTTGTTTCGCCACTTTGCGTCTGACGTATCATATATCATTAGGTGCCAGTATATTTAATCTGACGTTAAGAAGCAGTACAATATTTCTACCAGTTTTCGATTGAACACCGTAAAGTACTTATTTAAATAGTCGGTTATTTTCTGTATTTTTTAGAAATCTGTAAGGAAGCACTTACCATATTATTTATTAAATCACTTTTCATTTATTAAACTGGATGGTTTGGAATTAATACATTTTTAAGAAGCCTCCATTTAACGGAATTTTTCAAATACTTTAAATAGTGTAAATTTTATTGTCAATAATCATAATGTATAGAATAAAGCTCATTAAAGATTGTGAGTTCAAATCCTCAATAGACAAATGTTACTAAATATGGAAAGTTCTTCTAATCGCGGTGCCAAAGTTAATCATTTCGGTCCCATCTTAATTTAATGCTTCCTCACATGTTTATTTAATTTATTTTTTATTACCAAAAAGTAAGTGAAATTTCATTCTTCCGATCTAGTATTCCGATTTTATGATTTACGCTGAAGTTTCCGTGCGCATCTCCGTTGAGCTGATCAGTTGTTTTGTGGCATTAACAGCGGATATGCGCGGATTTAAATGTTGCAAGTGCAAACACACACACATTTGTAACAACATGCATATGTACATACGAGTATAAATGTACGGACGAAGATCAAAATCCATATGTAATTATTAAATTGAAATACGCGGAAGTGTGTCTGGAAAATTTTATGAATGTAAATTTTATGAATGTAATGTTTTGATGAACGCCAACTGATCAAAACTCAATGAAATTCGCTTTTCTGCGAAATTAGCCTTTCAAAAGATGAAGCATTTGAACTTATGTAAATACGTATGTATGTTTCTATGCAGTAGGTTAGGCACTTAATAACTGTTTGTATAATTTTGTGCCTGAACACTAAGTAACGGATTGAAAAGTAGAAAATGCACCTGGAAAGGCATATATTTAGATATGTATATACATACATGTGTGCATTTAAGCATGATCGATAAAATGTTTATATGAATCAAATCAGTTGATGATAATCACAGATTATTATTTGCCTAGCTTGTGTGATGTTTGTATCGAGCATTTGTCGGAAATGACGAACTGTGAGGGACGATCATGCAATGATCTCGAATACATACAGACGCAACAGGTGTATGATTTTCATGTTAAACTTTTTCATTTGTTTTTGTAAATAGTGGAAACAATTTATACTTATATACAGGAATACATACATACAAATAAATCGCAAAAACCACACGTGAAGATACTACTAAATTCATACAAACAGAGGTGCATTTGTATATATGTATCTATGTACATACATATGTACTCGCTCGCGTGTTATTTTTAAAGAGGCATTGTTTACAATAGAAATTCTAGTTGTCTGCAATTTATTGCTGTTATGGTGTGATAAATCGCCCGGCGAAGGGAGTTTAGTACGATAAGTATCTGGTAAATGATATTGGGAATGATAGCTAGCGCCACGTCCCACTGAGAGAATGAGATATTACGTAGAAATACGAAATCTAAAATAAAAATTTCATTTCTTATTCGTATGTGATAAAAAAATTATATTCCAATCATATCAAATATCATCTGGTAATCGTCAAAAATGGATGAGAGTTTAGTGGCAAAAGAATCTTAAGAAAATAAACCCGTCTTCGATTTGTGACCTCCATAGGTCACATGGAAAAGAAAGAACCAACCACTTTCTATCTATTTCTAATTGGTTATGATAGTTTATTTAATATATACCAGTTGTTTGTACGATCCGCCACTCTTCAATGATTGGGGTATCGAATATAACTTAATTCTCAATTCTATTGCCATACATTATTATTCAGTTTAGTTATGATTACTCACAGAGCTCGTTGGATCTAAATCATAAAACTGCTATCGAGAGGAGAAGCAGGTCAATTAAATTTCTCGACACTTTCTTTTCGACAAATTTCTCGAACTTACTCCAAACAGTTGCTAAAGATAGAATTGACAGTCAGTTGGTATGAACCAATTTTTAATGTCTGATAAAAGTATAAATCAGATATATTGCAAATTTAAACTCCACGTACAATAGATTTATCTACACTAAATATTAAGACATCAACCCTATAATAAAGTTAAGATTAGTACAGATTACCTTATTCCAAAGATATGCTACAAAAAGGATCGGAAAGAACGTTCAAGCCTGGTCAATAGAACATAAACTGTTATTACAGCTGCCTCCTGCCGGTTCTCTGAAGTCAAATTGTTCAAGAATATATCTGCTATTCAGAAAAGGGTATGAGAAAATGTAAGACAGATTTTGTTCTCCAAAAAAATTCAAAAATGAAATTTATTCGCCGACTGGTAGAGCCGTGTAGAAGAAGTTCTAAATCGGGAGCTTTCAAAGACAAGAAACGGCCCCAAAGATTAACAATCACAGCGAGTTTCCCGTAGTCATACATATATATATGCAATTTATGCAGTTTAACAAATGTTAAAGTTCGGATACAAGCAAGTTTGTGCAACGGAGTCATTAAGAAATGTATATTGGTTCTCTGTCCCCGTTAGAGTCTGTGACGATATTTGTACGATGATTTCATGCCATTTTAACCTTTATAACTCTTTAAAATAACATGCACACACACATAATAAAGAAGCGAAACTACAAAATTTTTTGCACGAACGGTCATCCTCCAGCGCGAGGTGTCCCAAGACAACACTTATATGTGAAAATAAGTCCATCATGTTTTCAAAGGCGGGTTAAAACTTAGCACAAATTCTTGAATCTAATTGCATCTATAAATATATACATATGTGTCTGTGTGCGTGTGTGTGTAAAATTACCTTGTCAAGCGGCGGATCGAACAAATAATTGGTATAAGTCGAATATAACTACGTAATCAAAGTTCAATCTCTCGTATTAAACTCATTCGAAATATCTTGTTATTAATGTTACTAAGACCTTGAGAAACCTTTTATGCAATGGGAAAATAAATTAAATTAATGAAAAAACTTTGTGCTAAATGAGATGAGCAAATGGAAAACTATATGGAGAAGAATATATATGTGTGTAAATGTCTCAATAAAAATCCAATGCCTAATCAAACTGCCAACGCGCCCAAACTTAAGACTTTATGTACTCTTTGAGGGTTAAGCCGCCAATAAGCAAATTTTTTCATAATTGTACATATTTATTTGCTTAAACTTTGTTTCGTTCGACGATTACGTCCACGCCGATCTCACAAAGAACACTGTACAATTCTTTCACAGTGAAAATATGGATTGGAACATAGAAAATGAGACAAGATTCGTAAATGAACCCGAATAAACAAATAACTTATGCTATTAAAATAAATAAAGTCTAAACACATACTGACACCGTTGTTTAGCTCAATCGAATTGTTGGCAGATTTGTTTCGAGTACATCACAGCCACTGCGACGAAATGTGAAACTGCAATGAGCGATGAGGAAGTCTATGCTAAGCGATCGAAAGACATACGGCTTCTTCTTCACGGTATGTATGTATTTGAGATCAAAGTCGTGTAGACGACGGACAAACAGACAGTCAAGACACGTGCTGGGGCTGCAACAAAACTGCAAAAGGCAATCACAAACTAATAGAAAAAGACAGCAATAACTAGAAACTATCAGAAGCACAAATTGCTGCATTTTGACGGCAACGATTTCATCAATTACGGCAGTACGATACGGATATACGATATACGATACGGATATATACATACGTGTATATATATACGAGAGCGGTTCGATAAGTACTCAGCCTTACAATTGTGGAAACGACTGCCCCAAACAGTCCACGATTTCGTATTGGCAGACCACCGATTGAAGGTGCCCGAGATAGCTGAGACAGTAGACATCTTAAAAGACTACGTGGGTCATATTCTGCATGAAATATTAGGCATGAGAAAGCTATCGGCATAATGGGTACAGTGTTTGCTCACTCTAGACAACAAGTGCAATCGTGAGACCACTTCACTGCAGGGTTTTACGCCTAAGAAGTTTCTTTGTCGTGTCGTGTCCGTAGATGAAATATGGGTACACTGGCACACACCAGAGTGCAAGGAACAGTCGAAACACTTGACTTCACACCCGAACCAGCTCTGAAGAAGGCGTACATTCCCCAATCGGTTGGAAAGGTGATGGGCATAGCTTTCTGAGCTTCACAAAGTTTGATCTATATCAACTACCTGGAGAATGACGAACCGGTTACAGGGGTCCAATTGGAATTATTGAATTGTTGGGCCAATTCGATGCCGATTTGCAGAAAGAACAGCCCCATTTGGCGAAGAAAAATGTACGCTTCCACCATGAAAACGCATCGGCTCACACCTGCAGTGCCGCCAATATCAAATTGGTTGAATTAAGCTACGCACTGTTGCCCTAGCCATAGTATGCTCCATATTTCTCCATAAAACGTAATTTTCAGACGGGTTGAAGAAGTTTGGGCAGCGCTGAGTCAAATATATCGAGCTAAACTGAGATTTTCTTGAAAAACATATTGTCTCTTTTTTTTAAATTATTGTTTTTATTTTGTAGACTTATTGGACCGCCCTCATATATACAAATAGTAGAAAATGAGG
Organism: Bactrocera minax; assembly: GCA_021498325.1. Lineage (NCBI taxonomy): Eukaryota > Metazoa > Arthropoda > Insecta > Diptera > Tephritidae > Bactrocera > Bactrocera minax. Next base: position 10,279,402 of record JAKEEE010000001.1, on the reverse strand, counting down.
CTTGGAGGCCTTTTTGCTTGTGTTACCTGCGACCGCGCCATCAGGCGGCGCTGAAAACAAAAACTAAAACACAAAAATTGCAAAAATTGCAAAAGAAAGTTACAAACAATCAACTCAAATGCAAATATGGCGTGCTTACTTAGACGTTTTCGTCTTATCCACACACTTATCACCGACTCACCCGCTCCACTGCTACGATCATTTGTTTGCACTGGCGCTTTGGCAGCGCCACCACCAACACCATCAGAACCAGCGATCAGCGACGATCATCATTGTTGGCGAATATCTCACAATTTTTGAGTTAATCAAAGATCAAAGCGCAACAGCACGTCTGTGGTGTCAGTATGCCAGCGCCTCGAAGTCAATCAAAACAAATCCGCGTTTACTCCGCCATTTCAAAGTTATTGATCGGTCGTCATCATAATTTTTCTGCAGCGCCCCCTTTTTAACTTTTTTCCAATATTTCATCTTTGAAAATTTTAGTATTCATTGGTGCCTGTGGTTGCCCCCCTTTTGGTGTACTTACTAATATTGAGTTGAAGCGCCTGCTGGTGTGGCAATGCGCAACTCATCGGATAGTGCCGCAGCTCACCGCGCATTTTGTTGATGGTTCGTTTCATCATGGCAATCGATCATAAATTTGTAGCAAGAAATTTTATGCGACTTTTTATTAGAATTCTTGCATCTTTTAACAGGCGCCTAAACTGGATTAACCTAGAACTGGTTAAAGTATACGTCAATATAATATAATACATATTTACGTATATATTATATGTGGCATAGACGGAGTAGAATAATCATGTTGCCTTTATTGGTTGAACACTTTATTGGGTTGAAGTTAGAATATTTAAAACGGGACTTAGCATACAGGGCTGTTAAAATAATTTTTTCGTTTTTGATTTAAAAGAAAATACTTTATTTGGCTGTATCGGGTTTTTTGATATTGATAATAGTTTGCACACATTCGCCTTCGGATTGTTCACGTAACATCGGTTCTTCAAGGATCCTCAGAAAAGCCACCATCATATCAAAAGACTATTTGTGGCATAATTTTCGTTTCTTCAATAAAACGTTTATCATGTCATTTGTGTTCATACTTAAATTAAGTGCCATTTCCAACATACTTTTTACAATGACTTTTTTATACTCCTCCAACTTTTTGCACATAAATACATTTAATGAGTCACCTAATGGCTGTTTGAAACAATCTTAAGTAATTACGATGTGGTTATGTATAGAAAGCGCCATCTTTTATGGCTGCATATCAACATTGAATATTTTGTACATTTCCTGCCCAATTAAGTTGGTTAGACATGGATCGGTAACCTTAATTGAGTACAAGTCTAACCATAAATCGCTTAATGCAGAGACAACACTCCAAAATAGTGAAGCTTTATATTGAAAATAGTTGTTCAGTTATGTTATTGGGTTGTTCGGAAAGTCATTTCGTTTTTTCCCGCTAGAGGACTTAATTACGTTTTTTCGAAACTAACTTCACACTTAAGCCCCATAACCATTATATGTCATGAGAGCTGATATTGCAAGGCTTGTGTGTGAAAAAGTTCTATTAATTCTACCCAGTAGTTTTTGGTTGGTGCCTTTTTAAATATGGAGAGCAATAAGCAGCATTTTCGTCATATTTTACTTTTTAACTTCAGAAAAGGTAAAAATGCTGTCCAAGCGAGAAAAAAATTGACGGATGTGTATGAAGAAGGCGTGTTAACAGTACGCCAGTGCCAGAACTGGTTTGCAAAATTTCGATCCGGCAATTTTGATGTCGAAGATGCACCACGGTCTGGAAGGCCGGTCGAAGCTGACAAAGATGCGATAAAGGCATTAGTTGATGCAAATCGGCGAATCACCACACGAGAGATCGGTGAGAGGTTAAATTTGTCGAATTCAACTGTTTATGGCCATTTGAAAGGCATTATACGAAAACTGTCTTTCATGTTCCCCAAAAAAAACGAAATGACTTTCCGAACAACCCAATAATTCTCTCCCAAATCACATTGTTGACTTGAAATTGACGATATATGAATTAGTTTCAAAATTGGTCTCTGGGGAGCACCCTCTTCATTTGAAGGAATTTTTAAATCACCCAAAATAGTTGACTTATTCTAATCAAATCTGGTACATTCGCCTGACAGCCCAGTAGTAAACACTATCTACCTTTAGGACAGGGTTTAGAGTATCTTTTGCTTATTTCATTTCTCATATATATCAAAAGCAAACTCAGTACAGAAAAATTTCCCGATGGCTACTCCTTCCCAAAAAAGATATGAAAGATACCTCCAGCCTCCTATATATCGAATACAATTATTTTCATCCTCCCAGTTGACTATATGCAAGTACATCAACCTATAGTTGAGATATCTTATTACAATTGCGATAATACTTAATGCAATCTCGTTCGGCACTAAAATTTATTGAAGTCGGTTTGTATCTCCGTCTAGGCGCTGTATACGCAATTTTATGTATCATATCGGTCAGCCTACGAATGGAGTAAACCTGTTGATTTTAAAGTAATGTCAATTGATGTGAAAAATGGAAGAAATCGATAGATATCCACCATAAAATGAGTCAACTAATTTCCAACTATGCAATTGACATTAAAATGGACTCCGCGTAATAACTCCATGAAAGGCACCAAAGAAAATTCCTAGTACTTTTAGCAGTTTCAGACTGTTATATAGACAATGGACGTGGTTATAACCAAATTTTCATTTTCATTACCTTCCTACTCAGATTGCCAGCAAACACCTGTACCCAGTTCCATCAAGATATCTCAAGTTTTACTTAAGTTACCGCTTGCACGGACGGATGGACAGGCGGATAGACAGAAATCAGTTAGTCTATTCCTTCTGATCACTTTGATATACATTGGCACACGCCGAAATTCCCACTCTGCTTGCGGGCCTGGTTTCAAGTCAGCTTGGTTTCAAAATTCATTTTTATAAATCTCTCGTTACAAAACTGCTCCCGTATTCTCAAATCCATTCAAATCTGGAGTCTGCGATGGTGTTTGTATTATGTGCGGAAGAAAGTGAAGATAGTTTTATCTCGCTTTATGCAAGATGTTGCGTGAGGAGAAAAAAACTTCTTTTTTATTATTTAACGATTATTTATTTATTTCGATTATTTGCTCTAAAAAATTTGCTTCAAGTTCTTGCAATTAAAGTTTGCCGTTAGTTTACTCATATTTCACATTTCAAGTAAAATGTGATTGACTTTATTTTGCATACGAAATAAATGTAATGTAATGCTCTTACATTTATATACTTACTCTTAAGACTCTGGATAATTTATGAACATGGGTCAAAATGTGCAACTTCCAAGTCTTCTTATTAATTCTTCTAAAGTTGCATAAACCGAATGGCGCCAATGCCCACTTACACTTCCATACGCCTGCGTTGGCCCCCACGGCGTTTATTGAAGTTTTAAACAAACTGAAATTGCTTTTCAAATATAAGCAAAAATTATCGCTCATTATAAAAATACCGAAAGCAAAAACAAAAGAAAAGCACATGATTATGACCTAACTTTAGCACATTTATTATCTAATCGATGTTGATGCAGCAGCGTTACATTACTTACCTTATTATTATATTTACCGCCGACTGCACACACACACAGAGAAGAAATATTGTAAACAGTGAAACGCGATGCACACCGAGCACATGCAACCGGCAAACAATGCTGCGGCACACCGGCGTCTGTATCCCACCAGGCGAAATGTTCGATTTATCGCACCGGAGGGTGGTCGCATTGCGCCGAAAACACTTGAAGCTGGGCGAGACATTTGCCATTTACCCGGCAATTTGGGCAGATCATGAGCGTCGGCGGCAGAGCTTACTGCGCGCGCTCAAAGCCGATAGTGGCTAATGTTGCCACCGCCCACACCCGCCTGTTGCAACCGCTCATTTTTGTATGTATGCAGGTTTAGTTGCGGTGTTTTGGCTGGCAGCACAGCGTGTTGTCGAGGCAATGCTCGCGCGACCTGCGTACGAAAGTAGGAAGTAACAATTAGCGAATTCACAGCTTCCTTCTGTCTGTCTCAGTGCTGTATATGTGTGTATGTATGTATACTACTCGGCGGATTGGCGAGTTTTTCTAATCTTCAATGGGTTCGTTTCGTTTTCTTCACTTCGCTTAAGGTGTTAAGAATCGATCAACTTTGGCATCTCCTCTGATCACTTACACATGTGTGACGCTGATTAACGGACCCGGGTTGGTCAAAAGGAGCTAATGTTAGCTATGCATATTAATCTCTTCGACATGTTTGGAATTTTCAGCGCGCCGAGCGTTGCCTCATCCCGGCACTCTGATTGCCGCACGCACGGAAAAGCCAAATTGCGAATGTATTGTCTGTGTGTGTGTGTGTGTGTGCACATCACATATGGTGTTGCCAATAATTATTTTTCCTGCAAATATACACACATGCATACATACGTGCATAAATTTATGTGTACATATATACCTTCGGCCTGCAATGTGTTCAATTTTGACCACTGACAGCGACTACTCTTTTGCGCTTTTGTTGTTGCTGCTACTGTGGCGTCCACGGACATTGACAAATTGTGAATTGTGGGCGCTCCAACAATAGCACTACAAATTCTTCATATACCTGTTTTTTATTTTAACACTCATTCACTCATTCACTCATTCATTCACAAAATTACTGAACATCTCAGCATTTGCAAAGCGCACGCACACCACTGTTCTTCTATATACACATCTAAATGCCAAGTGTTTGACTATGGTCATTTGTTGTATGTGAACAGGATATTTATTTAAATTAACTACCAACGAAAATATTCAATATACACTTAACACCGCTGGTGGTCAAATGAAAAAGTGTGGCACAGCAAGCGGAAGAATAAATTCTCAATTGCCACATCACCCACAAACATATATACTATGCATGCATACTAACATATATATGTATATGCTTGCAGATATTTATTTTTTCACACATTTTTCTTGCTTCGAAGCTGACTTAACGGTAAATTATGAACTACATTAACACTATTTTATGGCAAATGTAATTAGTGTAAATATTGATGAGAATAAGTTAATTAATTTTGAAAGTTTTCATATAATTCACAAATATATTACTTATAGCATGCAGAATAACAAAGTCTATTTTTATAAATAGCCGAAATTTTCTCGGAATAGCTAGCATTAATTAGTAAAATTTTCGTTTGAGGTATATGTAAATCTTTCTGTCGTTTTAGACCAGAAGAAAAGCTTTAAAGTCTCTTATTGTTTTGGAATAGAGTACAGAAGCTTTCAAAGGCTTCGAATAATATTTAAAGTCAATTGAAATATATTAAAATAAATATCAAAATAGATGTTATACAAATTCTAGTGCAATTTATTGCAATTGCTGTAGTGTGTAGATCGCTTACGGTAAAAAAAAACTGTCCCTCCAGAAGCATTCCTCAAAACTTTTATTATTTTTCATGTTTCCACAATAATAATATTGTTTTACTATGAATTAATATTTTAAGCAAATCTTTTTCGTGCGTTGCTAATCAATCATGGACCGATACATCATGCTAACTAATTGAATATACATACATATATGTTTTGCAGTTATACCTAACCTTTAAAAAACGTGTGTAAATTTAACTGTCGGACAACTGGTTGGTGAATCTTAGAATTTGAGTGCCGCAAATTTTATTATTTTGTTAAAGAAATTGGATAAAAATTCAGCTAAAAAATAGTATTTTTGGTGAACAAAAGGCTGCTGATACCAAAAAGTAGCGGACGTCCAAAAGAGGCTCTTATATATAAAAATTATAAACATGATTTTGAATGACCCTAGAATAAAGCAAAGGAACGTATTTAACAAATCACAATCACTGAGTGAAATCGAAATAATTGTAGGCCTCAAAAAAACACTCACTGGAAAGAATGTTTTGAGCCGATGAAGAGGTCGCACTGAGGACTATTTCGAATTTTAAACTAAAAAAAGACAAAAATGTTATCGAAAAGATGGAATATCACAATAATCGGTATGGCGCCCTTGTTAGTAACTATACTGAATAATCAAAACGAATGTTGATTAAAAAATGTGTTTTTTTCTTTAAAATGCTATGAAATTGAATTCAGTCCACCTTTCATATATATAGCCAGCGTAGTACATTTAAAAGCGAGAATTGCTATAAGGAATTTATATTGTCAAGAACTTGAAATCAATTGAGTTTAATATGTTTGTGTGCTATGCGAATGTGTACATACGTGGTGTATTCAAAAAATAACGAGAATGTTCTTCGAATGTGTTCTTCGACTGTGTTCTTCGACTGTGTTCTTCGACTTTAATGGCATAGTGTATCATGAATTCTTGCCTCAAGGTCAAACGGTCAATAAAGAGTACTACATACAAGTTCAATGCCGTTTGCGTGAAGCAATCCGAAAAAAACCGCCCGGATTTGCGGAAAAACAATTCATGGCTTTTACTCACTTTTGCTCAATTCTGCTCACACTTCGTTGTTTGTTTGTGAATTCTTGGCCAAAAGCATCCTGTAACGATGCCCCAGCCTCCATATTCGCCAGACATGGCTCCTTGTGACCTTTTCCTATTTCCAACAATAAAGAGGACTGTCAATACACTGGTTGTCAATACGCAGCTATCTTGGTCAAGTTATTCATCGTATTTGCGAATGAGACAGCCTCCATATTTGATATACTTACTGCTATTCCTTTTGATTTATAGGGGAATTACTTAAAATTATAGGTTACTATCCATTTTCAAAAAAATAACTATTGTTATTGCGTTTGTCTACATTAATCATAAAATAATGAACAAAATTTAGAAATGGTTGTTACTCGTACTAAAAGTCATCAATCATTTGTAATTTTCCGATAAAAATTATCACATAAGTGTTAAGCTCACTTCAAATGTTTCTTCGCGTCAGATTTGACATTGTCAAGGTAGAACTCCCGCGTCTTCTCATTTTCGATTTCACATTGCCAAGATTTTTACACACGACATTCGACTTCTAGCTACGCACTTTTTGTTGTTATGGTAGTGGCAAAAAATTTGTCAAATAATTGTGAGGAATGATGCCTAGTTGACAATCCTTGGGCGGATAATAATCGCGGTCCGTTCCGATTATGGAGATCCGACTGCTGTGGAAACGGACACGGACTTAAATCGCTACAGCTTAGGTCTCTACCTTAATTTGAACTATCGATTAAATAATAATAATATATAATAAGCAATGTTTGTTTTATAAAAAGGTGTAAATAAATATTCAATGAATTTAATTATTGTTTCTTCAATTTCAGTCTCTTATATGAAACCTATGGGTGAATAAAAGCATTGTCAATGAATAGTGGACATGGACGCTTAGGTGTCTGTTTTGTACTCAGCCATTTGGCTCATGGCAAAATCACCGTTAACCAGCTTAGCTCTGTTACAAAAATATGTCATAGTTTTTTGTGGAAGAGCAATATTGAAATTGAGAGCAAGTACTGACCTGGTTCATCCGAAAACAATGATACAAAAAATACCTTATCTTTTATAAACTGTTCTCTATTATAAAACATTTTTGTTATTCCTAGATTCCTTACCTTATTGGTGAATAACTTACGCAAGCCAAACTTGACGGCTACTTCAGCTCCAGGCCCTGAATGAACCCCTAAACAAATATTCGAATTAGATTTTGAGCCAGAGTTAAAAGCTCAGTTTATTATTATAAATATTGATGGACATACCCAGATACTTTGCACGGGTTTTAAAATTTTTGATAATGTGAATACTAAACATATTAGAAAGCTTGGAAATTTTTGGAAGTATTAAGAAAAAGATATGAATAATTTGGCATCCTAAGTGTTGTTAATTTTTAAGTTTTCAGCTGCGTCAACTTCACTATGTGATCACATAGACACTTAAAAATGCTGACTAGTAGTTCCATATCAATTAGCCTCACAACAGCATGTTAATAGTACGTCTGTGATATGCTCCACCACTAACAAATATACATACATAGAATGTGTTTCAGCAAACAACAAATAATTTTCCGAGTTGTTGATTGCTTGTGCATAATTCAATAATATTGTTGTTGTATTGTGGCGTCTCATTTCAATGATAACTCAGTTGTCGATTGCAATGTTGTTCAATCAATTGAAAGTAAATGAATTAGGCGATAAAAATTTCTCTGTCGATACATGTTTCGTACCACACCCTTCGCATAATCACCGACCCGACATTTGTTGTGTTCACCCCATTTATTACATAATTTTTAGGAGAGCTCGTTATTGCTAGCAACATTTTTATTTATGTACATATGTATGTATGCATATGTATATAAACAGATGAAGTTGTTTCTCCACACACATAATTTTACCGTAAAATATCGTAAATTTCCAGTAACAACAGCCAGTGGACGTTTGGTATATACATAAAAAAGCTCAACAATCTTATTACCCAGCAATTAGTTTGAAATTCCAAATAGTTTTCAACTCTAAATACTGGTGCTGTTGCTGTTGTTGTTGTTATTATTGTTAGCGCATAAGTGTGAACGCATCATTATCACACGCTTGATTTATGCGCACGGAAATCGCAGACTTTTGGACGCAGCATGGGTTGTCTGCCACAATACCAACACCAACACCGACACCTCAACCGCTGCCCCTCCCAACTGCAGTAGAGCGTGACTCCTCCACACACACAGCAGCTCCACAACTAGACGATATGTCTGTCGACCCAAAGAGCCTACAAGCAATGAGGCTTGCATACAAACGTATATGAATGCGTGTGTGTGTGTGTGTGTAAGCGTATGTAGGAAACGCGTTGAGTTATAAGCGCAGTCATTAGTTGCATTGGCAGCGGGGTGTTGGCGACGGTGTCGGCGGCGGTGGCGCATGTTATTGGCAAGTGCCAGCAATGAATTTAATTTATGTGTATTTAAATTGAAAACAAATTAAACGGCACATCATTGCCACCTCAGAATTTATTTCTTGCTTTGTTGCAGCATATTTCCTTGTATAAATATGTAAGTATGCGTCTATGCTTCAATATTGCAGCGCCTATCCTAATTGCCATTTAGCAGCTAATCAAGCGAGCGCTCAGCCGAATGAGCGATGGATGCTTCATTCTCGAATATATTGCATTTTCCTCATCAGACATTCAGTCAGCCAGCCAGCCAGCCAGCAAGCGTGCTACCACCCAGTTAATGTCTTGCCATTTTCAATTTCCAATTTCCACTCCATATGGGATTTTCTTAATTTCTCATTCGCTCTCTGCCTTTATTTCTGTTTTTATAAATTTGGGTTAAACAAACAAATAGGTTTTCGAAAAGTTGTAGCTACAAAATTGTGAAGATGAACAGAGCGACAGATGGAGCAACAGAGCAAAGTTGTGTCTCGGCGTGCAACAATAGCAGCAGCTGTAAAATTCGACAGTTATTCTTATTGAGTTTCACACTTTACTGTCACAATGTCAACCACGCGTCTAAGATCTTCATCTTAGTTCCAAGACTGTTGGAAAATGTAAATGGAAGCTTAATTAAACACGACCGAAATCTAATACTAGTGCCCTTAGTAGTCGAATTCCGTAAGCGTAAGCCTAGAATTAGATATGTCAAGGAATCATATCCGCGTAAGAAAAAAATCTAAAGTTTTAGAAGGGGTTTTTCTTTCTAACATCGGTCACTACAAACAGGCAACAATGAAATGGCGTTCAACTTAGGTTTAAGCTAGCTGAGGACTGTCTCTCCAACTATCTTCCAGGAACACCATCTCAACTTACAGTTTATTTGAAAATTTAACATATAATGCTTAGGGTATAACCAGTAGTTTAGACCTTAGGGTCTAACCTAGAATTTCTGATCTTGTTGTACTTATTTGCACTTGGAAGTCAAATCTTAAATGATATTTTCATTCAGTTCTGACTTGGTGTTTTTTAAAATCATATATTCTGAAGATATCCTCTCTAACTAATGTCTTTCTTAATACTACTACTACTACGTATGTTGTAAGTAATCATTTTTTTTTTTAATATCATAAATTCTGTGTAATTGTTTTTAATGACCACAAAGTTAACCGAGATAAGTGACAATATAAAGATATCTAATGAACGTGTTGAACATATCGTTTATGAATATTTGAGTGACCGGGAGGTCTTTGCAAAATGGGTGCCGAGCGAGCTGACAATCCAATCGCCCAACAACAACAACGAATTGATTATTGTAAGCGCCAATATATGCCAATAGATGAAAAAATGATTTCTCTTCGGAGTCTAGTCGACAATCACCTGAGCATACAGCCCTCGGTAAATAGAATCGAAAGCGTAGATAGACGCAATAAGCAGCAATCAAAATTATGGCGTCTATATTTTAAGTTGCGCATGAAATAATTTTCATCGATTATCTATCTAACATTATTGGTCCACATTGAAAGAGAAGAAAATGCGGTTCCTTCTATGGCTTTCACTGTGTTACAAAGCAATGAAGTCGATAACAAAATTTAATAAATTTAATAAATTCGTTATCGAACAGCTGACAGTTATCGAACGGTTTTCACAACGCCCTTATTCTCCGGATCTGGGCTCTAGCGACATTTACCTGTTCTCTGAACTCAGGAAAACGCTGGCTGGTAACGAATAATAAAATAGAATTAAAAAAACAAAGTGTTTTCTTTGAAACAAATTGGAATCGTGAACTTTTCGGTCCTGTGCTATATATGAATTGATGGACAGATCTTCGCTATGTATTTCTTCTACATTACTATAATTACATAAAAAATCAAGTGATCTTTTACCGGATTGTGTGAATAACTTTTTCGAAGATAAAGATTCGACAATATATAGATTTAGGTTTAGTTCGGTGATAATTTCGTTGGTGCAGATTTGACCAAACGAGTTGGATGTTTCTGAGTAGTTGTTATATATCTAACGTCCACATATTTTAAAGGTTCGCAGTTATAAGTTGTCAATTCTTATACTAACTTATCATAATTATTAGTGCCTGTGTCGAAAATTCCCAGTCCAAAGTCCTCAAACTTAAATAAATTAAAATATTTTATGCTTGCTCTGACGGTCCCCACATTATAATCTCCGCTATCATTTGTATTTGAAATATTTTAGACAGTGAGCATTCACGCGCTCCGCTCAGCAAGGCACGCGTATCTTTGATTATTATGGTTTATGGCCATGTAATATCTACATTGAGTGTAAGAAGATCGGTTACACCCGCAGTGCGACTATTTGGACTTTGTTTGTTATGATTTTCTTATAGCCAAGACATCTGTTGTTGCCAATTTCACAACAACGAATGGGCTTCCCTGTGGCCACACGCTTTACTTGTTATTGCACTCATTTACATACATACAGAGCATATATTTATGTGTGTATATATGTTTAACTGTTTCATATTGTTTTCATTTTCCATTTGATAAAACGTTACATATGGCTTCGCCGGTGATAGAATGCAGCGCCTCGCTCCAGCGCTGCTTCGGTGCGACTCCATTGGAACTGTGTTTACAATTCTATTGGAATTTCGCCTTCGTAGACAAACGAACGCCAAAAATTCGTTTATTAGAAATTTTCTACACAGAGAATTTCATTAGCCCACTGACCACCATTTGTGTCTCTGCACCAGCCTGCACTCACACCCTCACATAATTGCGATTTCCAGCAGCTTTCCTACATTGCGTGGGCAATTAAAAAGATTTATGTTCGAAATTTACAGTTATTATACGAATTGAATTGCCGATTTCAATGCATTGCAATTTTGAAAATATTATATTTTGAATGAAAACATGTTTCGAAGTGGTTGCGTAAACAAGGTAGAAAATTTATTTTGCAAATTGCTTATACATAAATAAGTACCTATGTATACATACGTACTGTACTGTATGTAAGAGTAAATACTGCAACTCAAACTTCATTTGTATTGACAATGTTAAAAGGGTCAGTATAGTAGGCGTAATTAGTCAAGTACCAATATAAAAGAAAAGGAAATGGGAATTTACCATAAGCTACTTTCGATTAATCTTAATTTATAGAGTGGCGAATCGAACAAACAAATGATATAAATTCAATAAACTGGTATAATCGAATACGGACACAATAACCACTTGCTTTTGTGTCCGTATTACCACTTCAATATGGTATTCTCTTATATTAAGTTCTACTGGATAACTTTGTTGTGGCTTTTACATGAGAATTTTTGGCAAGAGAGTAGAGCGCAAACATAGCTAGTAGGGAAGTGAATCGCATACGGCTATTATATGATTACTTGAGAACACGTTCTGAGTTCAACAATTCGCTGGAGTTATTTCAGGTAGATGCATAATACCATTAGAAAGGATCATCTCATTGAAAAAACATGAAACTGTGTGAAACACACTTCCTTAATAGCTCAAATAATAGTCAAAGATGTCAGTTTAGTATTTTTAAGTATGAATTACAATAGATGCTGAGGGTAGTAGCTTTCTACCTCTAAAAACTAGACTATTCATATAGCACCAATCAAAATGCGATAAATGCCTTAATAAGGTTCAAATACTTTCGAATTTTGAAGATGTCCTTAATAACGATCGGAATTCGTTTAAAATGTTTGCTTCGAGGAACAAATCGTTCACAGATCCCGCAAATAAGTTGAATTCGTTGTTGGAGGTAGCATTTATACATGAAGGGATATTAATTCTATCAAGGGTTGATTGTTTACGAACCAATGTTTGTACTATCTGTACACTGATATCCTCATAGAACCATAGAAAACCATAGACGTAGTAACGTTGCTTTATCATACGAAATAAACAAAATATTTCAGACATAAAAAAATATTGCGCATGGTGGCGTTACCGGCAAAAAATTTACCCCTTTTTGGTTTTCCACGGTAATATTAATCGTCTAATTACTAAATGGTTTTCCAGACGGACGTTGCAAACAAGACATACAGCGAGTGGTACCAACAAAATATTCAGACAAACTTTTGGTGAGCGAATCATATCAAGAAATGTATCTAACGATTGGGTTCCTAGATCACATGATTTGCCTCTGTAAGGCTAATTTTTGTGGGCCTATGCTGGAAAAAGTGGTGCAAAATTGGACAACAGAATGATAGTCATAAAATGGAGTTCCAAAGGTCATAAGACTGAAATTCTGTTCAACACTAAACGCCAAAATAAAGGTTTTAGACTTCCAAAATAGGGCAATAGACTGGTTGCCTATCAAATTTCTCTTTCGTATCGCATTACAGAGCAATTATCAGACATCTTGTCCAAGTTTGTAATGCAAGACAAAGTGAGTAAAGCTCTTTCAAGCTAGCCTAGTTAAAAAGCAGGCTAATACTGAGGTGCTACTGAGATTGGGAATTAGAAAAAAACCTCTGATCTATTCCTGAAAGAACATCATGGTATAAAGAAAAGTCGTGAAATAATTCAAATTTAGTGTTTAACAAAATTATTTAATATTAAGGGTTATTATTTTTTTCTTATTTATTTTATTATATTTTAGGGCATACACGAATGCATACGCACATACACATATACGTTTCATACAGACGCCTTTCACTTTGCCTATGTGTGAGCTTTTATTGTCCAGAGTGCGAAAATTTAAGAAATTTCCCATATTTTTCAACAATTTCCTCTAAAATAATTGTTCGCCATTGTTGTTTTTGTTGTGATTGCTGCTGTCAGCATTGGTGGCAATAATGTTTGATATTGTTGTGGCTACTACTGTTTGCCATTGCTGTTGCCGTCGCTGTTGAAAGGTGTAAATTGTGTACTTGTGCTAGGCAGTAAAAATAACATAACAACAACAAAAATAATAAGACCAAAAGCAAACAACAACAGCGAGCAGTGGAATCAACCAGTTTGATGAACAAGCATATCTCAAGCGTCGAAGTTGTTGCTGTAAAAAAGTGCTGGCAGTGCCGCAGTTGTTGTTGTTGCTTCTTGCTTGCATAAAATAAATATTTAAATATTTTTTGTATAAACATGTGTGGTGTTATTTCTGAAAATATGATGTTGATTAAATACTTGCCCATTATTTCGAGTGTAAATTGTTGAAATAGCAATGCCACCACACAAACGTCAACAACAACAATAACAAGAACAACGGCAAGATTGTTGGCAAAGTGTGATGGAATTCAAATATTTGAAATATTCACACCGTAGCTCATCTGATGCATGGCGAGCGTGATTTCCATTTGTTCCTCTCGCCACCATTCAGCCATTTATTCATTCATATTTCTTTGCATTTTAAATTTCTATAAATGCCACTGCAATCACCATTCTGCACTCGCCTTGGGCAGACGTCGCGGCACCGCTCAACAGATGCACAGCGTTGTAGATATGTATGTATTTAGATGTAAAGTATATGTATTTAGGTAAATATGCATAGCAAACATCAAGACCCATTTATGTAAGTGTGTTTGTTGCGCAACAACATCAGCGCTCATGTCATGTAACCTGACGCATTTCCTAATTGCTTCCTAATTGTTAAATGGGCAACGCTTTGAAAGACAGCAACTTCCTGAATGCGTTGTTTTTTTTGTATTTGCACCGTTTACGCAGCATGGCCATTTGAATTTGCTACGCGGTCGGCTTGTTTTCAAACAAGCGTGGAGGAAATGTACACCGCAGCGGGGCGTGTCCAAAGCGGCTAAGTGGTGGTCATAATTTATACTTACCCTTAACACAATTAATACTGTAAGAGAATCGGCGGGGTGTCCACATAATTTTAACTCGGGGTTGTGTTATGCCGAATTTAAGATTTAAAATTAAAAGCACGTGTTGGTTGTAGAGGTTCCTTTAAAAAAATTAATAAAGTAACTTAAATTCAAACGTCTTTTCGATTATCATTTTAACGGGTTAAGAATATTAGAATGTTTGCAGTGACCACAATGACTTACCAATATTTGCTCCACTGCGCAAGTTTATGGCAATAAGAAACATCAAGTTGAACCAAGACTTTCTCTACTTAGTCTATTCAATGCAGTGAAGAGCTCCTTCTTCCTCTGTTACCATCAACCGGGACTGCATTAATTTCAGAGCTGTAAAGCCGGTATCAATTGAAAATCAATTTGGACAAGGTAGTCTAGCCAATACAGCCCTGAATTATGTCGTTATACAGATCATTCTTCTTTACTAACGTGTAAAGGTCCAAAAATCATTTGCAATACATTCCTCTCGAGCACTCCGAGAGCTACCTCATCGCTTTCTATCATCGTCTGCACTTGTACATTATATATTAGGATATTTATGACTTAAAACTATTAAATTTGTTCGGCAGAAGAGAGACGTCAATTTCCAAATTCGTTTTCAGCCCAACGTAACGTTAAATATAAAAGTGTTTGTTGATTTGAAGATTGATGCAATTTTTTACAACTTTAAAGTTTTGAATGTCAAAAGCAGCGTGTGTGTCAAGGCGGGATTCTGCTGACTTTTTATAAATGATAGCAGATATTTTGTCTGTTCTCGTCTACCGCGAGACACATTAACTCGGCTTTTTATTGATTTATGGTTGATGACATTGTCTCACGTTGGAAATTTTAGTTCGTCGCCTTCCGGCTACATCTTAACAATGACTCCATTCATCTGGTTAAAGAAATGGCACCTCTTCCTTAATTTTTACAGAGTTTAACACGGTCTAGTTCCCGTAATGCTGTCACAGTTGTTCTACACCCTTCCTATCAGTCAGTATCTTAAGCTCTTGATAACCTTTTCAGACTCTCCATTTTACGTTCCACATATAAGTGGTTCTTTAATTTTGGAAACGTTCCAGTCATTGCTACATCATCATGGATTCAGCACATCCAGCTATGATGTATGCCTTAGAATTTCTCTACATATGTTCAGGAAAAGCTTTTAATTAATGTCGACAATACCAAACCACTGAATCGGATCAATAGCTTGTGGTAAGAGTCAAGAGAATTATTCTCTTATGCGAATTCAGTAGAATAGTTCAAGATTGCGCGTGAAATAGAACGATTTTTGAAAGAGAATTTTAACATTATAAAAATAATCACTCTGATGTTATAGGAATTCTTTTCCGTAAAATCTATAGACTTAGTTCTTCTTCTATTAATAAGTCCGTACAAAAATATAAGAAGTATATTAGGAGAACTTGCATAGATAGAATTCTGTTTAAATCCAAGCCCTGTGCCAAAGAATGTATTTTACAAATCATACCATTTTGATTTCTTGAGACAACGGGAGTTGAGCAAAAGTTTAGTTAGATAAAACCAGTCATACCAGTTATTCAGGTGTTCTGATGACAATTGAATGATGACCAATTGAATTAAAGAATCAGCCGAATATCGGAAAGCCGATTCTGAAAGCCGAAATTTATTTTAAAAACTCTTTTCCAATAAACTTTTTTGGAGTCTACTAAATCGCAAAGTTGAAGGATTGGAAGGGCAAGACTTGTGTGTCAAGACTGTGGACTAGTTAACAGCAACACAGAGAATTATGTTTACCTGCTTACATTTTTGAAACAAATGAGGTAAAAACGTAATCGACTTGCTTTATGAGTATAATCTGTTTTAATTTCGCTATAGCAGATAATAGAAATCAATAAAGTTATATACTCATATCTCTGTATCTTGTCATAATCTTGCTTATTTTGATATCTGCAATAACTTCCCATCAAAACTCCGATTGTGAATATCGAGCAGAAACGATAATCCAGCAAATTTATTGTGAGATTAAAATTGCTGATATCCAATAAAAAGGATTCAAACTAAATTGACTTTATCTGCCAGTCCTGCTGCTCGGCAGTCCGAATCACTTATGAATGAGCTGTGGCCACCGCAGTCTGTGGGTGGTTCAATAAAAGTTGCGACCAATAAAAATGACAGTGACACGATAACGGTTAGCGGTACGAGCGAATTTGAACATTTATGTATATATACAAAATACAGCTCTGTGTGCACATGTATATAATGTACGTATAAATTAGGAAGTAAACATATTTTAGTTAGATATGTAGATGCATGAGGGTGAATATATATACAACGATTTTATAAAGATTAGTTGTATATCTGTATGTGTATAAATATGGATACTTAAATGAATAGTGTTATAAACATATACATTTACCGACCTTTTCTCCCTGTAATCGGGTTCCCACATTTAGCAACGCGTCAGCGATAACTTTAATTTTCGAAAATTAGTTTTGTTTATATAAGACACGGTGGAAGAAAGAATAACAATGACGAGCCCTGACGCGGCAGCTTGAGGAAGCAGTCACTAAACTTACATATGTACATATGGACAGCGCTAGCGGTGTGACAGTGGCATCAACGGCAGCCAGCAATGGCAGCCAGCAACAATGACAATTGTGCACGCAAAGTAAACAACCACAAAATGTGCCACAAAGTCCGCTGAAATGCTGAAATACTAAAATGCAGGACGTCCATTAAAGTACACATGTATGTGTGTGTGTATCGCGTTGAGTGGTGGCAGCAGCCGCGACGTCTGCACGCCGCCGAAAGTCGCATATGTCACTCGCTGCTAAATCCTCTTTTCGATGAAAGCAAAAAGCAACAAAAAAACCGAAAAGCCAAAAACAACAAAAAACTAAATGAAATGCATCCAAAGATACTCTTACGCACACACACACACAGTAGCGGTAAAATGAAATTATAAATGGCAAAAATAAAATTGCTTCCAAAATTAGATAAATGCCAATGAAAAATTTGCCGTCTAGTCAGCCCGCCAGCGCGCCTGAGGGCAATGATGCAGCACTACAGTTCATAATTTTCAATGTATAAATTTCTATTGATTGCATTAAAAAAAAAAAATGCACCGCTATAGCTCGACAAATATTGTATATGTGTGTGTGTATATACATATGTTATCCTTTTAACTGCCAACCCGAGGACCCTCCTTTATCAACAGCAGCGCTGCAGCAATAATTAAATATATTCGTATATACATTTGTATATAAATATACATATTTATATATATTTACGTATATGCTTTAATGTCATTATTGGTACGCCAGTGCGATTGCCATTCAAGTGCCACACATTGCTGTTCATTCCTGACTACGGTAGCGGTGGTGACTGCGTCTGTCTCTACTGCTCCGCATCCTTATATCACTGCTGATGGCACGGCCATATCATTGCGATGAGCAATTTCCTGCATGCATTTTATCCTAAGTAAACAATCCACCATTTGCTGTGTCGACGTACTTACTTACATATACCGTGAAGTGGTCGTGAAATGTGCCAACGACAACAACAAAGGCAGTACTGCTGAATTGACTGACTGCACTTACGGCTGAGTACTATGGTACTTTTGCTATCAGTGTGGTTGCCGCACTTCCACCTTCATTTCAATAATCACTTTTTCCCGTTTCGCTACTTTTGGTTACGCGCTAACGTTTTTTTTTTTTTGATTTGGTGCTCTTTACTATAGCATAACAAGAATCACACTCCCATCATTTCAATTCACTGACTTTGGATACATATTTATAAGCAGTACAATTTTATTCACACGAAGTCCATATGTATATGTACATCTACTGACTCGTGTGTGTATGTATGTGTGGTAAGTAAATAAACGATACTGTCCTGGCTTATTGAATTGTCACTTACCCGCTTATTCACCATTTCACTGGCAAACCGCCAAGCAGCTATCCCGGCGAAGAACATCGTTGTTCCGCCTCATCAATTTGCCGTAGTCTACTGTTTGTTGGTTGACTAATTGTGTGTTGAAGTGCTGTGAATATATTGATTGTGTTGACTGTAGCTTTAATTGCCTCATCTTAATGGCAGACAGAGCTTTTATTAAATCTTTGGACAATGCACCATGCCACATCGATTTGGTCAGTCACAAATTGTACGTAAACTTCATTTCATACAAAAAAATCAGGCTTGTAAATAAACAACAAATGAAGGGAATAAGTACTATTGATAAAAATCATGCTAATAAGCCTTCTTTGATTCGCCAATTCTCTCCGACAACAAAGTTAGTCAGTTAAATTCAAACCAAGAGAGATATCTATATCTTTTTATTTTTTCCAGTCTATTATATTTATACCAGTTGTTTGTCCGATTCCCCAATATACAAGGTCTAGTGAATCGTAGTTAGCCAATATATATTGAATGCTAAACGATATTTGTGCTTCGCAGCTTGATGTTATCCGTCAAATAGACTATCGTACTAATCTTGGCTAGATCAGATTCAATCAATAGATATGAAAATATTCCAAGAGGATTTGTCTGCCGCAAGCTGAACCTTACTAAAATGTACCATTAGTTAATGCCCAAAATTTGTGACGGTTTCTATAACTGTAAAGACGAGCAACCAGTATTTATAAAAAAAGCTTACTCGTTTTTGCCAATTATATTGGGAATTGGACCTCAGGACGGGTTATGCCCCCCTCTCAGGATTGTGTAATTTGAGTGCATTCCATATATTAAATTGGCTTTTGAAACCAATTTGTTTGAAGAAATCGTTAATATTCTACGGTTTTATACGTAAATTTTCTTTATTCAAGGTACAAAAAGGACTCCCCACTCCACTATAGGAATACTCAATATCCATATCTCTCCTTTTAAGAAAATATTATTCTCGTGCAGTACATAATCGTTTATTCAAGAAAGTAGTTTGTAAATCTCAATAAAAAGATCATATGATATGATATAAAAGAGCAGCAACCAGCTTATTTCTGCCCGAAACCACTCTTTGGTGATTATCATGATGCGTCTGTGTCAACGTTATTGTTGCATGCCATACCGATTAGTGTTCGGCATCGTGGTATTGTTTGATTACATATGTCACATGCGTTGAAATTAAAATCTTAGTGCTCGGCATCCGAAGCATTAATAACGCCTAAACAATTTAGTGTCAACGATGTGATGATGTTAAAACTATCAATATGTAACACGTACTAGCCGAATCGTATTTCGGCTATTTGTACGCTGATAATATTAAATGGAGGCCCCAATAATCGCCTATTTGTGTATTAGCAAAGACGAATGTGATGAGCTAAAATTCTAAGGCCGTATTATTTAAGCCAAATCGTACTAATAATTTGAAAACCGTTAGAATCTACATTCCATGTACGCTACCAGCTAGTGTTTTAAGGAATATATGTGAGAATCCTTCATTATATTATATGGAAATCGGAAGACCCACAGTGTTATATGTTGCATATTTTGCACATGTGATTATGAGTTTTCCAGTACTAATTACCATAAACATGCTTTGCGCTTTTTAAAACTATTTGGCGAGACTTTGGAAACAGCAAAAATCTGATAATAATACCCTTGGAACATAAGTACTTGTTAAAGTTTTCATTTCATTCATAATATGTTGAAAGTGTGAATGGTAACACAGGTAACATAGGTCTATATAAGGCAAAGTAGTAAGGTAAAAAACTCTTTCAAACGAAGATTGTTGTTTTGGTAATTCAGTGGCATCAAAAAACTAAGTAATGAAGTTATACGTGACTGTAGTCTTTCTCGTCAATGCATCTGCTCAGAGCGACGTCGATACGGTTCTTGTGGCAATGGTCTCTCTATCAGCTTCAGTCAGTTCATTCAAGCGTCTGGTCGTTGAGGAACTGCATGTCGACGTTATCTTACTGTTCCGTGTTAAACATAATTCGATACCTAACGAAGAATAATGTTGTCAAGCAATGTGGAATTATCAGCGATATATATTTTGAGTTAACATAAAAGAAGGACTATTTTCCATGCGAAGCGTCACTATTTCGGTCTATTGTCTCGATGAGAAGCGATTCTTCTTTGGAATAATACCGAATTGAGGTTTCCATACCAAGTCTAACCAACTTAATCGTAAGCAAGTGTCAAAATTCCTTGCACCTTGTATATAATTTATTGTAACATCTAAAGTTATAATGATAATGTTAATATCGCCACCTGGAGACTTTTCAAAATATCGCATTTGCAATTGTGAAATGTAATCGAATAAAAAGTTCACCTTGTCTTTGATACAAGCTTCTTTTTGAAAATTTTTATATCCAGTTTATTTGCAAAATTTTACTTCATATCGAAGTGTACCAAATATGTGTCATGGTTACATTTCTCTGCCAGGGCAAAATCCGAAACTTCGGCAGACAGACTTTTAAAACGAGAAAACTGTTCAGAATTCAATCAAATATAGTCGAACAGAACAAATAGGATGAAAAGCTCCTTTAAAAATCCAAAAAATAGTTAAACAGTACTTATATTCATACATATTTACGTACAAGTAACTATAAGTCGTTGTAAAACGTCTGGTATACAGGTATACTAATGAAATCAAAACTTTCCAGTACCGATTGGTTGTCATTACATTTTGGATTAAATTCTTAAAAGAGTAGCCAAAAAAAGCAGCCTGAGAGCATCTTAAAATTCATTAATCAAATCATTTCCTTGTAAATGAAGTTAATTCGAAATTTTTTCCTCTTTAACAAAATAATTTAAATATTTCTAATTTGGAATGAAAAAGTTTGGTTGAATATTATTCCATATTTTTATTTAATTTTATTTTTTTTTTGTGTAAATCGCATATTTTAAATTTTACTGTAATAAGACGATTTTTCGCATTTCATAACTTTTTGTAAAAAGTTCTCATATTTTTTTAAGGCGACCTTACTTCCATTGCCAATAGTATGCTCTTTTTTCGAAATCAAACATTTTGACTTATTTGTTAATTTATGGTTTTAAAAAGTTAATTAAATGTTTATGCTAGAAATCTCATGTAATAATAACATTAAATTTAAAATCACAAAATAACACCAAATCTATCGATACACGAAAAAAAATAAGCATGTGTGTATCGCAATACGTACACACACTAACTCAAAGACTAAATTGCAATGCGCTCTATTTAATTTCGCATTTTATTACATCCGCCAAATAAATCTCATAATCTTTAAAATAATATTTATGCAATTAAAATTCCAAATAAATTTTAGCAACACAATAAAGCAGCAAAAAAAGCATAGCAAACTGCAAAAAAGAGGAAATAGCAATGCAAATTCTAAAATACGGTAAAAGACAAAAGCAACGTTGTTGTTGGGCGAAAAAAGTAATTGCCAATAAAAAATTAAAAATCACAAAAGCAAAACAAAATCTCAAATGTGGTGTTGTTGTATGTGCACATATACACATGTATTTGTATATATGGAAGTACTATATATAAACATAAGTGCATGCTTATGTTGGTGTTTGTGAGTGTGTTAGTGCGTGCATGCCAGGCACTTATGCATAAAAAATGGCAAAAAACGCTAATGAAAAT
Source organism: Bactrocera minax (assembly GCA_021498325.1). NCBI lineage: Eukaryota > Metazoa > Arthropoda > Insecta > Diptera > Tephritidae > Bactrocera > Bactrocera minax. The sequence goes on along the minus strand of JAKEEE010000001.1, from coordinate 10,257,190 downwards.
ATAAACACCAAAATTAACGAAATTATACGAACGACAGGGATATTGCGTTGATATTTGCGATTTCTAGTGCTGTCCTTCGCGGCAACACATACACACTTACATATTTATTATTTTTATTTTTCATGGATTTCAGAGCATCTCTGAGTCGAAATACATATGTATATATTTATATGCATGTGTATATATGTAAGTAAGTGGAGGAACGAATCAGAAGGCATATTAAGATATCAATCTAAGAGGCCTAAATAAATAATATTACACAATAATTTTAATTTGCCTGCACAGCATCGGCCAAGCTTCAAGACAGCTGTTCCAAGCGTCCTATATCTCCATGCGAGCGAAGAGAGGGATAAAATACACCTGCCGTTCTCACGACAGCGGGGTCTACTCAATCGTAACGGACCCTAATTTTTATCCCACCAAGGACTGTCAACTCCACCTCATTCACCGAAAAAATTAGGCAGTGTTCTATTTCGCTACAACAACAACAATAACAAAACATTTTTCTGCCTCACCTGCTCATCCTGTGTTTTATCGCTTGGTCGCCATTTTGTTGATTTCAATTCGCAAACAATTTATCGTTTTATCATTTACCGTATTTCCACTCTCACTCACTAAAAACAGTAAAGAACAACAACATTTCTCATAATCTGGCGCCAAGAGGAAAATTCATTTTTCACCAATTCAACCCCCTTCCCCACCAACGCGCAATTTGGCGACTCCGAAATACCTGTTTTTTCCCCGCCCACTGACATTTTTCTAACAAATTTTCACACCTCAATGCAGAGTCGCAAAAAATGTAACAACAACAAAATATTGAATAAATTTGCATAAAATATGCACACTCTAAAGGTAACAACAAACACAACATCACCAACTGCTATGTGATAGGTCATGTACATATATATATATATATATAATATGTATGATATATGTATGTATGTATATATACGTGAATGCATGTATGTAGTAGGTCTGTAAGTAAGTGTGGTGGATACAATGTCTACGAAAATATTTTTGTATCTAACTGGGGCGTGTCAAACTCGCGACAGCAAAGCTCGCCCGCACACACATAGTAGCTAAGTAACGATAACAACAACAATCACAAAGGTGGTACAACGGGGTGAGCTGCGCAACATTTAAATGAGCGTAGCACAACGTTTTCGTAGTGAAAATTATTTAGGCTCCGCCTTCGGGCCAACAAAAGCGTCAACAACAACAACACAACTCAATGGCAAAACATCATCATGGGCGGCATCATTAGTATCATCATCATCACCCATCAACAACCAGCAGCACTGACAGCATAATACTCACAGCAAGTAAACGCAAAGACACACATACATACATGGATTCATATATCTCACCAATACACACTTAAATATATTTTGTTAACTCACACATACAAATGCGCACAGTTAACTGCAACAACATCACGGAAATCACCACCGCAGTCAAACTCGTTTGGCACACCAGGTTGGTTGAGTCAGTAGCGCCCGTGTCGTCTTCGTGCTGTGGCAGGCCAGCAGTGCGCGTAGTTGCTCCCTTCTGCCTTTTTATAGGTGTGTACGTATGTATGGATGGCTTTGACGGCGATAAGTAACTACTGCAACGGCAACAGCAAAGGCAATAACCACCACCACCACCATTAAATTCATCATCAGCATTTACTTCCCATACACTTGGATGTTGTTGTTGTTGTGTGGTTGATTTGTTGTATGGTGAATTGGCATGGAAATGGCGTCGTTGATGGCACTGTTGTTGTACGCCAGCTGTTACCACCATAATTATCTCTTGCTATGACGCATATTAAAGGTAGTATGCAACAACAACGCGCACTGAGAGGTAAGTGCTCGCATGTGCATTAGGTTGGCTCGATTTTCTACGTTGTGAATTGAATCATTCCCGCAAAAGATTTGGCAGTAAAAACTACAAATTAAAGCAGCTTTTATTCTTCGAAAGACTTTTAGAATTATTCGCTTACAAATATATACTTTTTCTAAAAGAAGTGTTAGAGAGAGTTAGTAGACTAGTTTAGAGAGTAACACTACTCTCTTCATTTCAAAGAAAGAGTTTCACATGAAAAAATTCGATATATGCTCGTAACTGCTCGTTTTATTAGTACAACGATCGTATAATTGCTCACAAGATACAGATTCTGATGATGCATGTTCGTAGACACGGATGATTACTATTTTGGCAATGCCAAATATTTGAACTATTTTATGTTCTTAAGATTACATAAATCAAAGTTCGGATAGTTCTAGTCGAGAAAAATTAGCGCTTTCATTGCTCAATTAATTTTCGGTTTTGTTATTTTAAATATTTGAATCCATTTTTCTAATTTAATTTTAATTTATTAAATGATTTATATGAAATTTATAATACGAAAATATCAGATTACTGCCAAATAAAGCGATGTTTTTATAAAAACTCACATTTAAATTTAAGTATTCGCTAAGTTTATATTCATTTTCTGCCAGAGAGAGCAAACCTCCAAATTTTTAAGTTATCTAATCTTATGAAAACCTATTTTCCGCTACCAATCCCTTGCATTTCTACAATATTTTCTCTTTTGTATGATACTTACCTGATTGCTCTAAATTTTTCTAACAAACCTATAAGATTTTAAAGGTCTTTCAAAAAAATATATTGGAGAGAAGCACTAAAAGCATAGTTCACCCAAGTTTGGTTACCAAATTCGATACCGATATCCATTCGATATTTTTTATATCGTTTTCCATGCATCATGTGCCTATTGAGGCTCTATTCAAAAACATAAGTATGACAAGAAAATAATCAAACCATGTGTGTTTCACTCAGCTTAGTACAAGTCGTTCTTTCAAACTGATCTGCCCTAATAGGTTGTATATACTACATCTATCAATTCTTGCATATTTATAAACTTTTATAAATTGGGTAACAGTTGCAAGTAAGAAAATCATTCACACGTTTCATACCAAAGTAAGTAAGTATGGATTTATGCTTGAAGCCAACAATTTAGTACATATGTATTAAGGAATAGATGACTTTAATAATAGAATATCCACATGCTAGTGCAGTTGTACGTGGTAGTCTTTGTAATAAGGGCCGACGGAATATTATTGATTTGAGAGCGAGGTTGAACCAAAAGCGAATCAATAAGTTATTTAGAAGAACAATGTATCGAAAAATATTTGGACATTATAAACTTCAGAAATAGCAGAAAGCTTGGTAAATTTTCAAGGTCAAAACTACAATTTGAACTTTGATTAAATCGCGATCGAATGTAAATCATTTATTTAACTCAGAAAAAAAATTTTAAAAATTAAAAAGATTACAAAAAATGTTTGGGCATTATCACAAGACATAGACGTATCACACCTGCATACTAAGTCAAGGATCAAGTAACAATCGCAGCCGTGGACAGTTCCGAGTCAACATGTAGCTAAGAAGGGTAATTAGGATATATTCCAATATCCACAATGTCGTTCAAACCTAACGAATTCACGCAGTAGTAAGGGATTTGGGGGGAATAAAATGAAAATATGGGAAAAATTCAAATATGGGGTTTACGATAAATACTGAAATGTTGACTATTCAAAAAGTCACTGGCTTATGATCATAACGCTCATAACGTAAGGTTTACATGTTACAAGCGTTTTACCAAAGAATAAAGAACACGGTATAAGTTTCGGTTAACTCAGCCAGTTCACTACCAGAAATTAAAAAATTCTTCTCTCATCACCAATTTTTGTAAGTCGTACTTTATTGCTGGATTTGCATAACTTAAATTTACTAAATAATGTTTTAATGTTGTATATAGAAAAAGTATATTTGATATACATAAAGAACTATGGCACTTAGCATCTACGCTTGGTCATGAGCTTTCGAACTCCATCGAATTATCGGCAATGAATCATTTGCACTTCTTACGAAATTCTATGCAGATTTTATGCGATTCAAACGCAACTACAACACCAACAACTATCGGAATCCGATTACACTTCCAATGAAAGGCTGACAAATTGTACGTATAACTATATATGCATATGTATATGCATGGTTAACAAGATTGGCGTCGGCGAGTATAAACTTTGTGCGAAGTCAAATGGGTTTTCGGGTTGGGATGTGGGGTGTGGGCGAAAGAAGAAAGGCTAAAGTAAATATTTTGTTTACCAGATGAAATGCCGACACAGCAATGGTGGGCCAAGCGAGTCATAGGAGATAGTCGCCAAGACAATGGAGTGATTCGCTTTAGCATTGAAGGGTTGAGTTAAGGAAAAGGATTAAATTACCACTGTGAGCGTAAGCGGGACGATATTCGACCGCACATATTTATAAATAGAAGGTAATCCGAGTGTAGGAAGGGCAGCGTTTGGGTATTGTATGGGGAATACCGTAAAGTGCTCAGCAACGAGTTCATATGTATGTACACAAATAATATATATGTGTATACATGAGTTGGGTATAATGTTGGGAAATATCAAAAATTAGCATTGAATTCCATAAATATACACAATAAATAAACATTAAGTTAAAATATAATAGGCTCATCTTACTAACCTAATTCTCATGATTCATTTTATGCTTAAAATAGTAATTCTTTTGTACTGTGTGATATTTTTAGACGATAAACATTTTTTTTGTATTCTCACACCATCCTTTCGGGTATGTAAATATAATAACAGAAACAGTCTTACTCTTAATGCGAAAAATTTACTTTTTGTTACTACTTACTCTGTTGTTTTTTATTTTATTTATGGTTGAATGATTTGTTAAGTACCGCCCATCACTTCGTGTCGTTTCATTGTATAGCTCTAGTAGAATGAAGCTCTCCCCTCCTTCTATCACCAACAGCAAAAACTTTCATGACTGGAGAGTTTGTATGTATTAACCATACAGTTCATTGATAAAACGCTCACATACGAGGGTCCATACATTTATGTTTCAAAAACTTTCTCTGTTGAAGCTCATCATCATGTGACAGAGAAATGTATAGAAATTAATTCTGAAACTAAAAATAATATATAAGTTTCTGAATATATAAATTATTCGAGAATCCTTGGTGTGGGTTGTTAAGAGATAAACTGATTCGAAAAATATGAATCACTCGGCCCCGCGATCTCCTTCACGGAGTCAGCCCTACAACCTAATCAAACCTCTCAAATCTTAAATATTTACTATTTAATAAATCAATATTTTAATTGCAACATACTCTCATAATTAAATCAAGTTATCGCACGTTTGGTATAAAGATGATGTTTGAGCCGTCAAGAGTAGACATAAAATTTTCTTGGTAAGAGAATAAAGATATTATTTTTATTAACATATATATTTATATAATATGTTGGGAATGTACAAAAATGCAAGAATAATATATCCAGCAGATAGCAAAAAATCTTATCAGCGGTTTTTATTTCTAGAATGCAGAATTGTATATGCAGATTATATATTATGTAAATTTTCACGCTTATACAATCCCATAATACTGATCGACTGAGCGATTGTAATTTGGTTTTATCACGGAAATTAGAAAAGTCTGAATAAATATATAATTATGAATTTATCTTATAGAGTAAGTTCTATTTCATAGGCTTGGACCGTCTTGGCAAAGCCTATTATTCCTAAAATATTGAAATTTTACTGACGGAACGCTTTCACAATTTATAAATCCTTACTTCCAATTAATAGAATCTATCAGCATACATATCTATGAAATTTATTTCCTTTGGAAACACAAGGACTCATTTATTATATGTTAGAAGGCATGTAAATTTATTTAAGCAGTTGCCACAAGCCAAAAGAAACAATATTTAATTTACAATTAACTTTACAATGCACAACAAACATTCATATCGAACAAATCTTCATTGAGATATATACATGTATAGATCTTTATAAATATGTTATATATGTGCATAACTAATTCTATTGCTTGTTCAACCACTAAAGCCTCAACTGCAGCTACAATTTGCTTCAAATATAAAAAAGTTAAATGGCGTAATGCAAGAAAAAGTGGAAAATCAACAGAAGGGCAGTCCCCTCGGCAGGCAAATGCACCTTCTTATAAATGTGAGGGTGTGTGTACGAAAAATAGGCGGACAGACATCAGTGCGCCAGGCGCTTCAAAAGTACACAATCGTCTATCCGCCCGCTCTTGTCACGCGGGGATTTACGTGAGGCTTTAAACATTCACCACTATGGGCAATTAACAGAGGCGTATGCAAACACAGCGTTGATCCTTTACACAAACAAAACCGATGCGGCAAAGACAGCGGCAAACTTGAGCGCGTAGAAGCCACCAATCAGTCCGAACCAAGCAACTGCTGAATGCTGCTTACTCGTCGATATATATGTATCGAAGTGTGTATGAAAATAGAAATAATAAAATATAAATAAAAAAGTCTTCATCTATGGGAACCCGCTATGTGAACTCCACTTTCAAAGGTGACCTCAGAGTCGCGTACAACAAATTTGCCAGCAAGTCAAGAAAATGAATTACGACGAGCACTCTTGCCTCCACATTCATCCATATTGCCAGCACTGCTGACGACCTGAAGGAGTCATTTGATATTAGCGCTCCGACTGCAAACGACTGTTTAACAAAGTTCGATGCTTTTACCCTGAAACACCTTCACCAGCAACGAAAAAGAATGTTGCCAGACAAGATATTGAAACGAATTGCCTCGTCTGGCTGTCTCGAGGAGCGGTAAAGCTTTTTGTTTGCACGGGGTTCGCAGCAGGCGAGTTTTTCTAGTTTCTTCTTCACCTGACAACTTTAATATTTACTTATCATAGTAACTACTGGCAAACTTTTATGGTAATGGGCTTTTAAAGTTTTCTGCTCGTTTTCGTCAGCCATTTTATTGTGCAAATCGGAAAGTGACGTAAAGCAAAAATTGAAATTAAACTAAGTACGAAAGAGAACAATAATGTTGTCCCTCGTTTGGTGAACGCCTGCTCTTGATGGGATTGGCCCAAAACTAATTCGCTTTTCACACGTTACTTGTTTTCTCCCGCAGTTAACTTTCATACCTTTCAGTATATTGATATTAATTGTTATATGAACAGACAAGTCACGAATGTAAAATTATACAGCCCACCATTTTGTACGAGTATATAAATCATAATGGCACTGATTACTAAACAGTTGAACGGTACTTGATGTATAGTAATATTTCTACTTGTTTATTTAATAAGGATGATGGATTTAAATGGAGTTTCCTCCCCGGGAGGGATCAGATTTTTAACGAGATATTTTAAGTCAGTCACACCAAGACTCCTTAATAAAACTCCATCTTTGGTGAATATTGTTAAGCTTTAAAATTTAGTTAGTCCTTTCATTAAATATGTTGTAGTGTCTATAAAAAAGCCCCATTTTTTTTAGTCAAGATCCAAACCCTGAAATTGCTTGGTTGCCTAAAGCGATCAACCGAATCGAAGAGAAGCAAGTTTACACAGCATTAAACACCAGAACCTCTTCTCTCCTGTGGGTTTATTATATAGACATCATCAGTCTTAACACCCACGCCACAGGTTCTTCCATTGTGTTTTATGCAAGTAGTAGCACAAGTGAGTAGTAAGGCAAAAAACCTGGTGGTCAAAGAAATCCTAGAATAGGTCTGGAAATGCGTTAAATATTGAATCAGATATGATATCCAAAAATCCTGGGATAGTAATAGCTAACCCATGCTGCAATACTCCAATTCAGTCATAGGCAATTTTATACTCAACTATATTCGTCATTCTATAGGTTTGGATCCTTGTCGACTTTCCCACTTAAAGCCTTTGAACTAAATCATATAGTGAAGCTTAATATAATTATGAGATTATATATAATGATTTCATTATTTATTTTCTACATATGTATATGAAGTATCTAGGAATTGATCTCATGAGAGATTACATTTCTGTTGATCATCATTAACCATAGAAATTTAATCCGGTGTAATATTCCATACTTTTCCTCTCCGTATGAAAAATCAAGTCAAAATTAATCTCATATTTGTGTTCATATATGGATATTAGGCCTTCTTTAGGCATGTTAGTTATGAAATTTTTTCTGAGTCTGTATATACCACACTGTTTGTACAGGCTAAGGCCTCAGTAAAGAAAAATCATTCGTCAAATAAATTGTATCCACAGGAGAGGATGTTTTTGAGAGATGAATCCCAACAATATATACCATCTTAGGTATTGAACTTTAATCTTCATGTGCCATAAAATGTAATCAGGCAAACACCAGGCCTAAGTGGCGGAAAAATTCGATTTACTAGATATTTCGAATTGACACCGATCTACAACGAATCCGTCAGCCCGCTCTTTAAATTTAAACCTAGGCAGTTATAATTCAATCAGTAAGAAGTTATGAATAGTCAAATATCAAAATAAAATCAAATATATACGCAGATATCAATCAGAATCATATATTATCACGCGTGAGTAAGGAACCAATGGCTTTTCAGGAAAGATAATGGTTCAAAATTAATTTCAATTTCTATTTTAGAACACCTCCTTCAGCAACAGAAGTAGGCAATCATAAAGATCTACAGAACAAACAAGAAATTTGTAAATTCAACAAATCAACTCAAATAAAATGCAATCACTCAAAAATTCTGTGGAAAGGGCATAAAACCCCAAAATGGTTTGTGTACACAAATTTTTATGTAATTAAACAATTTGGCTGAATGTGGTCTCTAATTCCTACTTGTAGGTATCTACACATAACTCCACTTTAATATATAAACACGCACACATGTGTGTATATGGGAGTTGAAAAATGAAGTCAGCAAATAAAGGAATAAGAATGCTTGAAAAAATAACGGAACTGAGCGCCATGCATTTGGCTTAGAAAAACAGAAGGATGTATGTATGTATGTATGTATGTATGTGAGCTGCTAGACTATTTGAATATGTGATCATCAGCGAAGTAAGCAGCCAGCCAGACAAATAGAAGACACGTGAGCAGACAGAGAGACAGACACTGCAAATGGTCGATTAATAAATGCACCTCAGCTGAAGAATATAGCGCAATTTAATAGTTCTTAGAAAAAATTGTCGACATAGCGTCTACAACGGCAATCTTTGTACGAACGATGGTGGCAAATAGAGAAATGGAGCGATGTGTTGCGAATGAAGATACAAATTAATCAACATTACATTACAGAAACGAATATATATATATATATATATACAGTTGTGGTATAAATAAAAGCATAGCTGAGATACACATATTTTTCTGTTATAAGTAAAATTTAGAAGTCTTCATTAAAATTACCTAAGAACATGTACATTTCATTGTTGCAAATAAGAACGGTGTTAAACAAGAATGAAGAAAAAATAAATCCTCCAGTCAACTGTACATTCAAACGTTCATGCAAAGCAAACATTTATTTCTATATTAAAGTAATGTGCACTATCGATTAAGAAAGCATATTATATAATACAAAACATTTGTCAGAGTACTTCCTTATATAATATAAGATAAGGTAAAAAGTCTCCTCTGTATTCGAAATTTTTAACAAACGCTTTTCGATTTTGCAAAATGTATACAAATCACGGTCGTAGGACTTCTTCGAAAGTGCAATTAATTATAAAACAACGATACATACATACATATGTATGATTCATTTTCGACCAACTAACATTTCTATCTATGGCCCAGTATCGATATTTTAGCGACATTAGCGATTTAAGTTTTAAGATTTAAGTTTTTGTCTAAAACACCTTTTTAAAAGGTAAAGAAAAGGGGTAAATGTAAATGAAAAAGATCGTCTGATCGTCACTATAAGAAGCCTTTTTCAACAATTTCAAACCTCGACCGAAATCTCTCGACCGGCAGTTGAGCGAATGAATCGTTTTACCAGAACTATTTTAGGATGTTTAACGAAGGCAGTGTTGACACATACCACATATGAAACTGCTGGAATATTAAGAAATTAGATAAGATGTGTAACTAGTGTTTAAGTGTGCGTATACTTTTGAGAATTAAATATTGCATTTCATATTTGGAAGAAATATGAAACTCGAGTAGTCACTATTCTCTCGGACAACTCATTGTTTGCGATTGTTAAATCTTCATCCGTCTAAGTTTTTAAATGTTTTGCCAATTGTAATGCCAATGGTTTTAAAGATCATAACACCATAGACTAAGTAATACTTAGAAAAGAATTTAGATAAACAAGTAATATAAACCATAACTTCAAATGGACTTGCTTAAAAGTTAATTTTCTGGCTTATATTTTTTTACACAGGATATTAAAAATGTGTAAAATAAAACGGAAAAAAATTTTTATTATGTGGAAAAATTTATTTCTGAATAAAATGGACCAGTAGTTTTTGTCTAAATACTTTTGGATGTTTAACAAAATGACAGCGGTTCAAAAGGTTGACTGTAGCCCTGTCGTCATTGTAGAGCACCGTGGGCGGAAGAGGTTGCCTCCAGTTTTGTCTCTACAACAAAATCCTAAAAAATTTCCAATTTTATAAACAAGAAGCTCGACAAAGACGTATGGTTTTGAAAAGAAATGTGTCTAAACTTTTACATTTGTCCAGAACGACAACAAAGCTCCGTTCGGAATTGAAATAAACACACTTTAAAAACTTTTCCACCATACAAATACTGTGATATCTTACTTTTAATATCCTTATATATCTTTTAAATGAAAAAATTTAATTTTTGAAAATTTTTGTCTTCGAATTTTTTAAAAGGTAGTCCAAAAGTAAGATCGGACCGCCTACGCACCGTGCTGCATTTGTTTTCACCAACACTGTATCTACGTATGCAAAACAATGACTAGAACAAAAAGCAAATCGCTGCTACTATAAAAATCATTCAAGCAAATGCACACTTTATGGTCAAATATCAACAATGCCATTAACATTTTATATATCCAACAACAACAAATACAACACGACAGAGCGATCGATACTCCGCGAGCATCGTTAATTTCCTGGGAAAAACAAGTTTCTGCCAAGATTTAAGCAACTTCTTAGATACCATTCGTTTTACGCTGCCGCTAGGAACGTGTCAAATACAAAATGAGGAAAAAATTGCACGGAAGGAGGATCGGTGGATCGCATAGTTACGGCAGTCGTAAAATGATCACGCACACGCACACATGCACACGCATGTGCTCGAACGCATTTCATTTCACTTTGCACTTGACTTGATAATTCACTTCATCATAGTACACGTCGTAGCGTAATAAACGCGCTGATATTGCATCAACGTCTTCAGCGTCATCATCAACGGCGCTTCCTGTTTACGCGCTTGATTTATGAGTTATCAGCGCATTGAGTTAACGCACAGTTAACGTTTACGGCAACACTTGTCTGCGTGTATGATACGTTTGTGACGGACCAAAATTCTCGAAAGAATATAAAAGTAAAAAAAAATTAAGAAAAAGAAAACACCACTTTGAGGTTCTACTGCAACTCTAATTCCAACTCTGCTGTCGTCTAAACCCACCGTATTGTTGTTTTTGTACTGACTGTTGTACTCCTTGGGCATTTCTGCACGTACTCTCCTGCATTTGCCTGATACACATATATATATATGATACATATATATTTAGCGATGCATGACATATACTCATATCTATGTACACACATATCCGTTGCACTCGTTGGATAAATAAACAATTAATTAATTAATTGGAATATGACAGCTGGTGATTGGTGTGTTGATGGCTCTTCTTAATTTGCTCATGCATTGTGTTTTCGTATACCTTTACTATGGTAGAATTCAAGTTGTATATGCATGACATCTATGTATGTCTTCAATATATTATTATATTACAATTATATTAGGGAATAGGTATTTCTACTTGCTCGCAGAGTTCAAATTGAGCTGATGAAGTACGGGGATATTAAATATTTATTAATATATCATTACAATTGGGAAATGAAAGAAAAATAAAAGGGAAATAAAAAATAAATTCTACTTTCAAGATTTAAAGGAAATTATTTTGATTCGAACGACAACAAAAATTGTTGTATTTATTTACTTATGTATGTTGCAATCTAATAAGTTAAAACTTTTCATACAGATATCTTATAATACAAAACATCAATTTAGTTTTGATAAAGAAAATTTTGTACCTAGAGAACTCTCCAGAAATTTAAAAGTTTTCAATGTCTTCGAAGTCGTAGAATTAGAACACTAAGGTCTGACTTAGCTGAACACTAGCTGAACTTATATAAGACGCAAGTATGGCGGTTACACAGATTTCTAGAATGGATATTAAAGTGAATACGAGCAAAAGTTACGAGTCAGCTCAGTTCTATCGGACGCAGCGAGTATTGGGATTGAATCGTCGATAAGTGGATCGGTCTTCAGCCTCGAACGGCTGTTTGAGAAGGATTGAGTCGATCCTGATGTGTGTGCTGGAGTGGAAGTCTGGAGGATGAATATTCTTCAGATCAATCTTCAACACCTAAAGGCGGCCTCCGCCAATATCTTATTTAGTCTGGGAAGAGCTATGACTGAGCAGTAATCTTTGGTTTAAGGACAAGGTTTGTTAAGACGTCGTCACCGCAAGCGCTTCAGCTCTGTACATAGGGCCACTAGGGCCACATAGGGTACATAGGGCCAAAAGCGATTCACTGAGAGCCTTCTGCGAAATTGGGAGGGTTGCCATGAATTCTGAAGTTCAGGTGAATTCTCGCGTGAAATGCTGTTCCCTTCGATTAGACAAATCCATATTATTGACATCCATTAGAGAGGACACTCTTACCCCAATGTTATCAGGCTGGGGATGTGTGATAACTCCGTTGGCCTCTTGCATTCTAGCACTGGATCTATGTAACTCGAATCTCTCAAGGAACACTTGAATCTCTCCCAGCACTTGCGCACTTGCAACTCTAGGAGTTCTAACCGGGCACTGTCCAAAAGGCATACATGTGGTGAGTCTAAAAATCTAGATATACGTCAATTGTCAAAGTTCTCTCCCAGTCGCCTCGACTGCCCAGCCTTCGTTAAACTAAGGTTGAGACAATTGAGTTGAGACTCGGATATCACATTTTCGGTGGACAAATTTGTTATAGGACAAAGCGCTTCATCGATACATGAAGGTATTTTGATCAATGACGGAGATCAGCTTCGTAACCTTACCTAACCGCTCTTATATACTATCATTATATTGACATATACGGATTCGTATATTCTGAACATAAAGAACGAATGAAAACGAACATAAAGTTGAGGTGACGTAATTCAAACGTTAAAGGCTTAATCTCTTGTAAATTTTATTCTAGGAACCTTAATTTAATAGCTAGTTTAACAAAAAAATACTTCTTCATGCGAATCTTAGAACTGTCGCTTCCTAAATATATATCCTTAAAGTTTGATGGCCAGTGATCCCTGGATTCTTTGGCATCTCTAATTTTCTCTGTTCCACTGTCCAGTTCCACTGCGGCATTTCAAGTTTCCAGAATAATATATCAATGGTTAATTTTTGTTGAAACTTTAAACCAAATGGAGGGCAGACTCAAGTTCTTGATTTCTTCAATTGCTGTTAGTAATCCAGGTTAACCTGGATCCAGATTATCTAGTAATCCAGCAAACCAGCATGGTTTCACCGATATGAGAAAGCAAATAAAAAAAAAACGTTTGTTGTACTCAAACGAGGTCCCAAAATAATCCCGGATTGTCCTACTAATTTTAGATATAAATATAATACGAAGATTTTCAGTTGAAAATACTTTTTGAGGACGATTGTCGCCTCTTCAAATTTATTTATTCCATTAAATGTAATGAGGATATTGTATAAGAATAATTACTTCTTTTTTAATCCTCTTTATTAAATTCATTGTTAACGAGATTCCCAAAAAAGTTTACCTCTGACGTACCTAATCTTATGTACACAATTTAATTTGTTTCTCAATATACTAGTTATAAGTTAGTTAAGTACTAATTAAATGCACTTCAAAGTAGTAAATATTTTGTCAATTAAAGATATACATAAAATTATTTAGTGGTTCACTATGAATTTTCCTATTTCCTAATTCTACACATATGAACACACACTCTTTTATGTAAATATATGAAAAATGTGTTTTATTTTCCACCAGAAAAACAAATAGAATTTCCTCAACAAGCAAATACGAGTAAATAAATATTGGAAACTACAAAAACAAGTCGCCACAATGAGTGGCAATGTAATGAGTTGATATCCACCAAAAGCAATAAACCAGTGATTGAGTGACTGGGGATCCGACTAACTACAATAACAACAAAACACATGTGCATCACAATCGATATTACTAAACAAAATTGAGAAAGTGCAACGAAATCTGCTTCCGGAATTAAATACTAACAGGCACAATGCGACCCCTAAACCCAACCAGCAGCGTAATTAGTGCAACGCGTCCGTCCAACAAATCAATCAAACAAAGCAAAAATCGAATGAAATGCTACAAATTCCGTATTGTCAAAACAACGGCCAACAATTAGTTTACCAAATTACATGCAACAACAAGCAAAAGTATTCAAATAACCAGAGTATCGAACAACAATCAACAACAATAACAGCAACAGCAACAGCGAAACAGCGCACATGTGTATGGCGTTAGTTAGTACACGCGCCTATTTGTTTTCCATTAACATATGATTACGCTTACGCTTTGTGGCATAGAAAAAAGGAGCGAGTGTATTCCGCATACATTCACCTCTGTCCCACAGCCGTAATCGATCTGTATCCACGTACGTGAGGTTACAATAACATGACATCGCATTCCGTTACAGGCGTAACGGTATAGCGGCGGCCGCGTAGTGGGGTGTTGGGGGCAAATCTAAACATGTTCCTGCTGTATGCTTGCACTCGTGTATTAATGGGCCAAATGGATCATCAACTTTGGGATAAAAATCGCACATTAAATAGCTGCAACATGTCAGCGAAACTACACGCAGACGCACATACAGACACACACACACGCATGTGCATTTAAATCATTTTCAGGAAAACTAAACGTCAGTCGCGCTGTCACTTTTGGAAAATTGCTGCGAGTAGTCCATCTGTGGTGTTTTATTTTATGCTTATTTGGCGGTACTAACTCAAACCTGCCAACAAGCACAAGACATACAAACAAACACACAGACATATAGATGCTTATATATTAATCTCATACATACACCCACCCCAAATGTGTAACGGCATCTGCATTCCAACTCCAACTAGCCGATCTGTTATTGCTGTTGTTATTGTTGTTAGCTTTGGGAACCGTGTGTTTTATTTCAATTCGGTTGAACTGTTAAATCAACACACCATGGGGAGTACATCTCGTAAATTGTCAGTGATTGCCACTTTCGTACGATTGCCAGCGTCTCAGCTTCCAGCACTCAGCTCTCGGCTCGCAGCTACCAGTTCCCAACAGTGTAACCAATCTGCACATTCCAAAGCTTCGGGATCCGTGAAATTTCTCAATGTCATTTTAGAAATGCACAGCAAAGCAGTTCGCAACCATTTGTCAGTCAAGTATTTTGTAACTCGAACTGGAGCATTTTTCAGTGTCACTCAAGTTGTGAGAGGCAACATTCTGATGTCGATTTCCACACATGCTACATATATGAATTTTATGTGAATTTTTTACCGAGCACGTTAACTATTTGGAGCCAAATTAAACTGTATTCATAATAATATTGGTTATGGGTGTGAAGTTAGTTTCGAAAAAACGTAATTAAGTCCTCTGGCGGGAAAAAACGAAATGACTTTCCGAACAACCCAATATAATACGTTGAACAACCGCCAACCAAACAATTCAACCCTAAACAAGGAAAATCTATTTTAACCTTATCTGAAAAGATAATCAGTAAATAGAAACACTTTCCCAAGTAGAAGCTTTCTGAAAACCTCTTTTGAACATAACAATCTTGAAACAGACCCGGATTTTTATCCGCCCAAGAACTATCAACCCGGCAGTATTTCTCAAAATTTTGTGGAGAATGTTTTCGGCCGCTTGAAACAACAATACTGAAAAAGACTGAACTATTGTTGTTCACCAAAAAGCGAATATTCCGTAGTTTAAACACCCTAAAGCTTTGAGTTTCAGAAGCTCACATCTGTCTTGTTTTGACAGAGGTGCTTTATAAGGCCGTAAATCAGGTTCCTGCTCATATCGAAACCGCAGCAGGCAAGAAGAAAACAGACGGATCCAAAATGGATTAAGGTATCTGAGGTTATAATACCTGGACCACTTGAAATTATAAAGAAGGAACTACAATGTCATTTAAGCAATTGAATTTTTGAGATTGTGATAGAAAAGAATTCTATAGCCAACTGTAAGATAACCATGCGGATTTGGTCTAAAAATAGCAAAAGGAAAACACTTGGTATGCAAAATATGTCAAGGAAAAAAAATAATTTCACACGTACTAATAAACCTTAGCAACCAGGAATTTAAACAAAAGTCACACAAAACAAAACAAAATGACTTTCCACGGGTTAATTGGAACAGGAACAAATCCTTCGGTAGCATGAATACCAACCAACCAAGCAGTTATTTTTATGAACCGATTTCGAGCAGAAAAGGAGAAACCATACTGTTAACGGTTTTCCAAGTTATGGGCTAGAGTGAAGCTCTAGAAATAAGGAATCGTCAGTCACATGTCATATACATCTATGTTAATGATTCAATCTCAGCCACTTTTTATCGTCTTTGTCATTATATGGCACCTGCCAATGGTCTCTTACTAAATAATAATTTTGGAACAGGTTCGCATTCGTAACATAACAATTAATCTAGAATTGCATAAAAGATGCTGTCGAAATTTGTTCCAAAAATTCTGAAAGCTGCTGGTATATTGCGTATACCTCTGTAAGGTTCCCTAAAATCCTTCGCATCATATAAATGATAGAGTTTGACTCAAATGATTGTCATTGAGAATTTGAAAATTCTACTAAAGGAGATCAGTGGATTTATTTCTTTCGTACCAGAATCATTTCAGACTTTCATACAAATTCCATGATTTAAGATACTTACATAGGTGCATGTCAGGAATGAAATGTTCTAATACCACTATATTCCTGCACAGACACATGGGGTCTGAAGAGTATTATAACTGTTGCTCTGTTCTCAGTACAATTGAAATACTCACAATTAGGCAATTTCGGCAATTGTTGTATTTCTAGGTGAATGTTCTTTTATTTTATGTGAATTATAAAGATGAACCTACAATTTCGGTGAGGGATTATTGCATAGTTGCCAAAACAAATCCCCACTTGGGGTACAACGCACAATGTGCTCTCTGGCCTGTGAACTACTTAATTGTGTGCGAGAGCAGTGTTTCTTTTCTTCTTTTTCTTCGACAATTTGTGCTGGTGGTCGCCTTAACGCAGTTGCACAATTCATTTGCGTGGGTTTCTAATATAATATACACTTTTTATTACTGACAGATGAGCGTAAAATACCGTTTGTGATGCAATCGAGCGCATGCAATACATTTTATATTACTGGGATATTCTTATGTAACCTTAGGATGAAATTTGCGAATTTTTATATATTCGCCAAGCAGATTATTTCGATATTTTAACGCATTTTAATTCACAGGTGACGATCTACCGCAGTCTCAGTTGGGTGGTCTGCAATTTACCAGCAGAAATTTGTCTTGTCAAACTTATTCATTGCTTATACATTGTGAATGCTCATCTGCCGAGCATAATTTGAGGTTATGTTTGGGGGAAAAACCACTACCATCAATTTAGACATCCACCACTTCACTTTATTGCTTATCATGTATGGACAATTGCGTTTGCCTTCTGTGTCAACATTTGCACAGGATTTGCACACACACACATACACATGAATTTGTATTCTAACTACATGCATTTGCACAAGTGTTTGATCACTCCTTTTTGGTCGTTTTCTTAACTCCGGCTTTCTCGTATATATGTATATGTATATATATATATGTAGCTTTGTGCAGCTAAGAAGATATATATACGAGGGTGGCGAGTGGGTATATATCCGAAGAGAAAAATACTACTAAAATAATACAAATAAACGTATTTTTCAGACGGGTTAAAGAAGTTGGAATATCGATCTAAAAAAATACTTTATTGAGAAATAAATTGCAATTTTTCCAAAATTTCCGTTTTCCTTTTGTAGGCTAAGTACTTATTGGACGCCCATCGTTCATACATATGTTCTTGTATGCCTTTGTATGCTCACCGTATGGGCGAATCCAATTTCGTATTAGCATAACAATTGTTAACAACAAACCGCAAACAACCGAATGCAAGCAAACACACACATACACACCATTTTATGCAATCTTATGCTCTTGCGAACACACACACACATACATGCATACCCAGAATCTCACGCACATACAAATGGGATATAATATAAAGCCTTATGGTAATCAGTCGCAACCCTACTCAATAACGCTCTAGCAACGCAAGTACCAACAAAACAGTTAGTGTTGCCTCTTATTGTATTCCACACGCAATTGTTAAGCAGAGTTTTTGTTTTTGCTATTGTTGTTGTTGTTTTGAAAATCCTGCCTGCGGCCTGCAGTTACATCGATATGCCAGGAACTACTTAATTTTATAAAAGTACAAATGCCAAAGTGCGTCAATGCGTCAGCCTGACAGTGTATTGGTGCGTGTGTGTGTGTGGGAAAGTTTGACGTCCCGTGAAAATTACTTCATTTATATGCGTGAAATTTTTGCTTCAAAGGTATTACAATGTTATCAGCCCAGAGCAAACGCCTTTTTTCAGATCTTTGCTTCATTATGCAAACTCTAAAGTCAGTCTTGGTAAACAAAGAATTACTTTTTTTTAATTTCTAGGTTTAACCAAAAATTTAATTTAACCAAAAAATAAGTTTAACCACAAACAGCTGGTTAAGGTTTTGGAAGTTTTAATTTGTGAAATCTTGCGAAGTGTACATTCGCATAATTATTGAATTTAAGAACAATTTAAGCAAAATTAAATATTTTTCACTAACCCAATTGCATATGCTAGAAATTATATGATTGCATTTCGATAACAAATCACATTGAAAATATAAACAAAATTTTTTCAAACTGGTGGCAATACCTGGCAAAATATCTCCGAAAGCAATATTTCTTTAAGCTGTTTCATTTGATGATTACCATATTGAAATATTTCAGTTATTTTATTAACATATTTAATAAAAATATTTAAATAGGTTGCAACATTTACAAAAAAATGTTTTTAACTGTAAATCTTCTTAGACATCTCTATTTTGATAACTGTATGGTCTTTTGTTAAATTGAAATCTTTAAATAGGTGGTAAATCTCTTCAAAAATTTTTTATTTATCTTCCAATTACTGCTCTATATACTGCGTGATGGAACTTTATGGCACAAATTATTTTAGTTGATAATCTCCATCGATTTTACCACCATCATATTTTAGACTTTTCAAACCCTGCAGACCATGACTAGCAATCCGTACGATCAGATGTCGATAACAAATTCCGACAGCTGAAAGGCAATAGCTATAAAGCTTTAAGTGCAAAAACTTCTAATAAATTCCGTTAGCTCCTCGAGTACTTTTAAACCTATAGTCTTCTATAATAGAACCGAAATTCACTTCAGTAAAGACTTCATACAAACTAGGGGCGTGGTTATAATCTGTAATCTATCAAACTTGTCACTCGGCGACGTTGGTCGATCTGAAGAATTAATTGAGTTCCTTTTTCGTCCAGTTCATTATTTTGAAATAATAATATAGTAACTCGTAGACATACACCCACGAATAGTATAGTGTATGTACTATATTATGATTCATTTCTCTTTCATTTCTTCTGCATTCGAGAACTAACAATTTTTGATAATGTGTCTACAAGAAATAACAACTAAGCTTCATTTAGTTTCACAACGTACCTGCACATTTGGAGCCTTAAACTTACTTCTTGCCTTAATAGGTATCCTTTTGGCTTTTGATTTTTTGGCTATAAGGGGGAGAGATGCATTGGTTGCATCAGCACGGTTGCGTCTTAAGTCGTCTTTGAACCATATTCCTAGAGACCGGTAATTTCACATTTTCTCTTATTTTTGAATCATATTCGCATAATTTTTTGATAAAAAGCATTTAATAAAAATGTTCTGAAAACTACTTTTAGAAACCTAACCAGAGCAACATCGCCGACCCGCAATCCCAACCACGCTATTTACACAAAATTCCTTCAATAATTTGAGATGAATTTAGTTGCCAAGTGTTTAAATACTAATCGAAATTGAGCACTTAAGTCCTTTTTTCAGATTCACAAATACCGAAATGATCATGTGGTCATAACACAAATCCAAAGGCCAATTAGAAGTGACAAGCGATGTCAAAGCGTATTAATTCGAGTCTTCGAATATTAGAAGACAATTCTCAAATTCCCCCATTTCATTAAATACAGCAGTACTGTATGTAAACCATAGAGATCACAGTGATCCACGAGAGTATATGGTAAATTATATCCATTTAAAGTCGGAACCTACTTATTCATTTAGCTTAAACGAACTTGACAAGAGACAAGACGTGTTGACAGCGTAATGAGACACGAAGACACCCGCATAAGACTAATGGCAAGCATTTCAGAGTGTAAAGAACTGTTAATGCGGAGGTTTTAAGTAAAATGGAGATTAATTGGAATATAAGCAAGAGAAGGGAGCCGTTCACGTGTCACTGTGTGCTTTTGCTGTTGAAAGCAGTGGGTATTTTCATTAAGTTGGGACATTCAGTTGCACACAAACTTTAATATGTTTGAGTACTTGGAATGATTGGATTGTCAACTAGTGTGTATTATATAAATCGTGGAATATGTATGCAAAGGAACAGCACAAAAACTTATAAAAAAAAAAACGTATAAATTATATTCATTCAATTAATAACAAATGTCAAATCGAAATACTTCAAATATACTTAAAATAATCTTTTTAAAATTTAAAGAGTACAAGTTTCGAAAGAGCTTCTAAGGTTTCATGTGGAAGTATAAAATAATATTGGAATTCGCTTTGTAATAGATGTTCATGCTACCACTACGCGGGCTTCGATCCATATTCCTTCGGCAGGCTATTCCTTCGAACGCAATTTATGCCATCTAGTTCTTAAAATTTGCTAGCCGTTCGGAACCACTGTAAGAAGTTTTACCATTAATTCCTTGGATATCAAAAATCTAACAAAGGGATAAGAGACAGTTACCTTTTACGTTTGATTCATGAAATACATGAATCTCTACTGAAACGAAAATTTTGGATAAATGGCTATTGATTTCTCAATATACGTTCTCAATATAGGAGTTCTGTAAAGTAGGCCGAGGAGGCGACTCTTCTTATTCGACTCAAATTTCAGTTTTAGTGAATCCATGTTTCGTTGACGGTCACGAAAGAAACGCAGAAACTTCGGGTTGTGTTTTAATGCTGGATAAGACAAGCTTTTGAGTTGTCTACTGTTTCAGCTATCTCGAGCAATTTCGTTCACACCGTCGTGCGATCATCACATTGAAACTCATGAAACCAATTTTTCGGAATCGAATGAGAAGAGTCCCCGTATACAGAATCCAATTGTTGTTGATTTCGCTGTACAATTTACGTTCCAAAAACAAGAATCGAAGAGTCGACCGATATTTTTTTCCTCCTCTTCCATTTTTCTAAAATCCTCGTACACACCCGCATCCACATATGGTCAAAACAAAACTACGAGTCTGATTCTGCTGAAATTTTGACAGTAGTCGTCTAAGAATACGTCTATGGGTACTACACGACAGCAAATTTCTTTTCCTATAATGACGCCATTGAGTGATTAGGTTAAATACTTATCGAACCACTTTCTTATATACCATAGAAACGTGATCAGTGTGAATCCCGATGAATCAATTCGTATACGAAGTGTAGATATTGCGAAAATTTTTTGTATTTTTATTAGTTGCCAATGGTAAACTTTGCTTAAAGTGTAAAGAAGACCTACACAATCGTTTTAACGACATCAAAATAATTCAGTAAACTAAAATCCAGCACGCACTTGTCCTGAAAATTATTCCAGAATCTCCAACTAGCAGTAGCGGACGAAGAGCAAGATCTCCTTCACGTAGTGAAATACTTGGAGAAATACCAGAAAAATACTTAACCTAGTTTTTCAAATTGCAAATTTAAAAAAGCGTTGACTTGGTCAAAATCGCTTAAGTGGTAACAACTTTAAAACCAAACTCAGCGTAAGCGAGCATCTTAATATGATAATTTTAACATATCATCTCCTTCAGACTAAGTAAATAATGATCATTTTGGGCTATACTTAAGCCAAAAATGTTCTTAATATGATCCAGTATCGATAGCCACTGTTTGAAAGTTCTTATTACATATGTTTTAACATCGCATAATAAAGGTCCCACTAAATAGAATTTTTCAGATTTTTAGATAAAGATTTTTAGTATCATCAATGAGCAGGGTCCTTTTAAATATTTCATTGTTCATGCTCATGAAACGAATGAATACTGATATCAAATCTCAGTAGGTTCAAGTTCATCAGACGTTCGAAGCCCTTATATACCGTATGCACCCACACCGACTTACCTATCTACGACTATGCACATATATCTTTCTATAACCACGTCAAATTCTTTTGAACACCTTCCATCAAATATTATTTAATTTTTCCACAATATTTGTATTCCTTATTCGCATATTTTCCGCCAATGCACCCACTGCCGTCTGCTTAAGCCCACGGCAATGCAATATACATCCCACCACTTGAATGTGCAGAGCGTCGCTTCAAAGCGGCAAAGCGCGAAATTGTTCAATCAAACGCATAAGTGACGACAAGTACACCAGGGGAACACGCCCACGCACATACCGGCATGTCACATACTCAATAGCGGGGACCGGTGTTATACATACATACATACATAGGGAGTACGTATGCACCCGATTGAACGCGTCGTCAAAGTGCCATAAATGTCCGCTGGGTATTTGAATGGAATTTTAATTAAGCACTCAAGCAGCAAAACATATCCGTGTCATGTATTCCCCACTGACCGACCACTAGAGTTTGGCATATGTCTGTCACTATGTGTGTACTCACGAAATATGAAAATCCTCCAAAAGAATACGTGATTGGTTTGGAAGAAATTAAAATCGGAAAAATCTGGTATAAACAGAAAAAAATATATGTAGAGAAGATATTAAACCCCATTCACTTTTATCTCGTGCCGTACACTATACGTAGGTATGCACGTATTTATTTCTATTTATATTAAAAGTACATATGGGTATTTCCTTTTTCTATGAGAAAACTTGCAAATTTCCATAACCGCAAGCTAAATTTGAAGCACAGTTGCATGAGTGAGTAGCACCGTTTGTGGTGAAATATGGAGCTGTTTCCGGACCTTTGGATGTGAAATATATTTATCATGGAAAACGAAATAAGGTTACTTTTTGAAATAAAAAATATTTAATGGACAATTTTTTTTTTAAATATTGCATATAAATAAGCAAGCATTTGAGGTAAAAATTTCAGTAAAAGTTTCAAACCCACGCTTTATTTTTATTCAATATATATTGACTGTATCCGGCTTGATCAATAAATGAGAATTGAAATTTTAAATAAATGTATGTTTGACTTTTAATTTGCAGAGTAACTCATGGAAAGATTAAAGTAATTCATGGAATGATGGTACAATAATCTAAATGAAGTATGAAACCGTTATACATAGTTAAAAATATCAATATATGGTAGATATACATGCCTATTGATTAATTAAAGAAAATGAAAAACTCCTTCGAATAAACTTTTCCAATAGAAAAAGTCATTTTATAAGTTGTAATAATATCCTTAACATCGGGAGGCAAGACTTAACGGAGAACAACTAATATTTATAACTATTGTACGATTGTCGTCAGAAGATCCTGACTAATTAAGATTTTCAGAAGCTGTTACGAAAAATAAAAAGTCTCGATCCGTATGTTACCATTGATTTAGGGTAGTAATAACAGAAGTATGTAAGTGTGAATTGTTTGTGCGTGACCCATAGATTCCTAAACATTGCCGATAGTGCACAATAATTACCTTGAAGAGATAATGTTATGGTTATGCTTTGGTTTGGAATATATTGCTTAAATCTGAAACTAGGTAAAATATTGTATTATATTGTAAAATATGTTTTCTCGAAAATTTCGGAACGTTTTCAACAAGTTTATAATTTATTTAATTTATACTTACTTCAGAATATATCCTTAAATAATATATTATGAGATTCAGCAAGTATTTAAAATTAGAGACCATATTGGATGCGAGTATGCAAAATTTTTTTTTAATTATGAAAGATATTTTGAAGTAGATAATATTAATTATTGCTATATTATTACGACGACTTAACGACCAGTAAAACTAACTTTGTTTATCTTACTTGTACCATACTTTTATACATATCTAACTGTACAATAAGAGTCAGCACTTCCATACACTCAAACGTATATAATACTATTAAAATTTTTACCTTCATCAGGTAGATATTTTTGTAAAAATTTTGAAATCAGAAACAAAACAAATATTTTTTATTTACCAATCCAACATGTAGTCGTAGATAGAGATAGGTATTTATTGAAAGAAGGTTAAAGTACCAAACTTTAGCAAGCTTAGTGCAAGCTTAGTCTATGGACTCAACACTCTGAAATTTACACACTTTAACGATTTTTAAATCATTTTTTTCCAACAGCTTTAAAAGTCAAGAGCTTTCGAAGACCCTCGGTTTAGATACGTACCATATTCCACTTATTTTTATTAACTAATATTAAGACCCTACAAGAGCGAAGAACGCAAAGCACGCTCAATATCGTTGCGAGCATTTCTTAATTAAAATAATTAATGTTATAGCAGAACGAAAGCAATAACAACAATGATTTATTCAGATATAAATATTCGTCCAAAGGTTTGTATTTGAATCCTTGACACACGACAACTAAACACAGTGATCTCAAGTATAATCTCAAGTATACTCAAATATCAACCCTGCTCTATTTTATAAAAAAAAATTATGTAGTCATGTGCTGACTGTTATTTTCAGCCACGCTAGCTAGGTCATGTTCCTTTAGTGGACCCAAATGTTTTAGGCTTGCATACTTACAACTAAAGAGTGGGTTTCATTAAATCATTGACAAACATATCTACTAAATTGAAAAAATTTAAATGTTTTTTTATTTCATTAGTAAAAACTATTAAAATTGCCACCAATTGCAGTAATCCGATTTCAGTTGGGTTGACATTTTGCAAATGAAATTAGAAACCTTTCCGTTAGTTTAGCTACATGATCATACTGCCAGTGAATTTGATGCAACGAATTTGGCTACACATTGAGAATAACGATGGAACGTGTGGTTCGCTATCGAGAGTTCTGTCTATTATTCTATGAAGCTCTAGAGACTTTCGGCATTAAAATATGTATGAATATTTATCCGAAAATACCTGTAAGTATTAACAAATTTATAAATAGTTTTCTGAACGTGCGCCGTGTATATGTAATTCGGTTGCCCTTGAACTTAGGCTTCCTTACAATTTTATACCTATCTTTCTCAACAATAAGACACTCTTTTTTACACATATATATATTCATCCATATTTAGTTGTATGTGTGAACACTCCTTTTTCATGACGTCATTGCAGACGACATTTAGTTCTACAGCCATACCGTCGACGAATTCGTTGCGACGTGAAGTAGCTGCGTTTGATTTTCAATCACCTTGGGACAAGCCATCGCGATCTACAGCCAAATCCAAGTAGCAATTGCCTACCAAGAATTTCTACATAAATTCAAATGAAATTGGAATTCCCTCTCTGCGTAAGCGGGGTAGGAGTGTCCTGTGTATTTCGAAACCTCCTTGCCGCATGTCAACTCAACAGCATAATCTCAAGTGGTTGCTCAAATGTCACCATTACATAAGTGCACTATTTTTAGGTAACTCTTTAAAAAATTCTAAAAAAATGTGAAAATCATAGAAACCACGTCCGGTGCGCAGAGTCTCGATCGTGCCAGACAGCGCGGCGACAATTTTTACTTGCTCTACTTGCTTCTTATTCATTTGTTTGCTTATATGAAAATTTTCTTCGTTTCAATTATTTATGGTTCTCTTAATGAGTTTCTCTGCCAGTTAGTCGATTTTTGGATGCATGGACATAATGTAATTGTATAAAGTTGGGCGTGTGTTGCTTGCGAAAGCGCGTCAAATTTTTCAATGTTGCAGCAAAGAGTCTCGAACATATATGTTAAAAAGTGCCATGAAGTATCAATAAATTTTGAAGCATATCGACAATTAATGGCCAGAAAAACTCTGAAACATGACGCTTATTAGCACTTTGTTTAGAGATTTTTATAATTTTGAATATATGTATGTGTGTACACAAGTCAAATTAACAAGTTTTAAGAAAGTTTCAAAATTTCTTTTAATAATAATTTTATTATTATTATAGCGAAATAAAATCACACTTGTGAAGAAACTTTTTACGAACCTCTGTTTCTTCTGTTCCTCTGCTTCATAATATAATATGTTTATCTTCAGTTCATAATATAATTGTAAAATAATACTGAAAAAAATTGAAATGGTCTTTTTTTGGCAATACATTGGAGCTGATTATTTGACAATTTTACAAAGGTTTGCCAGTACAAAAGTTTCGGACAAAATCTTGTAACTCTGATTAATAGAGGACTTTATTTACTCACCCATTTGGAGCCTTATTTTAGAGAGAACTGTATACGCGAACAATTTCTGGGAAATTCTGGAAATATTTTTCGACTTCTGACAAATTAAGGAATGAGGCTTTTATAAGGCTTTTATTTAGCCTCTATTAATATTTACCATACTTCCTACATGGCCCAACCTCAATTGGAAACAAAATTTTGTCGTTCAGAGTTCCTTCATTATTTTAGCTGTTTATTAATATTTTGTGCATTTAATAGAACGTGTGCTTACCGCGCAATAAAACATGTTTGCTCAATATTAAAAAACAAAATTTTCTTTTTTCACAAAACAGAAATCTTAAAAATAATTTTTGATACCCACATGCTCTATTCGAACAATGGTAATTTCAGGTTATTTAATCCAAAACAAAGTTACGAAACAATATCGGGGCAGCTAAAATAATAATGTAGATCATTAAAGATCATCGTACAATCTGCCACCGAACGACTAATATTGGATATAAGTGAGTGTATTTATATTTGGGTATGACGTTTCAATTTGTTGGTGGCATTCCATTTACAGCGTTAGCATTTCCCAGTTGTTGACGTTAATCCGCGCCTGTGGCTTTAAAGGATTTTGTCTCGCGCAGACACAAAGACCCCTACTATTTGCCATCACATCAGCTGAGAGGATCAGTGAGTGTATGGCAATTGTTGCGAATTTTCCACAACACCGAGCTGTACAAATATTTTTTCGGCTCATCTATGTGTACTGTTGGAGTGTAGACAAAAATTACGTGAAGCGTCTTAAATTCCATTGTTGCACTTTTTTTTGTTTTTTAATAGGTTGTTCATTTTTATATTGGTTGTATGCAGCTGGAAGGTTTCTGATTGTCTTAGGTGTTGTATTTGTACATATATAGGTATGTATTTATAAATATATGAGTATTTTAAAGACCTTTTGATTAATACCTTTATTGGAGGAGTGAAAGGAGGTGCGTGCTTCTATAATATTTTATCTGATTGTTCTATATTAATAATATTGTTAATTTAATGTAAACTGGAGTTTCAGTTTATGAAGTCCGTATAGAATGAATTTATGATTCATTTAAAGTAACCCTCCTCTATATATAATAATACTTATAATTTGTTTGCATCCACACCTCTTTCTCTCCTCATATTATGCCCTTTTAATTCGATTTTCTGATCTTCTAGAGATGAGAACCTCATCACCTCAAATGTTACAACCGTCTTTTATGGGAAAGTTTAGTTCATATAAAACTTTTCAGAGGTCAAAGTTCGGTAAAAACTATCATAATAATCGCAGTCTTGAATCAAAACGGAATTGTACTACGGATGGAACATGACCTGTGAATGAGGTCTTTTCTAATCTAGCATATTGACGATATTCATATACACATACAATGCTATATTTTGCTGAAAAGTTGGACGTAACTTACTGCTTCTTATTGGTTCTCTTGGTACGAGAATGTATAATGGTCAGGGTTTGCCATAAATATGGAAAAGTTTGCATATACCATCGCAAATTGTATAAATATTATTAGTGTCAAAAGCAGTCAACTGAAATATTTTTTGGTTGCGCTTGGTAATCTCCAGAACGTACTCTATATAGTTAATTTTTTTTGTTCATTATTTTTGTTCTTTTTACAAACTCCAATTGGCAGAATAAAACAAAATGGTTCAAAAGCGAGACAAGCTTTTTATGGCCTTTATTGTTTTATAATTTCTGAAATTATTTAGTGTATAAACTCTGAGCAACTAAGAAAGATTGGACGATATGTAACTTCATACGGTTTTTATATGGTCATTATATGGTGGAATTACCTTTATTGCAAATGTTAAGTTTTTTTAAAAATTTTTTTAAAATTTTTCTAAATTTACGACAAAATGGCGGAATTAACTTATTGCTCAATTAAAATTTAGAATAAGAAGAGGAAATTTTTTAATTAACAACAATAATTACATTAGAGACCAAGCATTTTTTTCGAACTGCTGCAAGTTTCAATATTTAAGTCATAAACTTATAAAATTCGATGCAAAATTAATTTATTATCCAATTTATTTATATAGAAGATTTCACAAAAGATTCAAAACACCACTCATATACTAATTGTTAAGCTAAATTGTGTACTTTTGAGCATTAAAATCGAATATTTAATTTCTATGTTAATTGTATTAGCTAATTAACTTGTTTGAACATAGTAAAATCATATTGTGTGCAATTTTACGTAGTTTTGATGATAATTGTATAGAAATTTTTAAACAAAGTTTGGTTAAATTTTATTAAGCTGGTTCGAAATTACGAACTTTCCAAATTCACAACTGTTCCATCCAAACTTATTATAAATTCAATTGAACTTTTATATTTGTCCCAAGTCTAAATAATGGTCGTTGTTGATATAAGAGCTTGCATCGCCATATTCTTACATTCTCCGTTGAAAAACTTCATCATAATACTTTCTGAAACAATCATGCACACACTGTTTACATCATTTGGCAACAATTTAATCACATAAATGTCTTAGTTAAAATCCATATCTCAATCATTGGCATTGATGTGGTTACAAAGTGCCGACATTGCAGATTGCGCCACTCTTCTTCCTTAGAATTTTCACACTTTTTCATAAATGTTTGCAAAAAACGACAACCGTTTATTTATAAAACAAAGGGGGCGTTTTGAAAAGCCACATAATGAAGCATTTGACGCCTTCCTTTAGTCTGAATAATTTATCCTAAAGTCTATTTTGATCCACTTGCACAAAAGCATATTCTAATTAAACCGGCAAATAACTATGGATTGTCTGAAGTATTGTGACTACTTTTGGAGTAGTAGCTATGTCACTATTTGGCAATTAAGTAAACCAAAAAAAATATTTTAACTTGATTTATTTTCTTCGTAAGCTTCTGAACAAATCTCCACCAGACGTTCCCATGTCTACACAGAGTGTCAACTCGCCAGCATTTCTCAATTGCTTGGTTAACGATCATAAACTAATACTTGGAAAGAGTGTCTATTCCAATAATATAGTGTTGACGATAACGAGTTCTCTTTCGGTGAACAAAAAGTTGGGAGGACGAAAGAATTGAACTTTTTGATGACATCTTCACTGCCTATATAGTGTCCCCTGAATCGAAGTAAATGTATTTTATGCGATAGCGAAGTGTGATAGATATAAAGACGGAGTATTTCTCACCTACTTCCCGTTCTAATCTTGCAATGATAAAGTAGTAAGTTCCGCTAAATCAAACTTTTCGATACTCCTCAAATGAAGAATTTGTTGGCGAGATAATAATATTAAAAAAAGACTCTGTTCAAAGACTGTTCAGAAACAGTTGAGCACCACATTTCCAGTTTTGGACCATATTTTTAGTATTACCGGGTATTATATAAGCGATTAAAGCCATACATGCACACATCAATACCTATTTGTAGTTATGGAAATATATTGTAGTAGAATTGAGATTTTTATTACAAGTCGCACGATCGCTCGCGTCATTTATCCAAACACAGCCATTCAATGGCTTTGGCTCACTCGAGCGTTAAATAGCCAACGATTGCGATTGAGGGCGATAGGTCGAGAGTGTTTGTAATTATGTATATTAACAGCTTGCCTGTAGCAAGCAGCGATCGCTGAAGATCAAAGCAGACTGCGTTCAGGCAACCCCTTCGTGAGTTCGGGAAAAGTACAAAAAATCGATTTACCATGTTGGCGGTAGACGGCACGCGTGTGCCACCCGCTCTGAGCACTTGTCCATATTTTTGTATGTGTATATTTCATTTTGCGCAAAATTTCATACTCAATTTGCTAAATGGTGAAATGCAATCATGCAGCAGGATCGCGACAATTTATATATGAAGTTTTTGTGAGCCCCAACTCCCGCATGTTTAAGCAGAGGAAGTCTATTTACATATATGCCTGTATGCATGACTGTGTGTAGCACAATGGAAGCGCCGACGCATAGGCGATTATAAATATAAATAAGTCTATAACTTTACAACTTCATAGCAGAACTTGTGGCAGACAGCAATCGAATTTATGATTGCCCTGCGTCAATGTGGCAGCAGCGGCTCATAGAGATCAAACCGTAAATCAACGAACGAAGACGATCATTATGCGGTAAATTGCATATACACACTTACACACACACATATATATATATATACATATATACTCCAAATAAAAAACGTACTTTTCAAGTCTCATGAGTACTGTCTCAACACTCCACCACCACTTTTCGAGAATTCTGCGAATTCATACTTTTTGCTATTTTTCTATCAGCTCCTTTCCGCCGTTTTAGACACTTCGTTCCAGCTCTTCGTAATTTTCTTATTTATTCATTAAAAGATTTGCTTTTTTTAAGCAGAATTGTTCTGTTTTGTTATTCAGTTTCTAATTTTTATTTAGAGATTTGAAGTGTGCCACACGATTTTCACCTTGAAAACGCTTTGAAGCGTGCTCGTCCCCAACACTCACCCTGCGCGCCTGCCTTTTGACTTTATGCCGCTAAAGAAGTAAAGTGAATTAATCAAAGGAAAAATCAATAAAAATCGTTTTTGTTTTGAAGAAAAATTCGAAAGATCCATAAAAAATTCCACTTAAAATGTGCGTTGTCTTTAAAAGCACAAGCACATACGCGTATACAAATCACAGATCAGAATCACAGATAGTTCAATCTACATATGTAGATGTATTGTATTTGAAGTGAAATTGTGCATTTGCTTTTATTTTATTGCTGAAAATGCTTCCACAAACCACCAGCTCATTCATGAAAGACTTTTCAAGCAGGTGCTACCAACAACCATACTCTGATATTTGTATGTACGTATTGCGAAAAGATACATTTGAGAGTACCGATAAATATTGAAAAGTATACATTAATACATATGCTGGCATACATGTAGGTATGGGGGCGACCGACCCTTTTTAATGCACCTGCAAACATTTCACACACCTTGATTGACAGATTGGCGTTTTCCCATAGACCAACTTTTCGCTTTACGGTAAATTCTCTTGAATGAAGGAGTTTTTTAATTCAATGAAATTTCTGGGTTGGCAAGTTGAAATTGCAATTGCAATTGCATTTTCGAAAATCTTCGACAGAGCTTTTGTTGCCAAGTGAATGCGATACATAATGTTTATATATGCATGAAGAGTATTAATATAAAAATATAAATATGTGCTATGCTAAGAAAAATGTTGAGCATAATAGTTCTTTCCTAGGTTAGATAGACATAGTAAGCTGCCAATGACTTATATGTTTGTAGCAAAGGACTTCAAATCACAATATGACATAGGATTTTCATGGCGCTTAACAATTATCTTATTTATAAAGATTTTTCGTAGATGTAAAGGAAAAGGCTTGCAGTAAGCATAGCTGCACATTTTACCTTAATCTAGAGATCAAGATATAAAATGACCATACGTTGTGTTTTTACTACTCCACAAAGTTCTCAGATTTTATAAATAGAAATTTGGAAGTGGGTTCAGATATAGAGTTTGCTTATTACTCATTCTTAGTACATTTAAAGCTCTCCACCTAACATATAATTGACAAGCTTTAATGGCAAAGTTCTTTTATATCTGAGATGGATGCCGTGATATTATGGAAGATTATATAGATTTTAAATAGCCTCCGAGCGTACCTTTAATCAATCGAAACATGGGTCATTGTTTATTTTTTTCCGATTCGGGGTAGATGATACCATATTTTTATGCCTCCATTTTCATTTGATGTCATCGAGAATGATCTTGCATTTCCGTAGATAGTAGAAAGGTACCATCGATTCTTGTAAAACTTATTCATAAATATATATTCAAACTGCCTTTTCTGTCGTTGCTGTGATAGTGTTAGTGTAGAACCTAAAAAAAAATGTAAAAGAAAGAGAATTCGATATCACGAATCCTCTGACTAATCTGACGTAACGTAACCTATGTAAGTCCGGTAATAACGACTAGATGACCCGCTCTCCAAAGACTGGGTTCTGTAATACATATTTTTTATGCCTGGAATTATAAGAACGATATCTGTGTATCAATAATAATTTTACTGCATATTTAGTGAAAACAATATAAAATAATATTACTGTTATAACTTTACCGCAGTTCCAGAAAGCTCTTCATATTTATCAATCCGAAGCAGACGAGGCCCACTTTAGCACCATCAAAGTGTGTGTGTCACTGTGCTTCCGATGATTTCACTCGAATTTTAATTTTCAACATTGGGATGTTTCCAAAAATGATATTTCAATTGATTCATCCATAAAATTAAATCCATAAAAATAATCCATAAAAACTAATTTATAAAATTTTTCAATGCCATTTTCTTTCTTTAATTTGAGACATCGTTATTTGAAATATTGGTGTTTTTCAACTGGGTAATAGAGCCAACACCCGAATTCTTTATTTATATACCTCGATTTGTCATCCTTCTTCAAATTCAATATAATTCACTCTATTCAATTTAAAGAAGACGAAAGGTGCCGATAGCTTCTAGTTCTATTCCCCAGCTAAGTATATGTATTATCTAACATGATTCGATAGTTTCGCTTCGTTTCGTTTATGACTAATCTTACATCTATCATTCTATAATACTAGATTGGAAATTGCATGAAAGTACGTTTTACAAGTTCTAGCTTCAGGGCTTGAAAAGCTTACTTAAGTGTAAAATATGCCGTCGTTTAGAAAACAGCCACAATTTTTTAGTGTGACAATAAACAGAAGCTTAAGAAAAAGTTATTAGAATGTATCACTTTTATAATTACCTACATATATTAATAATTCTCCAACATGAGATTAGAAAATCGTATGATATTGCTTTATATTACTACTTGGTTCAGTGCTTGAAAATCTTATGCCACTGTTATCCGCAATGTTTTGATATGATAATGAACAGAAACTTAAGAAAAAGTTATAGATCATACGTTTAATGATTTTTAAAGTTACCTGCATGTATCCAATAATTCCATACATACATATGTATGACTATCGCTTATGCCATTCGGTCTAACTGTCTTCACGAAATATAAATAATCATGGATCTAATGAAAATATGAAACTACCGCATATAATCCCTAAAACGGAAATTACCAAAATTACCAAAAATACCAAAAGGTTGGAAAGTTGAGAGTCAATCCAAGCTAAGCTTAGAAAATCCAAAACACTGCCAATTCAAATAAATTAAAATGCGGAAAATTCCCACTTGTTCGAAAGTCAAAACATATGTTTATTTTCGGACACAATGTTTGGCATTTCGCAACCAATTCTAATAGGCATGCAAAGGGCATTGATATATGCATACACTGACCTAAGTAAATATGCATATATATATATACAAGTTTATGTCTATATGTACGAATCAAGACAATGGAAATTTGGCAGCCAAATCCTAAGCCATGAAAATAGAAGAACAAGAAAATTTGTTTGCACAAAATGACTTTACAAATAAGATTCCCACTAAGAATTGAAGTGTTGACCAAGCAGGTTGGCACATACATATAAAATACATATGCATGTGTACGCATGGACTTGCATAATCCACATTTTTGCAAATGTGAAAACGACATTAATCCTCGTCGCCGTACTGACAGGATTCTACACAGAGGAGAAAGTTGCCCGTAGCGTTAATTTTGTTTTTCTAAGCGTCGGGGATCGACCGCAAGGATCTTCATTTTAAGGTGTCAATTCATATCTTAATATCGCATAAATATTTAAGCAAAAACATATGTACCTCTATGTATGTCTCTGGCTGCATATGAAACCCCTTTAACCGGCATAAGGAGTGTATGTTCACGACCCAGACGCAACGTGACCACTGCTACTGTAGGTGGCTTTATGACCGTCTAATAGTGTGCAATGTGTCGCCTTGTCCCGCTTAAAGGGATTAACGAATGCCACCAATACAGCGGGGTAAATAATTACTTACATATACATCTAAGTATTCGACTTAAGCATATGAATGCTAATGCATGTGTGGGTAAATAATAATTCGTACGAAAAGAAAATGTTCGAGAGAAAGGAATCAATCATTTTTTCTAATATTCTTTCATTGTTATGACTGGTTGTAATCGTGCTGATCTCACGCCAATGGAGACATGCTAGTCTACTTGCGCGATTCCTTAGTGATAAATAATTATAATTAATAGATAGCTGTCGTGCGGTTATTTAAATTCTTAATTTCTGAACGAAACGTTCATACAAATACTTTTTTCGTCAGAAGTGTATTTTTCGCCTAGACGGAATCGAGCTAACCAAAATATATTTTAGTGCAGCGATTTCAACTTCATTCTTTTCGGCTATATATGGTCTGAATTCTCTCTATGTTTTCTGGCATTGCTACATCTTGCGTCCTTCCTGAGTGGATGCATCATTTGTGCTGGGACATTTACGACGAAATTCAGTAAACCACCAATTGGCCCATGAATATGTTGGAATGAATTTTCCATAACAATTATCAATATGAAATAGAAAATAGAAATTTTTTGTAATAATTATAATCGCAAATTTGAATATAAAGGTCTCCCGAGACCGCTGTCTTGACGGCTTGACTGATATTTAGCTAATATATACGCCAGATTCTTCAAGCGGATCACTTTGAATGTATTGAAGCTGGGTTTCGACAAGGTATTGAGTGGGATGAAGAACAATCGGCCGCAAATTA
Organism: Bactrocera minax; assembly: GCA_021498325.1. Taxonomy (NCBI): domain Eukaryota; kingdom Metazoa; phylum Arthropoda; class Insecta; order Diptera; family Tephritidae; genus Bactrocera; species Bactrocera minax. The sequence continues at coordinate 10,221,906 of JAKEEE010000001.1, read as the reverse complement.
ATCTAGAATTAAGAGAGACCGTTGCCGCTATCGGCCGTCAGTGTACTCGAAAGATGTCGAGATAAACCGAAATAATATTAAGTACTAGTTATTTTGCCCTGCATATGTATATGAAAAATGATCACAAGAATCAAAAATTTTATAACCAGAGGTTTGAAAGAGCCCTGGCACCTGTCTACAAAATACTATATTAATTCGAATTTCAAATCAATGATTAAAACAATACATAGTAATTAGCAACATATTTGGAGTGGACTGTGGCTGAATGACTGTTGAAGACTGTCAAAATAGGGGCCAAAGCAAAACACTTGAACCCTTTCAATTTCTAGATTTTGTTATAACCTTCAAGACTACAGTACATTCAAATGTCTATTACTCCACTTAATAATGGAGCAGCGATTGACGCTATAAAAGTGGCAGTAGAATTTCATTCAACAGCTTCTTTGCAGCGAACAATTTAACGCCTTTTCGTTTAATGCCCACACACAAGATCGATCTGTCTGAACAATGGCACGATCGTTGGAGGTGAATGATGACGCGGCAAAAATTCATGAACTACCCTATTATCTGTTAAGAACGAAATAAAAACCAAATAAAAATAAACAAATATCTAAGTGATGGCAGAGAGATCTACACACTTACCTACATACATACGTGTGTAGATGCCCCATGTTTTCATAAATATGTGCGAGTGTCCCCAAGCGGGACTGAGCCATTGAAACGATGAAGTGCAGCATTCAATCCACTTCATGCCGAACAAGTGCATTTAAGTCCACAAATGACTGCAAACGAGTGTCGTCGCGATCACCAACCACACCAATAAGTTGCGGCTTAATCACCGTCATCGACGCTGATGATAGTGATACCCGTACCGTTGTAAGACCATATAGCCATCGGCAGTCGCTAAGGCACTTGTGTGGATGGATTGCATGAATGAATGAAGAACATTGAACGCTTGGCTGCTTATGGGTGGGGGATGTGCTGCTGGGACTCAGAGTAAGGGACATAGTTACGCTGACACGTTGATGACTTGTCCCACTGACAATTAACGCATTCGTGCTATCAATGCGCATGAATTGGCACAAATTTACCAAATTATTCAATGCTGTCATTATGTCCAACAACAATAACCATAACTACAACCAGTTTTAAAGAGCACGATCACCAAATGAAGTTGAATAATTTTTTGAATTTGTTTCTGAAAGGGTACAACTTTTTATACATACTCGTAGCGAGGCCCGCTGCTTTGTTGAGCGAGACGTGATTCGGCTTAAATTTCCAGTTAAATAAGTTGCCAACCAAATAGCCGGTAATAATATGGCACTCGATTGGGCTAAGTGCAAGTGAGCCCGTGTGCGCACTTCAGAGTGATCAAGCAAATAGGCTCTCACTTGCCACACCGGAGAGACGCAATGGCTGGTTTGACCTGTTAACCACTCCACACATATATATATGTATAAATATAGTGCTCGTATAGTTGAATTCCGAGCAATGATGTGTGGTTATAATCGTGGATCCGGTCTAAATCAAGCCGAAATGTTTAGCATAATCCCAATTTCGAATCTGGCAACATTGGTTGGGGTATCCGCCGAAGTGCTTTGAGCTCTTGCTTATTCATTTAGTTTTTATTTTTTCCCCACTTTCAAGTGTAGCGGAAGAATGGTGTTCGCCACTTTGGTCAAGTGTGGCATTATCCGGATTGAGTGATGATGCATAAATAAATTCATACATTTCTATTGTTGCCACAAGCGCGTATGGGCTTGTACAAATATGAAGTTATGCAGATATTTGGTATCGCGATGACCTGTATGTTCAATATTAATGATTGATGGATTCTCGATGTGGTGTTGTATTAGTTAGTGTTCTTAAATTTTGTAATGAAGAAATTAAATGCTACTGTCGTAAGAGTTTTGTTAAGACCAATGCTTTCAAACTGTCACAGGACGTGATTATTAGGCAAATCTGTAAAGAAAAAAAAAAAAAAAACAATCTGCTCAGACCACCAGCATTATCTTGTTGCGTAAAGTTGTACTACTGTCCAACAAAAAAGCAGAAGAAATTTTCTTTTTATGACAATCCATGTTTAGTAGTAAGAAAACATAAATTTCCATCACTATCATTTAACGGAGGGTTCAGGTAAAGCTGGTAAAAGGTTGTTTCGGTTGGGTTAATATTTGGAGCATGGAAAAGATACGTACTTGAACTTGACCTGCTGTAATATCTAGAACACTTTGTGGGATGGTTACCGCATTTTTTGGAGACAGCTTGAATTCTTCTACTAATTTTTGTATGAATACAAAATTGTATGAAGCCAAGTGCTTATTTCTAGCACAACCTCCGATTATTTTGCACGTGATGTCGGATGTTGTCATTGTCATTCAGGAAAGCCTTTCTTATGTTGCTGGGACGCAGTACTTCTTTAAACAAATTTCTGCAAAGAAGACAGAGTTATGTCTATCATGTATTAAGTTTTGGTAGATCAGTAGCTTTCCCTTTTGCGTCCATCTAGTCCCTGATGACCTTAAAGTTTCAATCGATGTTTCGCACTTCTTTCAGTTGGCAGAAAGTACTCTATCCCTGTTTAATTTTTCTATGTATTTAAGCTTGATCTAGAAAAACTTCTTAAGACTGCTGACCTCAGTTGGGTAGTCTTAAATTCGTAGTCCCCCTTCCGGCGCTGGAGAGAGTGGAGATTGTTCTATACCTCCTAATAGTTTTCCAATGTTTTCGGAGATGTTAAATGCATCGCACGGAAATACTTTTGATTAAGGTCATCAGTATCAGTCAGTAGTATCAGGTTATCAATACGTTTATTAAGCTTAACGCAGTGATGGTGCTGTACATCATACACCCCCTGCGAGTTGGGGGATAAGAATAACCCGCTGTAAGGCATGGCTGTCGTAAGAGGCTACTAAAATCCACAAAATGCAATGCTTTCGAAATAGACTTTGTTCTAAAATAGGCTTGTTCGTGTCAGAAAATAATGCTATAATATCTAGCCTGAACTGAGTTTACAGCATTTTAAATATATTATGCAAGCAATTAAAGATATTTAAGTTCAAGCTACAAATGTCACCATTCCGAGTTGAATGGGTAGCTCAACTGGGATTAGTTTCGGCTACGAGGTCTGACCGGAGACGTCAAACTGGTACCACGGCGAGCAGGAGCGCGTTGGAGTTCTCTCCATACCAAGGTACTGTGGAGTTAGGCTGTTACATATGGCAGGTATCCATGTAAAACACATCGTACTCTGTATATCATACAGAAATTTTATTAACGGTTAGGTAGTATCAGACAATATTCATTACCAGGAAAGGGAGAGATTTTGGATGGTGTGGATACCTTTTGTTCTAGGTTTTGTAGATTTTATTAATGGAACCTGTGGAATGGAACTAATGGAATGGAAAATGGAAAAACTAACTTTTCTTATTTTCTACTAAAGGTGTTTTGAAACTTGCCAGCGACAAGTTGATAATCTCAATGACGATACGATCGATGACGATACAAGGTGACTACGACCCACATTACATTCGGTGTTACACACCAGAATGGACTCGATAATAGGAACCCAGTGTTGATGCAGCGATCTAACGTTGTAAAAGTTCCGACTTATACTTCTATAGATATTATTTCAAAAATACAGAAGGAAAATATGATATTTATTATTTTCTCTAAAATAATTATTTAATAGACATTCGTTTCTACTTCTAGTTGGTTCCAAATGAAACATTTTAGGGCTGGAAATTTACAATTAGAGGAAATTTATGATTATAGGAATTATTGTAATTCCATATAGCTCCAACGTATTCTAAAAAAATCGGATGACCATCTTCAAATAGAGCTTAATGTTATCAAAACAAACCATTTGTCGGATAAATTTTAAATCGCTTTTGAATCGCTGGTGGATTTAATGAAATATGTTGCAACACATGTCGGGAGACAATCAGCGGTATGAAAAAATTAATGAAAATTACATCAATATTGTAGACTGGTATATGGGAAGAGATGACCTACAAACGAGCACTGGACGTCATCCATAGAGAAATTACTAACAAATCCATAAATTCATTCCCCGTAAATGACGTGTATGTTCTAGAAATCAAATTGTGGATAATGAAACAGGTTAAATACCTGCTTATGCTGACTTGGCTCCCGCATGCAACGGGTCTGTGCTCTGACACTAAGCATCTCTTGCATGTCAGTTCAAAACGCACTCAACTCCACTCCCCCAATCCAACCACGCTGTTGTTGTTGTTGCAACGGCCGAAAATATTCTTGACATACTTTTAAGGAATGCTGCAGAGTTGACAGTCCTTCGTTGGATAGAAATCCGGGTCCGTTCCGCTTACGTAGAATCGACTGTCACGGGAACGGTGACATGGTAATGGTTATCTATGGTAATGTGTCACTGAGTACCACAAAAAATATATATAATCCAAACCTTTCCCCATACAAATCAACAAGAAGATACGTTTTTTTATTACGTTTTTATTTATGTCCACATCATTTCGTTTAGTTGGTTCGTATGTATTTTTTGTCTTTTTCCTCTTGTATTAATACATATTTTGTGATTTCCCAACCAAATAAAAATAGTTAGTTTTGCTTTGATTGCAATAGCAAACAATAATTTACTTTTAAAGTCTGAACAAAATCTAAACAAATCAAATGAAGCAACAAAAGACATAATAACTATCAAATCAATGAAATAGATTTTGTATAAATATTTTGTATAAATTTGAGAAAACAAGAATTGTATACACACATTGAGTGGGGTGTAGCATAGTGCAATGAATAAATATTAGAAGCGTTCGGCGTTTAGCACAAAGCGTGTTTGCTGCTTAACAATTATACACTACAATTCCATATAAATACATATACGAACGTGTTTGTCGTTCATACAAATTTAAGTGCCTTATATGTGTTATATGAGTTAATAAATATGTATATAAGTTTTTGCATAAAAGTATAAATTTATATATTAAGGTTAAATAATACAATATAATATATATATATAAATATCGACACCACAAAGTAATTTTTTAGATGAGAATGTACATTATCTATTAACATTTAATTTCACTTTTTTAATGTTTGGTCTCGTTTTCGAATTTTTTTCATTTTAGTTGTTGACAGTGGCAAATTAAGTTATGCAACCCATTTCAAACTGGAAAACATACATATACTATACATATTGTGTACAAATTAGCGAACTGAAAATGGGTGTGCCTTCTCATCACTTGTGATTTCTTCGTCTACTTCAATAAGTTATAATCGATTATTAGTTATATCTTTAGACTTCCATGGAAAGTGCTTGCTTTCATATATCACCTGAACTGTTAAATATATGTATGTATGTTGAAGTTCGAAACAAACTTTAATTGCAACTTTGCAGCAGCAAATGGTATAATGGAAAGAAAACACATTGCCAGCAAAATAATACTTTCATTTGTTCACATTTGCAATTATTTTTTAAACTCGAATACCAGTATCATAATGATGATAAAAAGTATTACAGAGAGAATGCCTATTAAAATGAGCTTCTTCTTACGCAGTTTATTCTAAAATTAATAAAGAGACTTTAGTTACAAACATGTATTGAAAAAAACGAGATAACCTTACTTTATACGAACTGGCTTTACGCAGATTATCAGCACCCTGAGACACGAATACACTAGTCTGCTCCACGGACGACTCAATCGAATCGACGGTTAGACCTTGTTCGTATACCATAGCACCGAGTTTCTTGTAAATTTCATTTACACCCACAATATTTTCCTGTATGATGTAAGTTTCCACAAATTGTAAGTTTCAAATTTTCTGCTGTAAAAGTTTCGCTTACCTCCAGTTCACGTATTTGTCGCTCTTGCTCTTCCAGCGCTTGCAAATCGATTTCTTCCTGCATTTGTGTTTGTTGCTGTGATTGATTCGATTTACGATTGAAGAAATTGTCCTCGAAGAATGAACCACTATTGTTACTGCCATTGGTACCACCACCGCCACCGCCGCTGCTGCTGCCGCTGCTGCTATTCGTGCCCGGTGGTTTACTGATATTATAACTGTGCGCACGTGCTTGTCGTACAGCATTCTTTTCGATATCGACGGTTTTACGTTGCACACCCTTTAAATTTTTTAAATGCGTATTAGTTAATTTATGTTAAAAACAATTATAATATCCAAATATTTATTTATTATTGAATTGAATATTGACAAAACTTAAAAAAATTTAAGGAAGGCCTTAGGATAAATTCTAAAATATTCTACACTCATGTGAGATGCGTTATAAGACATGGGGCATTACATTTTTTTCTGATTTTGTATATATACATTCCTTAATAGGTTTAGATTACGATGATAAAGTGTAAAAAGAGTATACAAGTTGAAGGTAAACTGATAATCCAATCAGGCGAAATCATCGATTAAGTGCAAATCTCTTTTGGGAGATGGGTATTGTTTAAACCTACATTCTAATAAAAAAAACTTACTTGACATTGGTATTATATATTCTTGAAATAGGGGTTATATATTAAAAAAAACACATCTTATTGGATCCTAAAAAATTACCATAAAATACTACAGAACGCCCTTAAATATAAATTATATACATATATATGTATATATAATTGGGATATAATAATTCATCCGCTCCGACAGTCGGGTCTATGTAACCGAGACGGACCCGAATTTTTATCAGACTAATTTTAATTTACGAAAATTTTTAATTCGGCAGCATTCCTCAAAATTTTGCGGGAGATTTTCTGACTCTATAGCAACAACAACAGCATAATTAGTTATGTGGTAAAATAAAGTTTCAAGTGAAATATATGCAGATCCAGTTGGATCTTCTAATTAGACAAAATTTCAGTTCGAAACGCTATCTAATGGAATATTTTATTTGTTTATTAGTAGAACCATTATTATCAATATTTGAAAATATACAATAAAGATAGCAGCGGATTAAGTTAAAATAGATAGTGAATGAGTAATGAATACTAAGTGTAGATAAAAAGAGAAAACAAGCACAAAACCAACTATTGAAAACAAGGAAACCATATTTGCTTTATCAAATAAGTATAGGTAATATGTATAACTGTTTAATATACTTTTTGCTAACATATGTAAGTTGCTTTTACCTGGAATGCTGTTAAAGCAGCAGTGAATTCGTCAACCAAGCGATCGCGTTGTATTTTTAAATGACGTTCTTTGCACTTATCCACCTCTTTTAATTGATTATTTGTATCGGAAACCAGCTGATGCGTGTAGGTCATTATTTGATGTCTATAATAAAAAATAAAATATTAAATTCATTAGCTGCTGTAAAGTCATGTAGTAAACTTACAGCTGTTTCTTTAAATCGGGTGAATCCTGTGGGGTATTAAATTGGTTGACCATACGTTGCATGGTTGACACTGCAATTTTTATACTAACTTTAATACAAAGTAACTCAAAATGATATCCAAGCTGGTTATATTTACCATTCTGTAATATTTTTTGTATGCTTGTTGCAATGGTTTGGGCAAGCCGTTGAAAATCGGTTTCACTGAAACCAGCGGTTTGACCAGCAACAGCACCGTGGCCACCACTGATGCCATTCTCCATATGCTGCAAATCCATGCTCTCGTAGGTAGACACTGTGGTTTAGTGTTAGTTGACAAGCAATGCAATGAATTTTATATGTAAGCGTGTACGAAAGAAATTGCTTGCAAAAAGATTTATTAGACTGGACGTCTTCTTTTATTTCTTTATTGCTATTCTTTTTGTGGTGTGTGATAAGCTATTTAAATATGTTTTTTTTTTTATTATTACACCTCACAATATAACGTCGCACTACACACCTTTCTTTGTTGTGCGAAATTCAATTATGGTGGAGGTATTTCTTTCAAGCCCTCTTACGTAGACCACTTTCTATATGTTTCTGCTTTTGGTATCATACGACCATTGGTCGCTTTGCTACTGCTGTTAGTCTTTTAAGCCCTAATTTAAACAATCAATGTCAATTATTGAATAATCTACTGTTTTGATATTTATCTACAAATTACTGCACTTACAATTTCAATTAACTTTTTGGTTGCGTTAAATTTAATATGAATTTGTTGCACTGTATTTTATTTGCACTTTTCAATTTTTTACAGATGATAAAACCATTTATTTTCTTTGGAAAGAACTTCGTCAGCTACGTACTGTCAATTTAAGATAGATATGCCATACTTCTACACAAATAATTCGTAACAAATAATCACCTTTGAAAACTAAGTTATTATGACAAATTGAAATTCTGATTTTATTTGTAGTTTTAATAAAATAAAAATGTGAAACTATTTATAAAAATACATTTGAATAACACTCAAATATACCTTTAGATAATTTTTGTACTTATATATTTAAAATGAAATCTTTTTTTCCTCAATTCAAAGTTTACTGGCAATGCTTTGAAACTGTTATATTTATTTTTATCCATTGCTTGTCCATTGTCATTGTGACGCACAAAATTGACAGCATCATTAAGTGTCAACGATTTTTTTCGTTTCTCGATAAAAGGAGGAAAAGTGAGTTGAACAAGAAATAAGGTGTGGTTGAAAAGCATAAATTTTACTATTAGATTGATGCGTTAGCTTATAAACAACTGTTAAAGTAATTTTAGAAAGTGTAAAAGTTAAATATTAAAGTAACGGGATAATGGCAGGACGTCTACCGGCTTGTGTGATCGATGTTGGCACAGGGTGAGTGAGCGAATATTTTCTTCAAAAAAGGAGGTCGCTGGTTCATTGATCACACTATGTGTACGTATTGGTGAACAGCGGCCCCCACCAATGCAATGCAAAAAAAATATATATATATGCAAACAAATATGCTCCATATTTTGCAAACATCTCATAAAAGGCAAATTTTCCTTTTTGTAGCTATACAAAGTTGGGCTATGCGGGAAACAAAGAACCGCAGTTTATTATTCCCTCGGCAATTGCAATTAAGGAGACAGCGCGTGTTGGAGACACTAATACGCGAAGAATAACGAAAGGTGTTGAGGATTTAGATTTCTTTATTGGCGACGAAGCATTCGATGCTACCGGTTACTCGGTTAAGGCAAGTAAAGAGAATAAATAAAATAAAAACGTTATGAGTAATGATGACTAATAGCATAATTCGAGATAACACCTAAAAGAATGCATTGATTTAATATGTGAACTTCACCTACAGTACCCAGTGCGTCACGGATTAGTGGAGGATTGGGATTTGATGGAACGTTTTCTGGAGCAGTGCATTTTTAAATATCTGCGTGCAGAACCGGAAGATCATCATTTTCTGCTAACTGAACCGCCACTCAATACGCCAGAGAATCGTGAATATACTGCTGAGATTATGTTTGAAACATTTAATGTTCCTGGCCTCTATATCGCTGTGCAGGTGTGTATATGTTTTGCAAGTCACACAAAGCCGATCATATATTAATGTATATTTAATTTTCACTAGGCTGTACTTGCCTTGGCCGCGAGTTGGGCCGCCAGGCCTGTAGAGGGACGCACACTAACAGGCATTGTTGTAGATAGCGGTGACGGTGTAACACACGTTATACCCGTGGTATGTATTAAAATGTGATTCATATATGTATGGCCGTTAAACTGTCTTATTGTGTTAGTGACTATCTTATCTGAACAAAATGGCATTCGATTTATATGTCAAAATTATTTTTACAGCTTTTAGTAGGGTTTCGGTACACAATTAAAGCGTAGAGGTATAATTATAATATATCGAATTACTTTCAGGCTGAAGGCTACGTAATTGGTTCTTGTATCAAACATATTCCAATTGCCGGTCGCAATATCACCTCATTCATACAGAGTTTGTTGCGCGAACGTGAAGTAGGCATACCGCCTGAGCAAAGTTTAGAGACTGCCAAAGCGATTAAAGAGAAGCACTGTTATATTTGTCCAGACATTGCCAAAGAATTTGCCAAATATGATACGGAGCCGGGCAAATGGGTACGCAACTACACGGGTACTAATGCGGTGACTAAGAATCCATTCAGCGTCGACGTAGGCTACGAACGTTTCTTAGGTATACAATATGGAGTACATATACCTATAAACTTTTGATTTTATATTAATATTACATTTTTGTACATATTGATAGGACCTGAGATTTTCTTCCATCCCGAATTTTCAAATCCTGATTTCACCATTCCACTATCAGAAATAGTAGACAATGTTATACAAAATTGCCCGATTGATGTACGACGACCCCTATACAATAACATAGTATTGAGCGGTGGCTCGACAATGTTCAAAGATTTCGGACGTCGTTTACAGCGTGATATCAAACGATCCGTTGATACACGCCTCCGAATCAGCGAAAACTTATCAGAAGGTCGCATTAAGGTATACAAATCTGAAAGTGTCATAAAAATAATACGTCAATAACGGGTTGTATGTTTTTAGCCAAAACCAATCGATGTACAAGTCATTACACATCATATGCAGCGATATGCTGTGTGGTTTGGAGGCAGCATGTTGGCATCCACGGTAATTTATTTGTTGCTTAATGTATAAAATATTTGCATTTGTTCATATATATATTTTTTTTTTTTTTTTTTTTCTTAATTGCAGCCTGAGTTTTATCAAGTGTGTCACACAAAAGCTGCCTATGAGGAATATGGTCCAGGAATTTGTCGTCATAATCCTGTATTTGGCACTATGACATAATCATATATGTATCAGACTGTGCTCACAGAATTGTTTTCTTCCTCTACCTAATATGCAATTTACAAAATTCTACTTATTTTAATTTTTCATTTTAAGTACGTCGATCATGCAATTTGGCAATGTGTACGAAAACTCACAACGGTTAGCCAAACTTAGTTGAGGTTAACGCACACATAAACTTTTTTACGGATGCAGTGTTAAATTTTCATAATACAATAATATATATATATGTAATGCTGCTAAGTTGTAATGTAACTCGTCGTATGTAATACTTTAAAGTCAATAACTAATGATCAAGCTGCATTTTTCGTATTATTATAATTAGAAGAGTCTTATTATGCTTATTATAATGATATAAAAGCTAATTATTTGAATAGTGCCGACGTATTTATTGTAATGTTGACACTTTTATACAAATGCACATGTATTTACGCTTTTCCAAATGCTGAGTGCAAGTGCAAGTGATGCAATCGAGTTGAATGTTTTTTTCTGTGAAGTTAAACTATTCTATTTAGTTGCTTTATTTGTATAACTCAAGCAAGCGTTACAAATGCATGTTACTCTATTAACATAAGTTTTCATTTTTATGTTCAGCTATTAAAGTGAAACAGTATAGCATGAGAAAGTATATATCTGAATATTTAACATTTTGGCCAATTACAATTAAATTGAATAAAAACTATTGATGAATAGAATTGTGCGTATACGCTGAAAATATATTGTGTGAAGAATGTGATTCTTTATGAGAATTAAATAAAATCAATGTGAAATAAAAAACAACTTTCATTTATTCAGTTGTGATTCATTAAATTACGTAATATAAAAACGTTTGGCTAGTTATTTTATATTCCATTGCTTACTGTAAAGTGGAGTTAACTGTAACTGTGAATCTCAGCCGCAGTAATTGTCGTTGGCAAACATTTGAGGGCTTATAAAAATTAAAAAAGAATTAACGGCAAACAAATTGCATGCGCTAGATTTAATTGGTTCTCACTTTTCTAAAAATGCCCTTTTACATTGAAATCAATACGTGAAAATTATAAAAAAAGATTAATTTTGCAAAAACCAAACACTTGTTAAATACGAATGTAAATAACTAATGAGTTGAAATAAAAGGTAAAACTAATGAAAAAATAGTGCAATCAATTTTAAACTATTTGTTTTTTGTTTTGTTTCATAATCCAAAAACATTGTGCCATTGTTGTCAATATAATTAACACAATCGTTTTAATAGCAGCAATTATGTTTTAGCAAAGATTTTTTGACAGTTTCGATAGAATTTCTATTCAAGAACACTTCCGAAGAACTTCAGCGGTTTTGTTGGGCGAAACAACCATGCAATATTCCCTTAATCGTTGAAGGAATGCTGCTGCGGTGACAGTGCTTGACAAACCAAAGCCGAAATAAGTCGATTTTCGCAAATAAATAAAACACCAATTTCTGGGGGTAGCATTTACTTTTATTAAAATTTGATGTTACGAGTTTTTCGTCTATTATAGACGTCACTCGCTACTTCTTTGATCGCCTTGATCGCTTCACACGATTTTCTTTCAAATGCAATTTTGCATTAACAGTACACTTAATTATGTCATGGAACTGTCACTATTTATAACTGATTAAGGTGACAGCTTTGTAAAAAAATTGCATTTTGAAATTCTTCACATAAATAGAGTAATTATTATGTATGTATGTATGTATGTTGTATGTATATGAATAGCTTTCAAAAGCGTAATAAAGTTAATAAACTGGTGGTGTTGACGTTTTATGTTGACGATTAGAGAACACACAATTTTTTTTTGTTCTCGTTTCTATAATTAAAATGTATTTATATTTGTTAACAGTGATTCATTTATTTATTTTATGCATATTCTGTGTTTACATACCAAGTAAAAGTGCGATTACATTCAATATATCTTCTCTTCCTTTCACTATTAAAGTATTACATTTGTTTAGAAATAATAAATAGATTTTGTTAAATTTTTTTTTTATTTAAATTGTTTTTCTAGTTAATATACTTTCTAAAAAGTAAGTTTCAAAAGGCTTTCTCATTCGACGGGTATTTGTCCTGCGTTCAAAAGGTTGTTCTCTGTTTGATTCTTATAAACTTTGTTAAGTGAAGTAAAGTTGATGATTAGAATTGAATTGAATTAAAGTGGAATTTTAGTAAGAATTTTAACAGAAAAGAAGAAAATTAAATAAGAAAGAAGGAAAGGAACGACACATCAATTCAATCAAATTAATCGCTAGTGTCTTCTTCGGAACTGCCGTTTTCTTCGCCATCAGCTGTCTGCATGGGCTCTACAATGCGGAAATTTTGCAGAAAGTCACGCATGGCATCTACGATATTCGTCAGTGATTGTGTGAGTTCTCGATACGAAGCGCCACCTTCAGGATTGGCAGCAGGATCTAAAATAATTAGAAAGATGAATTACCATTTGGAAACATTTCGAAATCTTTGACCTATTTTATTATTTTGTAATGTATAGTCATATTTCTGTTTCTAATTACAATGTCAAAGTTAATAACGAGTAATAAAGAAATGAGCATTGAGTAGACAAATGAGTTGTTGGAATTCAAAAAGACTACATTTCAAAGAGATTTTTCAAAATTTTTTACACTAAATACTCCTCGCTGGTATCTCTGCGACAATTTGAGATTGACAGCTTGATTTTGAACAGGCTTACTATATCATTTAGAATAAAGACGTTTTGTTGGCGTGTCCATGATTGTAATACGTTATTTAAGATACCAACCTTACATTTTCATAGAGAGACAAACAGAAAAGTAGACAGGACAGCAGAAATGCCCATTCAATGTATCTCGGAATTATGAATATTTTTAAATGTCACATATCCATATTGGTTGGTGTATGCTGTTATAAATAACACTTATAAACAACCGCTTATAACGGTAGAATGCTGTTATACACAACCGTCAGATAGACAAAGACATTATACTGTATGCAATAAGTTGCACGAGTGCTGCTGGTTCATTTTGCGTTACTCGACAAATTCAAATTTACAGTTTTTACAATTAACACACATTCACCTGCGGCATTTTCCAAATTCGCATTCAATGCTTGAAGATGGCGATCCACTTGTGCTACTTCATCGTCATCGTGACCCAAATTAGCTTGTGGTGCGGGCAAAGCATTAGCATGTTCGGCCACAGCTTCTAAGACGGCGTTTTGTTGCTGTTGCTGTTGCTCACCGCCTCGATTATTTAAATTGAATGTCGGCAACAGTGATTCAAAAAACATAAGAACCGATCGATTTGGGCCAGTTGTTGGGCTGCTAGACGATGATTTTCTATAAAATAACAATATTCTCAATAACTATTTGAATATAGGTCGCTGCGCTAACAAAAATAATATGCATATTTTTATAACTTTTCAAGCGAGTAAAAGACCTTACTTTTTACATAATAATTTCTTTTTTAAGATTAAAGCAATGGCAAAAGGAATATAATTGACAAAAATTATATAACTATTTTTGTTGACGCAGGCACGACATAACATTAAAATAATAGAGGTTGACTTATAAAATATTAATCACAATGTATACGTAAAAACGTCATTAAGTCATTTTGACAAAATACAAAATGGCAATGAAAATGGATACAACATTAAAAATATTAATAATTTTTTTGTGGTTTTGTTGGAAACCAATTTATAAATGTAATTTAATAAATATTTATTTCGTTATTTGTTAAATGTCGGATTAAAATAAAATAAAATAAATAATAAACAAATAAATAATAATTTTAAAAATGTTTGCTTGTCTAGTTTTTTTTTTTTTTGTTGAATCCGCTCATTATTTGCAGATTTGTTCCGAGTTAATTATATTAATTAATTTTTAAATGAAATTATAAAGTGTTTCAGTTCCGTTTTGCAGTTGTGTCATAGTATACAATGTCTAACATTACTTGTGTACAAAGTTTAAATACCACACAAACATTGTATCTAAACTTTGCATTATGAAAAGGGTTCATTCCAATCGTTCTTGTGCATACCGCTCATAGCAATTTATCGAGTCCAGTGGTGGCAAAGGATCATGCATCATTATCGGATCCTTCTCCGTGCTTAGGAATGGAGCTAATGGTACTTTTTCCTTATAACCCGATAGTACCACATGACGTAAAATGGGGCGCGGCGGTGAGACATAACGTACAGCACGCTTCTGGCGATAATCTTTAATTATTTCATCCTTTTTATCAACAAGATCCAAAACTGTATTAACATTGTACTTCAACCAAGGCAACATATTATCCCGACGCCACACCACTTTGACTCGACAGACGTATAATGAGACAAGCTGATGCAGTGAAGGTGATTGGCTATGAACGAAAGAGAATATAGGGTTTGTTAATAATTTATACAACATTATGGTATGGGCTTTCAATTATAAAATTATAAAAAATCAAATTCACCTGCCAGATACCGAAGAGTTAAAGAAAGACGATAGTACCACACGCATATCTGTTTGTACAGATAATTCATCCAGAAGTGGGCGCAACACTCCAGGAAACATTAATAATGCATACTGTAATGCTTTATTAGATTTCTCACAATCTATTAGAAATATAAAAATTTAATTATTAGTAACAATTTTTATTGCTGAAAAAAGTTTACCCACCTCCTGATTGGCAAAATAATGCCAAAGCATATGAGTATGCCATATTTGGTAACTGTGATAAGTTGCGCGCGACGTCATATTCCTCATAGAATTTTATAAGCCAAGCATACTGTTTGCTACGCAAAGCATAGTAGTCAATAATCAGTACAATAGCAAGCGGATCTACTTTCGGATTCAAATTCAATATCAATTTGGAAATTTCAAATGCGGTGCGACAACAGGCACATGCTTCCAAATATTGCGAATATTTAAACAATGTAATATAGAAAGCCCGATTTTCTTGGCGACGATAATCGAGACGGCAATTGCCTGATGACAAACTAAAACATGGATGTAGTGAAGTCTCTAGCACAAATACGGCACGCTCAATAAGTTCAGTAGCTAACGAATAGCTCTCATTAATTTTACCTATACATGTGATTATAATAAATAAAGTTTACATAAAATACAAGTGTACATAAAATTTTCTTTCTCTCATCACTTACATATTTCACTTAGCTGTATTAAAGAATCGACGTGATATGGGCAACGCTTTATCAAACTAATAAGGAACTCTGAATCAGTGCGTTCAACTGCTTGCAAAAATAAATTTTGTATTCCCTGATAGTACGCGCTGTGTTCGAAAGCAAACCATTGAATTTTATCTAATGGATTAATGTGAACGCGGCTGGGGCCTGCCAACTGATCCGGTGGTTGTACTGCTTTCATCAAAATAATGTTTTTCGGGATAGGGGGCCATGAATCTTTGGCAGTAACCAAGTATGTACACTTCAGTGTCGATTTTTGACGGCCACGTTTAGTCCTTACGAGAGAATTATTAATTAATTAAATACCGAAGGCAGCAAACAAATATTAACACCTACTCAATTTTAACAACTCGTTTACCAAATTTTCGGCGCATCTCATTTCGTGGATTTAAGTGTCTTAGTTCTACTCCCAGTAATGAATTGTCGATCTCTATTCTAGGAGGTTCCAAATTTTCATTTTGGTTTGTGGCATCATGTACATTCCGAATAAGGGGATCCATATCGCTTATGCATTTATCTGTAAGCTAAATAAAATTTTTGAATTAAAAGTGCATTCTCAAACTATCTAAAACTAGGTACTATATAACATTTTAGTCCATATAAAAGCTTAATATTTATCTATGTATGTATTTATACGCTTTTTATATTTATTTCGTTTGCTTACTTGACCTACTGCACTAGTAAAATCAGTTTACAACCACGGCGGCTTAAAATAAACAACCAGTCATTCACATGTTTATGTTTGTCATCTTACCTCGTTATCCTCACTGCTTATGTGGTTCCCACTATACTTTGTTTTCTTCTTGCGCTTCTTCTTCTTCTTTTGCTTGACTGCACCTGCTCGACTGGGTAGATTTGCCGCCGTTGAAGCATGCTCCGTTTCGTTATCATCCTCCTTAACTTCGCTCTCTGAGAAGCTTTGTTGATTCAACTGGTGTGACGTAGGTGGTATTTTAATATTATGTTCAAAAGTTTGTGTGAAAGCATAGAATGAAAAGAAAAACAAAAATGGTATGCATTAAAAATTTTCACTCACACTACTTTGTAGTGCCACAGAAAAACATAACATTTGAGAAATGATATTTAGTACCCTTAGTATGTATATCGTATTAGTAGCAACTTTCATCCCTTTCTATGACTACTATTTAAAGTGTCTGTTGCTGGTTGTCGTATTATATTGTTACCTTATTGTGCACTAAATGGTTATTATAACTACTTACCAGGTCAAAGGGATTTAAGTGCTTTTTCCGTGCTGTTTCCAGCTCATCATCGTCCTCACTTAGTTGATCATCATCGTTGCTATCTTTGCTTTCGATTATTAAATCCTTTTCTTTACCACTTTGCAATTTCTTAAGTGCGCGAGATGACATTTTTATAAATTTCGCCTTTTCAAATTCTAGATACTTCGCAAATTAACAGGTCTTCAAAACTGTTAATACGATTCAACTGTTTCCACAACTGTTCTTATTTTTAATTTTCAGAAGTAATAATATATTTAGCTTTTACTTCATAACAAAACTCGTTCAAGTCAATGTTAAGAAAATTTGCTTGTTTTGATTGCGACTGATGTTAAGAGAAAATCAATATTGTTGAAAATTTTGTTGCGACCTCGTCACCAGTTCTCCGATTATTTCACTTCGTCTAGAAAGATGTAATAAAAACGAACGGAATGTACGAAATGTACTAAATGTACGAAAAAAAAGTTGTGTGAAGACGACTATGTTTGTTTACATATTTTGAAGTTCCTTATGTGATGCCATATCTTTTGAAAAATATTCGGATGACACCTGCACCCAATTGGTATTTGCCCATTTTCGCAAGCGAGTCGGGTAGAGGTTTTTTACGTGAGTTTATCATCATAAAATTTTTATTAAACGCTAGCATATTAAAACCTTTGTATGTAATATGTGTAAAGTTCAATAAATTAAACTTCGCTTAAAATGAAAATATCACTACTTAAAACATATTCATTTAATTCCTTGATATTACATGATTCAATGTAGTTTATTACAACATGAAATGGTTGACGAACCATTTGTTGATAGCTTTTCGAGTGCAACTTGCCACTTGCTACTTAGCATGCTGTTGGGGATAAGCACTTGCCGTTAGCGATTTATCGCAGCTATTTAGTCAAAGAACGCATAGATAAAAAAAATTGTCGTAACATATGTATATCTTTTGTTGAGCATAAAAATTAATTAGCAGATAAATTTTGCATTAAACAAAAAAATAAATATCTTAATAAAAGTTAAGAAAATCTGTTTCTCATATTGTTAACAAAATGGAGGAGTCCAATGGATTAATTTACGGTTTAGAATTGCAAGTACGATGTCAAAACAGATTAAAATTAAATATTGGAATATTTTTAATATGCTATTTTTTCTGAAAATAGGCTCGTGCATTAACTCCACAATACGGTGAAGGAAATGAGGTGCGTTTTTTTATTGCGACCAACTCATTAAAGCCTACAAATCAAGTTCATCTCCTGGAGTTTAATGAAGAGCAAGCAAATGTAAAATCGAAGGTAAATCCATGTAAGAAAAATATAATTCTAGCCCCTTAATGTACTTCCAATCTATGTAGATATACGAACATTCACTTGGTGAAGTGTGGAAGTTAAATAGCAGTCCACATAATGAAAATTTGATTGCCTCCTGCTACAATATACTTAAAGGTTCACAAGTACAAACACAAGCGGCATTGCTTGAAATGCCTGCTGAAGTAGATGAGCAAAATTTAAAAATGGAGTTTCTACCTTGGCAACAAGTTGAAATACTGGATACGGAGGTGTAAAATAAATAAATGTATACTTTTTATCCATATGTGTATATGATTTCTAATTACTTTCAGAAATATGGTGATAAAGTGAAAACTATTGAATTTCATCCCAGTCAGAAAAATACTTTGGCTTGTGTAGTAGATGGAAAAGTAGTTATTTTTGATCGTGCTGTATCACAGACTCGTGTTGTAGGGGAAGTTGCGGCATCAAATGCACAGAAGAATTCACCTTCGTTCACTACAGGAAAGTGGTCCCATCATCATCAAGGACATCAGTTTTTTACTTTGCATGATTGTAGTGTACGCTCATATGATATTCGTGACACTCAACACTGTGCGTGGTCCATTGAGGATGCGCACAATCAACTAGTTCGTGATCTAGATTGCAATCCAAATAAGCAATGTCATATTGTAACAGGCGGTGATGATGGCGCAGTAAAAGTTTGGGATTGTCGTATGCCAAAAGAAGCAATATTTTCACGTAATGACCACGCTCATTGGGTTTGGTCGGTACGATTTAACACATTCCATGACCAATTAATATTATCGAGCTCAAGTGATTGTAAAGTTTTACTGACATGTGCTGGTTCGGTAAGTTCCGAGGCATCTAGTGACGCACTACCTGAGGAACGTCGAAGAGTACTTTCTGATGGTTTATTACAAACTTTTGATCAACATGAAGATTCGGTGTATTGCGTCGAATGGAGCAATGTAGATCCTTGGATATTTGCTTCACTGAGTTATGATGGTCGTGTTTTAATCTCAAAAGTCCCAAAACAATACAAATATCAAATAATATTTTAAGTAATATTTGTTGAACTTATACGTTATGTACATGCCTTTTCTTTTAATTAATAATTAAAATATAATAATGTAATACTAATTTATTACCTAAATAGACCTTAAACATTGCCTATCCAGTGTCCTCAGATGTGCAGTCTGATGAGTCATTGGGGTTTGTGGTTTCAATGGAGCATACACGTTTAATCAACTCGTTTTCAATAGGCTTGCCATTCTCCACAGTTTCTTCCATTTGCACATACTCAACGGTTGTGCTTTTTTTTAAAGTCTCTCTGTTGGTTTCCGAAGCTGCGTAATCAACATTAGCACAACATTCCACATTCTTTTGCTCAATATTCGATTTGGTACTCTTCGATTCTGTCTCATCTTCTGCTTCCTCTGCTAAACTGCTTCGCTGAGGCTGAGCCTCTGCGTATGCTAAAGGATACTGTTGACTTAGCTTTTGCTTTATGGAACGTACCTTCCTAAAAATATAATCAAGATCTTTTTTCATTTCAGTTAGTAATTTCACATGTTTTTTGAACTCATCATTTGCATTTTTAAGACGACTTTGTGATAACTGATTACAGTTTAACATCATTTCATTCGTTTTTTCAAACCGCTGTAGCCTATAGTTAGATGGACAAAGATTTATTGATTACAATAGTGTTGAAATTTGACTTACATTTGCTTTTGCGCTCGAATCATAGTTTCAACGTCTCCCTGATTGACTAATCCTGCTAAGCCTTGGATAAAGACTTCGGCAGCCGTGTAATTGTGGAATCCTTCAAATTCACTTTCGGGTGTAACATTCTCCGTTGCAATACCATTATTACTCTTTGCAGAAGGGGATTGCACTCCCTGAAAATGCTGAGCCATTGAATCAATGCGTCCTAGTTGAAACCAAAATATTACTTTGTTTTATTTTGCTTTATTTATTGATTAAGTTTTCACTTTAGTACTATAAAACATAAATACATGCACTGCTAGATATGTTATTGCAATAACACTTGGTGTGCCACCCCGAATATTTATTAAAATCTAAATCTATGTTAAAATTTTAGTAGTGAATTTTATCACTTTCTTCAAAATTCCCAAATCTAATTATCTAATTTAAAGTAATGTTAATTAATATTAGATTTATTAATACTCAAAATAAATTTAAAAAAAATATCATTTATAAGGATTTTATAAATTACTTCGCTAGTCCCCGGTAGATGGAGTTGTCTGAATTGCTGAATTTGTCTCCTTTCAAAATCTCCATTTTGTTTATAACTGTCACTTTATACAGCGAATGCGAGAAGAGGCAGAATAAAAAAGTCATCAAATAGAGAAAACAACTTAGTTGCAGAAAAATTTATCGCAACTAATAAAAACATTCATTGGCGTTAAAAACTTAAAAAGCCTTGCATATTTTGCAAACGTTTAAGCCAGTGATTAAATTACATTTATATAGTAAAAATTCTCAGTTTTCTAAAATATAATGGCTCAGAACATCAGTCCAGAGCATAGTGGAGTAGACTCCGCGAAACAAGGGGCCAGCTCCTGTGCAGCAAAGCATGGGCACGCAGTTAGTAAGCGGTAGGGCTGAAATCATATTATGTTATGTCCATGTTACATATGCATTTTATTAATTGATATTTACTCTATTTTCATAATAGTCTCCAAAAAGAGTTGATGAACTTAATGATGGCAACAGAGAAAGGTATATCAGCATTCCCCGATGGTGAAAATATATTTAAATGGATTGGTACGATTGCGGGTCCAATAAATACAGTTTACGTGGGCCAAAAGTATCGTCTGTCGTTGGAGTTTCCAAATTCATATCCATACGCACCTCCAGCAGTAAAATTTTTGACACCCTGTTTCCATCCAAACGTAGATCTAGCTGGCTGTATATGTTTGGATATATTGAAAGATAAATGGTCGGCACTATATGATGTACGCACAATCCTGCTGTCCATTCAATCGCTATTGGGTGAACCCAATAATGACAGTCCGCTGAACGCTCAGGCGGCAATGATGTGGGCGGATCAAGCCGAGTACAAAAAATACCTGGATGCCTTCTACGAAAAACACAAGGACACATAAATTCTTAAATCCTGAAATAATAAAAGGCAGTGCGATAGATGCTTTGATAGAGAGAAAATACGTTACATTGTTCATAATTGTCGGGTCGTGGTGTTGTTCTCGTCAGGGTGGTCAAAGTCAACGAAAAAGTGTCTTCGCTGTGCTGATTCATGCAACACATTTATGTATTATTAAAACACCATCAAACTCTGCATTATTATGAAATTCATCTGTAGTTGATTTTATTCTGTAGTTTAAAAAGTTTCTACGATTTGTTGTCAGTTCACTGCCGACGCTGCCACCGTAAGCCTGTGAGCAACCACACAAAACATGTTAAGTCGTTTATTAAGAGATATGCGCTATTTATAAGAACATTTTAAGTAGGTGTAATTCAATTTTTTAACAATGCTTTCATGTAATTATTTTGCTATTATTTAGTATTTAAAAGTTTGTTCATACCTTTATATGACTCAATTAACTCAATTATTCTTATTTAGACATATACATATTTCTGTAAAACACACTTAAGGAACAGTTTTATAGCGAAACAGTCAAATAGTTTAAAACAAACATGTCTATTTGTTAATTATTTGTTTAGTTTCTTATTCGATTATATTTTTGTGGATTTTACATTTTAGATGTGATGTTCAACAACTTATGGAACATGCAAAACAAGCGCACCTAGCGTCTAAGTGGAATACACAGTTAAATAATTCATGATGCCCATTATAACTTAAATTGCTAAATAAATAATTGTCAACATAAAATTAATTGAAATAAAATTAAATTTATTGATTAAAAAATAATTAATTGTAACGGTGATGACCAACTTGGAAATGAAGACATTAAAATAGAACTATTTCTTCACGACAGCTGATTTTTTTTTTCTGGGGAAATCTGGTTTATTTAAATCGTTTTGCGGCTGGACCTTCTGTACCATCAATTTCGATATTCGAACATTCTTTTCGCACCAATTCACGTGTTTTGATGTCAAATTGTTCATAATTAGTTTTGTAGAGATCCGCTGCTTCACTATTCAACGGATCGTCTGGGTTTGGAGATGATAGAAGTAATTGGATGGAGAGTAGTATTGACTCCAGTGTAATAGCGGGATTGTAAGAGCCTGCTGGGGGCATACGTAACAAATCTAAACAAATCTTACCCGCTAATTTACATAAAATAAGTTATTTTTAAATAAAATTTATCAATAAACTCACTGTTGTCTATGTTTGGATGATAGATGGGTGTAGAGAACTTGAAAGTTGGTGGTTGGAAAGGATACTGGGTGCCACAACTTATCTTAATTTTGAATACACCGCCTTCGTATGGTGAACCTTTTGGTCCAGGAACTTTAGCCAATAAGTTCGAGTAATCGCCCTCGTTTGATTCCGATGCACAAGAAATACCTACAATCAATGGATATTCAATATAAATATTGAAACTATTATTTTACTTTTTACGTTTCTCTTACCATGATCACAATGACTCTTCAGCAATTGATTAAGCTCAATTGGGATTCTCATTTTTTTAATTTTATCGTTCATATTATTATAATTTATAGTTTACAAATTATTTAATAAGCAGCTGATTAGGTTTGGCGCCACAAATTGGATATAGCGCTTAGTTAAATTGATTATTTAGAAAGATTAAGACCGATTTTTTTCTAAATTAACTGAATGAAACATTTGTTACATATTCCTAATATAATGCATTCTTTCTAAGGTATCGTATTCACTCAGACAAATTATATTTAAATTAATGTTAGCTCCTTTGTTTTAAGATAATATTACTTTTGTTGTTTTTTAATAAATGCAACCGTGTACAATGAAAACAAAACACAGCTGTTCAGTTCAAGGTTCAAGGAATTTACTTGCCGGCGAAAAAACAACACAAAGTGTAGAATATGTAGTAAAGGCGGTAATTTGTACACAAGCCGTGAAAAGTAAATTAGGGCATTGTTGTTAGCGGTGAGAGTACATTGAGAATTACAGCCTCATCACCTAAAGTTTGCACATGGCCAAATCAAAAGGTGACGAGTGCACAACTTTGAAAAATCGACACAGGTACAAAGTTTTTGTTTATGGAAAGAAATATCTGGTAATATCTAACTATATAAATTTTTTTTTTATTGTTTAATAGGTGAGTCATTGGAGTGTGAACATAAATTGTACGTTTACAATAGTGCTTTTTCTTTTAAAAGCATATGTTTATGGAATTTAACGCACAACTTACACATCATTTGAGTTACACATTGTAATTTACAAGTGCAGAGAAAAGTGAATTACGATTTTCGGAAACACCTATAAATTGAATGTCGATAATATAAGAACAGCAACAACTTTGATCCGTCCACAAAAAACCAAAAAAAAAATTAAAACAGTTAAAACCATATCCTCTCCGTATCACATTTTTGGTATTTTCTTTGGCGAGTCCACGTTTTAATAAACCGCAAATGCACTGCCATATAATGGTCTACGTACGCATAGTGCTTACAACTTTATTGACTATCACTTGTCTTCTGGGAGATAACTTTGTAGAGCTGACGCAACATCCGTTATTAAAAGCATTGGCCGATAATGCCACACACGCTATAATTGGTGCTTTAACGGGAATTGCGTTCGCTGTGCAATTTCATGAGCGAACGAGCAATTTGCTAGGATGGTTCCTTATATTTACCTGTTTCGCCGTATCTTCTTTGATTGACTTAGATCACTTTATAGAAGCGCGTTCATTGTACTTAGAGGTGAGAGAGTAAAATTACAAATTTACATAATATTCAATATTACATACTAATTTTAGGATGCAACTAATTTGCCACGACGTCCTTTCCTGCACTGTTCGAGTTTAATTTTTCTACTACTAATTTTCTACCTATGTACAGCTGGTTTAAACTATTTTAAGACATCTTTAACCTTTGGAGTGTTGCTTTGCGCTTTTGTCACACACCATACTCGTGATGCCGTGCGTCGTGGTTATTGGTTTTGTCCAATTGGGCATACTGGACGCGTACCGAATGTGGCCTACATTGTGATAACCGTTTTGACGCCACATTTGGTGGCATATCTACATGGTATTTGTCGTAGTGCACCAGTGCAATACTTCCTGGGCCAGTATATTAAGCTGAGCGATAATTATCGTATTGGAAGTGGTGGCTATCGTTATATGAATGTGTAAATTTTATAATTAATATTTAATTCTTAAAATTGTTGATTAGTTGTATAATTATACAAAGTAGTTTAAATCAGACGTAATGTTCCAAGGGAACTTAAAACAAGTGATATCACAACACATTTAAGATTAGCTTATTTATATAACAAGTTATAAAATGTAGCATAACAATCTACTAATTATATATTCTTAGATTATAGTAATTTTATTAGATTTCTAAACTATGTAAAGAAAATCACAGTAGCTATTAGAGATATTTAGTACGTTTTCCACAAAAGCAACTAGTTACACTATTCACAAATGGATAATGCGCTCATCTTCCAGTCAAATAAATTTGACAAAACCAAAATACTTTAATATATAAATAGACGAATAAAATATAGTATATTCAATAGCAATTACAAAAGTGATCACGTTGCTCCGCAAACTACATTTTACTTCGCATTAAATTGACTGCGTTCAATGATATCCACGACATTGTGATATATAAGACATTAAATAATACATATTTATATACATTAATACCTGCATAACACTTTATGCAATATTATATGACGCATATTAAAAAAAAATGTTCAATATATACATAATCACAAACCGTAGTTTTCCATTTATAACATATTATTATAACATCACATATTTAATTATAGATTGCTACGCAAAGTTTTTAGTAACAAAAAGTCTGAAAGTCAATACACATTTTAAAGAATTTTGCAGTCCATACATATTCCATATATACATATATATACATATATATGCATACATATATATGTACACTTTTAAACATTTAAATTTTGTGATTGAATTTATGTGTATTAATTTAAGAAATCGTTATATATTTCCGTTGTTATATTTCAAATTAACAACGAATTGTTGCTATACCACATTTCCAAACATTTCAATTAAATTTTTGTAATACACTCTATATATGCTCTATATGCATACTGTTATTTGATTTTAATATAACTTTTTTTAGATAAACTGTATTGACTCTCTACACAGAAATTAAAGCTTGCCTTAAATAATAAATAGAATCCTTTTAAATCGAATTTGAATATTATGTATTTTCAATGTGTTTTTGTCCAAACATCTTGTAGGTATCCTGTTTTATGTTTTCTGTTTTATTTATTTATTGTGTTTTTGTGTGTCACAATTGAAAGCATCATTTTTTATCATAACAACAACAAGAAAATGTTTGTTAGATATGAATGGAATGAACCCTTTGAAAGTTATTTAAAGTAGTATTTTTTCTATAATAAATTTTAAATTCTAATAGGAAAACACGTTTAAGAATCGAATTAGAAAAATGTTGGCTAGAACAGTTTTACCAGCGTTTATCAACAGCTACCCGGTCGTATGATGAACATTAATAGTGCCTATGCAAACATCTAACAACATTTCATACATAAGTGATGTCAGCAAATTCTATATAATTACCAATTTAAAGTACAATTTCCAATTGCATTTGACGCAAAAATGGAACCAAATAATATATATGCTGATGTACATATTATGTACCAAAACACATGTATGTATGGTTGTATAAATGTGCTACTTTTAGTGCCTTTGTGCATTTGTACTTTGTTAATTAAAAAATCTGTCAAAATAAATAAAAGACAAAAATTAAATTGATGCCACAAAAGTTTGTATATATTTTGTTCGTAACAATTAATTTGTCGTGAAATTTCAAAAGTGGCAGAAGTATTAATCTTATGTGTAGTTAATATGGTCTAACATATTCATATTTTCATTTCCCAAGTAGGAAGGAAGGACTGTTCACTGGCAAAATCTTTAAGGTCGATTAGTCTCACTTCTCTTATGCTGAAAGGTATGGAAAATATTATAGACCATGAGATAAGGTCGAAGATAATACTATTCTGTTTCAGTTATGCTCGGAAATCCAAAGTTCCCTGGATAACGGGGAGGAGGTTATCTGCGGTTTCTTAGCCATTGAATGGTCTTTCGCAATTGTAATAAAAACGCTAGAGAAGAGGAATGTGCCAGTTCCAATACGAATGTGGATAGAAGCTCTACTTCGTGCCAGCATCGCTGAGATCATGATAGGAATAGCAAGATTCATTTCAGTACTACGAGGGGCTGGCCCTAGGTAGGGATATTGTCCCTAATACTATGGAGCCTCCTTGAGCTACTCACTTGCAATGGGATTCGATGTCAGGGTTATGCGAATGGCATTCTTATATTGGCAAGGGGCAAACTTGAGACCACTTTCTGCGACATTGTTCAAAGTGGTTTAGGTTTGGCACAGAGATGGTGCAATAGGGTTGGACTAAAAATCAACCCGTCGAAAACGACCATCGTCCCTTTCACCAGAGAAGGTCCCTGCCGGGTTTAAGGTCCTAAACCTTGGCGGCAGGGTATTAGCCATGACAAACGAGATCAAATACTTAGGCCTCACACTGGTCTCCACCCTTCGGTCCGGTTCAAGTCCCGAGTACTTTTCAAGTACAGGTCTTTGCAGTCGGTATGCAGAAACAAACCTCCAGCGCAACTACCGCAATGAGTTTATTGCCATACCAACTATAGTCAGGCGGCACACAAGGCCACCTCGTCTTACGTGATTAATTCGCTACTAGTTCAGGAATGCATAGAACAGCTGAACAGCCTGTCAGTCTATAACCGGTCTCGCCTTATCTAGGTGCCGGGGTTTATCTGGTGTCGCAGCGACTTCCAAGATTATCGGACAGGAACCCCTTTTCGCGGTGGGTCCGCATACCATAAAGAAACTGTTCCGAAAGGAGGAGAGGGTAGATAAAGATAGGTACTGGCACTGGTTTTATCAGAGTGCTGTGCCTATGTAAGTCTTTGTGAAAAAGGGGAGGCCACAATAGACCACAAGTCGTAGTTCATACCTCATTATTATTCTATTCAATTCTATGGTCTGCACATCTGCTAAATTCTCTATTCGTCATCGTGGTAGTGAATTGATAGGGTATATAAAACCGACAATCCAAATGGGCTGTGTTCAATTAAAAGAATTTATTGTTGTTCTAGCAAAGACACAAATCAGTTTTAGTATTATAATATATAAGGGTATTTTTGTATTGCTTTCTTTATTGAATTTTACCGAGTTGATGGTCCTTAAGCGGACAAAAGCCCCTGTCCCGTTTGGCTATGTATACCCGAGTGTCGTGGGATGGAAAGGTTTGTCATTGATACCACTATACGGAAGATTTAGGAAGCGGTATTATGAAGCAATTCGACTTCTCCTTTTATAGTAAAGGATATCCTTAACTCTTACTAGATCGACGTTAGCTATTGATATGTTCAAGAAACGAGCTGTTTACACAGTGTTGGACTTTATGTTAGCTGAGTTTGAGGGTTATGCAAAAGCTAGCCAGTATCATGCGGAAACTCGTTGGGTGTAGAACTTTCAAATTTTTAGTATGTTCCGATAAAGTCTGGAAAAGTAGTAGTTTCACCTAGTACGGTATCCAAAACACAATTGTGTAGAGGGAAATCAGGTTTCACGGGGCAACGGGACCTTTGTTTGCAAGAATGAACGCCTTTTTAATTGTCTTCTTGATATCTTGTTACATGCCTGCTTTTGGTGTCGTTGTGCCAACATAAAACTTTTCTCAGATAATTGTGTGGAATGACCCTGAAAAAGTAGCTCTCGATTGAACATAAGACCGAGACCGTTTCGGTTCCGTAAAGCTGACTGCCGCAGGAACGATCCTTCTCGATTTTCTTATCGGATAGTTCTGTTTCAAACAGTCTATTGGATATTACTTGCGGGTAGCAAACTTCGTTGTGTAAACGGTGTTAAAATGATAAGGATAAGTTATCAAGTTGTTATTATAACGAAGATTGCTATAGAAATGGGCATCCAGTCATAGTCCATAGTGCTGTGTTCTGACTGGTTTTAAGCTTCTTCGTTAATCTTAGTATTCAGCACTTCGTTAAGGTAAATTTCCTGATGCTAGTATGCAGCTCTGAAGAAATCTAGTACTAATTTTTACTAAATTTTTTCAATAAAATGCGAATATGGCAATGCTGGTTTTGCGAAGAAACATGAAATCAACTATTGTTTCTTGGAAAGAAGGTGACATTGGTGCGTCGTGCCAGTATCGTGAAATTGTGAAATTTATAAGTTATCTAAATAAAGTAATATTAATTTTGGAAAATCTTAAAAATGGAAGACAAGATTTGTTCGTCAAAACGCAAAAATCGTATGTTAAATTTTACAACATTGGAGAAGCGCCAACTTGCGAATTGCGTCGAGTGGCCCGGGATCTGGGATGTTAGCAATACGTTGCATTGCAATAAAAATGCTGTGGATAAGGCCTAGTTACATATAAGCAATGCTCTTGAAAAAAGTGCTGAGTTAACTTATGTTTTGTATTTTGTGTTTTATTATTTCTAATAAAATGTATGCCTTAGTGAATGAGTGCAAATCAGTGTGGAGTAGCATGCGTGAAAGCTATCGCTACCATGCTAGGGTAGGTCATAACAGCAAAAGTGGCAGCGCTGGTGGGGAAGTTATGAAAACTCCATCATTTTCGGAACACGTTGACTGGGAGTTGGGGAGGAAATGGCAATTTTGCCGAATGTATCCCACAAAAGGAAGTAAGTCTGCATAATTTGAACGTTCACCAAGCTAATAATTAATTTATTCTTTATAATTTATTCTATACTAATTAATTATATTCTATTCTCCAGTCTCTTTCGGAGAAGATTCGCATGTATCGCCAATAAATTTCGGCGATGATTCTAACGTGTCGCTACCAAGTGCAGCTAACTCACAGCACTCATACGATTATGTGAGTACATACATATATTATATTTGCATATGGAGAAATTTTTTATATGGACCTAATTATGGAAATTTCAATTATTTTTAATTTATTTTGTACTATTACAGATAGACATACATATTTAGATTTATTTTTAAAATGTTAAAAGATTATAATTGTGTTGTTTTATATTTCAGAAGCCAACACCCACGAAACGAGGACGGCGATCTACCTCTCCCCATAGAAATCAAGCATGGAATCGGCTTGATAATATACTAAAGACGCAAAAGGAAATACTGCCAAGTTGCTCAAGTATCACGCGCAGGTCCCCTTACGTACAGGCACTTTCCAGTTTTGTTTGGCTATTAAATGCACTACCTCGACCTGTTGGTGACGACATGTGCATTAAAATAAATGTAATATTTGTGTAAACTTGTAAAAATTGTGTAAAACTTACCAATCTTCGTCCACATTCCTTAAATCGCAATGAAAATATTTAAATACTTACACACACAAGTTTATTTTCTTTGTTTAGTTTGTCAAAATTACTTGACTGCTAAGAGCTGGATACGGACCTTTAACACCCACCAACTATTCCGAGGTTGTACAGTTACCGGCCACCAGATTTTCTTGTTAGTTGCCAGTATTGATTTTCAATACCTTTGCAAATGAATTGACTTGATGGAAAAAGTTTCGTTCTTTGTCGAAAATAAGCTGTTTACTTTTAAACATATGCCATCAATGTTAAAGGAAAGTAAATAAAAGTGGGCAGGTGACAACACTTAGTGAAATCTTCGCTTGATTTTCCAAAGTTTTGCAGTTTGACACAGAAAAGCTACTTAGGATTGCTGACAAATTAGGTTCTTTCTTCACCATGTAAGTGAAAGACGTTAGTAAATGGGATGAATAACTGATGAAAGGAGTGATATCGGGTGATATGATTAAACCTTTGCGTATTTCACAGGTAGTTGAATATTTTAGTAGTTGAAACATTCTTCTAGCTTTTCACATATTGGTTATGTTATGATCGATGAGTTATGATCGGGAAATGAAGAACCTAGTTAAGAATTTCGTCCAAATTGTTGAACTTTCGGTTACGATGACATAATGCACACAACTATATAGTTTCTTTTAAAGCAAATTTCGGTTAGTTTTTGTATTCGTTTATTCGTTTATTTGTTTATGGGTTTATTGTTTTCTCACATTTCACCAACTATAAATCAATTAGTAAGAATTAATTTTATCTAATGACAACAACGGTCACCTTTATCAAGCTGCACGGCCAGACTGACGTACGGAAATCAATTTGTTTCCGCTAGGTAAAGAAAGCCAGTATTCTTTTGTGCAACATTTCTCGAGAATATAAAAATCAATTCATACTTAATAAAAATAAATGTCACTTTGTACATAGTATCTATGCGCGAACAGCACCTTTCAATAAATAGTGTTGTTCATAAAAATAAAATTTCGCAAAATATTTTGAGTCTATTATTAGTTCCAACAAGAAAGCATGTGTACGTATGTATGTGCAAATAAAACAAAAAATTTTTGTTTTTCGGAACATAAGTTACAAAAACGAAAATTTCTCTGCTTTCCTATAAATGAAAAATCAAAATAAAAAGAAAAATAAGAGAAATATTGTCAAAAATGTTATCTGTCAGAATTTGACGTTGCTGCATGTAACGAATGCATGACAGCGGTGCAACATTCGGTCATAAAAGTAAAGTGCAATAAACATTTCGCGAATATTATTACCTCTGTGGGCGAGTTGTTAATATTTGCAAGAATACATTCTTATTTTACTGCAATCAGCAAGGAACATTTTACAAAAGCAAAAAAACTTTATGCACATCCTCAACGACTTTTTTCTTTACAAAGTCATAAGTACTAGCCATTAAAAACATTTCGCATATTTTCGTAAAAAATATGCGCTAAGTCGGTGATTTTCCAACAAAATCGAATCGTTGGAGAAACGTTTACATTTTTATACTCTCGCAACATGTTGCTACAGAGTATATTAGTTTTGTACACCTAGAAAGAAGGAGTTAGATATAGACATCTATATATAAATGATCAGGATGAAAAGACGAGTTGAAATCCGATTGACTGTCTGTCCGTCCGCCCGTCCGTCCGTGAAAGCGATAACTTGAGTAAAAATTTAAATATTTTAATGGAACTTGGTACACGTATTCTTTGTCACCGTAAGACGGTTGGTATTGCAAATGGGCGTAATTGGACACCTGCCACGCCCACAAAATGCCATTAATCGAAAAAAGATAAAGTGCTATAACTAAGCAGAAAATTAAGATATAAACGCGCTATTTGGTATAAAGGATCCTAGTAGGCTAGGGCATTTGTGGGCAAAAGTTTTTCTAAAAGCGGGTATGGCACCGCCCCCCAATAGGTTTAGTATATATATCACGGAAAGCCTTCAAACTATATCAATCAAACTTGCTTCCACTAAGTTTTTCTAGCATCTCTTCATATACTGAGAAAACTAGTAAAATCGGATAATAACCACGCCCACCTCCCATACAAAAGTTATGTTGAAAACTACTAAACCTGGGTTAACTCGCTGAAAAAACACGTTAGAAACATTAAATCTTGTAGGAAATATTATACGTAAGGGCTGCATAGGAATCCGTACAAAGTTTTGGTGATGGGTGTGGCACCGCCCACTTATAGGAGAAATACCCTATCTCAAGAACCTCTTAACCGATGTCAACAAACTTTGGTACATAACATTATATTTCCATTCTTACATTCTTTACATTTACACATAATTCATTGCATTCTTACATTTACACACACGCTGTGAAAATGGACGAAATCGGATAAAAACCCCGCCTACTTCTCATATAACACATTTTTAAGTTTCATCGGATCCTTTCACTTTAAAGCAGATAAATCGAGCAGCAATTAAGATATGAAAATCAAACTTTTACGAATAGTGCCTTCAAGATATGTTATCTTATGCGTAAAAGTATACGAAATCGGATTATAACTTTCAAGCCACCAGATACCCAATATTAGGACCTCAGCGCTTCTATCTGACTCTTTGCCGAAAATATCGGGAAATCTGTAAGATATTGTAATGAAATTGGAGGATTATATTTTTATGATAATAGCGTGCTCAAGTATCAAAACTGGGGAAAATCGGATAAATACTTCCCCTAGCCACCATCTACCTAATATACATATTTTCATCCTCCGGTAGACTCTATATCAAATATAACGGTAACTCTGTAAGGTATCGTAATGAAATTGGAGGATAATAATGTGGTCTGGTGTTAAAAATGGGAAAAATCGGGTAAATACTTCCCCCCCATATACCTAATATAAAAATTTTCAACTTCCTGTAGACTTTATATCATATATAATGGGTCAAATCGGATAAATACTAGCCCCCATATACCTAATATACGCATTTTCAACTTTTCGGTAGATTTTATACCATATATTTCGGTAAATCTGTAAAATATCGTAATGAAATTGGAGGATTGTCTTTGTATGATAGTAATGTGCTCTGGTATCAAAAATGGAGACAATCGGGTAAATACTTCCCCTAGCCCCCATATACCTAATAAACGAATTTTCAACCTTAAAGTAGACTTTATACCATATATAACGGTCAATATATGAGTTATCTCTTTGAAATTTAGAGAGCGTCTCTTTCTGATAAGAGTGTGTCCATGTGCTTAAAATGGATAAAATCGGGTAAGCACTTCCCCTAGCCCCATGTACCTAATATTCGGATTTCCAATCTCCGGATAGACTTTATACCATATATTTCGGTGATATATATTCATATATATTTACTTTCCACCTGACTTTAAACCGTTTATGTTGGTCAATATGTGTGATATTTTAATGAAATTAAGTGGATATGTTTTTTTAAACACATTGTGATTTCGCGCTAAATATGAAAGAAATCGGTCTAGACCATGGTCTAAGCCGCTTATTCCTAATATAATATTTCCTTTTCTCTGGTTGACATTTACCTCATGTACCTAATATATTTATTAAACCACTTTGGTTGAGTTTATATCGCATATATCACTTTTGAGTTAATTTGGTAGATTTTAATATAAATATCTCTGACAAAATATAGTAATGAAAGTGTGTGAGTCTATGGCCTGTAATATAAGTTAATAAGATACCAAATATGATTGCCAGCCATTGATAATTTCGTCGGATAATGAATGTTGAATTCTTCCGCAAGATTTTTTTAATATAAACTTATGACAGCATCTGAAAACATTTCCCTGTCTCTGATCCTTGCACATTGCGAGAGTTTAAAATGTTCGGTTACACCCGAACTTAGTCCTTTTTTACTTGTTACATTTTAATTTACTATTTTCAATATACTATATAATATATATGTATAGTATAGTATTATATAGTATATATGCGTATATTGTATATACTATATAATATATATGGATAGCTGTTAAGCCAGATGATAAAGTAAACAAGAGAATAAGTCCTTGCGAACTTATACTGTTAAAAATTGGTCAATTTTATTAGTTGTTTTGCATCTTAAAAATAGTATTTTAGGTAAAAGTTCTAATCTAAATCTAATATCTCTAAAAATATCCTTTTTACTATATATATCCTTCAACTGATATTTTCACAACGGGCTGTTGGTCTTTATGTAGTCATTGTGCAATATATTTGTTCTGTGATATCTAGGGTAAACTCCGGGCTATAGTTTTATGTTTTATGTATTTGCGGCAAATTATGCCATCGAAGGCTATTTCGAGCATTTTCTTTTTTCGGAAACTAAGTTTTCAATGGTTCTAATGAATTTTAATCTATAGAATACAGGGAGGCATTGGAGGAACACTTAATAACAATCATCTGTACTAGTGTGTGGCTGCCAAAGTTTGGGAATTTGTCATATTTTGCATTCCACAAAGGTCCTTGACCTATGAAGAAAGGAATTTAAAGGTTATACCACAGGTGCATTTAAGATAGCAACTTTCGCATTGTTTTCTTCAGGATTTGCGGTTCCCGGGCTGCCAATAAGGTCGTTCGCCTTCCACAATTTCTGCAATAAATAATTCTAGCTTTTCGTAAGCAAAAAGTATCATCATAAGTTCTTGAAAAATGTAGTCCACCCGAAGTTGTTGGTGGATCAGTGAAAATAAAGTGCTTTGAAGTAATGAATCTGTGGAGGAGCCTACAACTAAAAAGACATTTGCAAGGAATCCTACTATAAACTAAGCTTTTCGCTATGAATTTTGTCTAGACCTCCTACTTACAGTACTATCTTCGGCATTTATGTAGAAAAAAGTAAACTCCGAGTTATTTATTTCCTCACAAACGAATTTAATAGATTACAATTAATCGAGTTAGTTGAGCACGTGTTTTCTACTTGTTGGTCTCCCCGCCTCCGAATGGCTAATGAAATTTGTGAGAGCTTTTATGTTAAATAACTCGTTAAACTTTTACTTTTAGTAAGTCACTTCTGCACTTTGCCAACATGTCGTTTCATTTAACCTGGAGATTTTCAAACTTACTGTCTAATATCTCTAGAAGATAGGAAGCTTATTTGAAATATTCAATTTAGAGATCCGTCATACATAAAAGTACCCAATTCTTTTGAATACACCCCTTTAAAGAAAAGGTTAGAGATTATACCCGAGGTGAAATAAGAGATCTAACTTCCACACTGGTTTATTAAGGATAAAGCTCATCGTTTATACTAATAATATAGTATTTAATTACTTCACAGAATCTTTAACATGCAGAGTCTCTATGCGCGAATTTATGGAGCCACAATATACATATCTATTGCAAAAAATAGTTTTGAAATTACTTTATAATTGTGATATCCCATACATAATTTTAGGTGGAATTAAAGCTGAAATGTCATAATGCCATATGAACTGTCAAATTATATTTGCATCAGGTGTCTCAACCAAATATATCAAGAGATCTTCAAATAACAGAAAAGTGATCAAAGAACCTAAATGTTTATAATTTTCGCCGCCTTTCTTTTCATTCTCCTCTAATCTACCATATTCTTACATACACACTTATACTCCAACAAAAATATAAGCAAAATTTATTGAAAACTGCTGCATACCCGCCGAGTTTTTGCGATAATTGGCGCGACAAGGCATCAGTTGATACTAACGGCCAAGCGATGTTATGCGCGTCGATCGGTTTCTCAACAACAGCAGGCATTAGCAAACCTCATAAACAAAAACAAAAAGAATCAGAATCAGAATCATCAACTCATTAAGCTGACAAATGAATGAATGAGAAGCACAAAAGTGTCGCATTCTGTCGCAATATTCTTGGATTTTATGCGCTCCACATCTGTTGGCCGAGCGGAGGTGCGGCAAGGTAACTGCGTACTGCTGGCTGCTGCTCGACGGCTGCTCGACGGCTGCTGGTTAGTTGGTGGTGAATCGAACGCTTGGTGTGTGATAAACCACACTACTCAGTGTGTCATTGTGACAGTCGTGTACAAACTCGCACGCTCAGCTGACTGTTCGTTTGTTTGTCGGTTTTTGTGAGAACATTTATGCAATAGCTTGTGTTTTGCTTATAATTATTTATTGCGAGTGTTTGGGAAAGGTTTTCCAGCGTTTTTGTGTTGTGATTTTATCATTGCAAGGAAGTCAATATAAACATCGCTGTAAAAATAGCAACCGTTATAAGTGAAAATATTTTTTTTATTTTTCATATTTTTGTGTTTTATGTGGTAGTGTTTAGTGAATAAAATACGCCCTTTTGAAGTTTGTATATAATTTAATTAGTGCAAAGTTATAATTTAGAAACCATACAAAATTTCGTCGCTAAATTCAAGTTTTGAAAATCTCAACATTTCGGATCAGGAGGAAGATATCGAACCCATCGCGGTAAGTAGAGGAATCCATTCAAACAAATGCATATATTTATGTTTGAATCTATTTAAATACATATATACATTTTTGAAATGAAGTGTAGATCAAAATTTTAGCTGAAAATTGTGTTTAAAATAATTATATTCCTTTTTTAAACAACAATTGCAAGATTATTGCTTAATTATTTGTATTAAATTGGAAAAACTAAAAACGAAAATTAATTGTTATTAACAACATCTCCAATTTTCGTACTAATTAAGTTATAAATGATTTCGAAATGATCGCTCGAGTGCGTTAATAAAAATTTTGATGTTGTCATCAGCAGGTTGAGCTGGCAAAGTTGTCGTTTTGCTTTTATAGTCACCGTGGAGTGTACTGAGTGCAAGAATTCTCACTCAGTGGGTCGAGAATTACTAATTAATAATTATTATAAATAATTACACATATGATTGAGTTTTACAGAAGCGGTCCGCCACTTTCCGCTGAAGGGCTTGCTGAAGGTCAAATTTTAGTTATTACCCAGAAAGAGTTTCGAAACCTATGTAGTCCATACTACTAATTTTTACAAAAATGCGGTTGTGGGTCGAAAGTACCAATATTTAGTTACATAATGTATGTAGAATAATTTTGGGAAATGGAATTACTGTTTTGGTGAAGAATTTCCTTGTAATTAAACTAATGAATGTGTCGAATCACCAAATGCCTACTTTTCACATAAAGTTCTTGAACTTTTCGTCCAATCTTACTAAAATGAACCTTACTATACTACATGGGCTGAAAAGCCTCGCCTTAGAGTACAAACCTTAACTAGAATATTGCCTTGTCTTGTTTCACGATAATTCACGCAATCGATCTCAAATTATTGTTCTCGAAGTGACGTTATCTCTCCGATTTTTGTTCACAATGGAAAATGAGAATTTCGGGTTTTGATGAAACATTGTTTTCTGATGGGTGAAATATTGTTGATACAAAGCAATGGATTGATAAGTGTAAGGGCACATCGGCCGCAGCACATTCAATTGTTAAGTATTGGTTTGCTGAATTTCGTCGTAACCGTACCAGCACAAACGATAGTAATGTTCAGGAAGGCCAGAAGAGGCAGTAACGATAGAAAACATTTCGTAAGCTCATGAAATCTTGTTGGGTGAGCGTAAAATGAAATTGAGTGAGCTAGTTAACATCGTTGATATCCCAAAGGAAGGCCAAGGTCATATCATTCAGGGAGGTTTACAAATGGAAAAGCTTTACGCATTCAGCTAGTGATACGACCGACAAATTGAAGGAATTATGCTATAAATTACACCCTTACCCACCGTACTCGCCAGATTTCGGTCGCAGAGAATATATCCTCGTTCCCAGACTTGAAAAGTGACTCGATGGAAAAATATTTCAATAAAATGAGGAATGCACAATGGAAACATTAGGTCTCGTTGCATCATACTATCGAACTGGTAAGGAATAGTTTCAGCACCCTTACAACAAACACATTACTCTAGAGGGAGATCATGTCGAAGAATAAAGCCATATTTTCAGTCGAAAACATTCTTTCGTTGTAGCTGCAAGTACTTTTCCGCCGAAGTAGTAATGAATATTATTATCTCACCTCAATATATAAATCTCTTAATTTTTAAGAATATTTATATTAATTAATTTTTAAGAATATTTATATATTCATTTTCACACGTATATAATAAGCTACTATATTAAAAAATATTTAAAAATCTTTGGCCGCAATTTATGTAATTATTAAATTTACTATTTGTTATTATTAAATGACAATCCAGACAATTTTATAAGTTCTAGATTTTGCCCGTCACATAGAGTTCTTTGCAAAAACTGACTGAGATTTGTATTAAACCATACCATTATGTGAATATTAATAATTGCATAATATGATTTTGAGTATAGTTTAAGAACATATTTTGAAGCAAATATATCCAAACTTTTAAGTTTGTAAAACTGTAAAACTGCAAGTTTTCTATATGTTTTTCGATTTTTATTGCAATAATGAAATATTACCCATAAATTATATGATTTTCCGCCCTGTAAATTCTCTACCAATTTACAGTTGCTACACAGATAATTAATTGAACCACTTAAGCGTTTTTGCATTTATTAATTAATTACACTATTGTTGTGTGCTGGAGTTCATAGTATATAACCTACTCGGATTACATGCATATCTACATAATAAATGTACCTATGTGCTCATATATCAACGTGAAATAATATATGTATATGAATGCGACTATGTATGTAGTATTAAATAAGTATATGTAAACGAATTCTAAACTAAATTAAAGCCAAAAAGAACTTTAAAAAATTGATATTTTTACATAAAGAAATTCCAAATGTTAGAAAATATTTCCTGAGACTGTTGCTTAAAAGTTAGGCACTATGTATAAATACATGTATATATGTATATATATGTATATTATTGGTGTTCACTCCTTTTACAGATATTATTCTTCCCTTTGTGGCGCGCTTCTTCATTTTATCCCAAAAAATTAACCGTAGTTATTTAGATATATATTTGGAAGTGTAACATTATATTAAGGTTTTTTTGGTTTTTGGTTTTTCTTCTGTCTTAATTAATGTTAACTATCGAACTTGAAGCGCTCACATTCAAATCACATTTTGGTTCTTGAGAATTTGACATTCATTAAGGTCATCAGCACAGTCATATAAAAATTTATATTATTTTTGATTGAATAGCGTTACTAAGAGACTTATTTAGAAAAAATATAAAGTTTTTGAAGAAAATTTGCATGTATTGGGTTGTTCGGAAAGTCATTTCGTTTTTTTTGCGGAACATGAAAGACAGTTTTCGTATAATGAATAAATATTTTATTTCAAATGGCCATAAACAGTTGAATTCGACAAATTTAACCTCTCACCGATCTCTCGTGTGGTGATTCGCCGATTTGCATCAACTAATGCCTTTATCGCATCTTTGTCAGCTTCGACCGGCCTTCCAGATTCATCACATCAAAATTGCCGGATCGAAATTTTGCAAACCAGTTCTGGCACTGGCGTACTGTTAACACGCCTTCTCCATACACATCCGTCAATTTTTTTCTCGCTTGGACAGCATTTTTACCTTTTCTGAAGTTAAAAAGTAAAATATGACGAAAATGCTGCTTATTGCTCTCCATATTTAAAAAGGCACCAACCAAAAACTACTGGGTAGAATTAATAGAACTTTTTCACACACAAGCCTTGCAATATCAGCTCTCATGACATATAATGGTTATGGGGCTTAAGTGTGAAGTTAGTTTCGAAAAAACGTAATTAAGTCCTCTGGCGGGAAAAAACGAAATGACTTTCCGAACAACCCAATAGTTTTTGGACGAAGCGTACATGCAAGAGCAAAAGTTTTGAATGTCATCATTTGACTTTTGCTGGTGAAACGTATGACACCAGCTGCTCTGTTTGATGTTGAATTGCAACGTGGTAAATTCATAAAAACCGTCCACTCAGGGTTATTTCGCTCTCGAAGAGTGTGGCGGAAATCCTCAACGAAATTATAGCAAATGCAGTGGAAGCACTGCATTATTGTTCATCATTACAATATCAGCCCCATACAGTATATGGAATAAAGGACTTCTTGAAATAATTTATTGTTCATATTCACCCGACTTGCCATCTTTTGTCGCCTTTCTGTTCCCACTAATAGAGAATGAAACGCATGGAGCTCCTGAAAACACTTGAAGGCTTGAAGCCTTCAGAAACATTGACCAAACTTAACTGATATGACCGTCTGACTAAAAATATGCTTACAATAATGAATTATTTTATAGTTTTGAATAATTATTTATATATTTTTCTAACATAAAAATTCGTATGTTTTTATTAAGTTTATTTTTAACAATATAAAATTTATTTTCCCTAAAAAAGCCGTACCACTTTAAATTTTTTGCTATTGTGCAAGAGTTCCTTTAAATAAGAGGTTTTTGTAACAATTTATTGTACAGAGTCGAGTCCCCTACATGACCACATTTCTGACCATAATTAGCACTTCTATGCCAATTTATTTGCTTTTTATGGGGTTATTTGTAAAGATAGTAATATTTAAAGATGGGTTGATGGGTCAAATGCTTTTCCATAAAAACTAAAAATTTAATAGAGTGTACTTTTTCATGCATTTTTATTATTTCACTAAAAGTCTGATCACTATACAGCAATAATATGTAACTTGATTATGTCATTTGCTTATTTTTGATGCATACATACATTTGACGCATCATATATGTATGTATAATTTACTGCTAGTGAGTGGCACTACTATTTGGTTGTAAAAATTTTCTGTTATTAAATTAAATTTCAAAATTGCATGGCAATATTAGCGTCTGGAAAATTCCCACACACACAGGCCCAAATATGTGTATGTATTTTGAGTAAGATCTCGTACATAAAAAATATATGTACACATGTATGTATGCAAGTAGTAAAACAACAAAAAGAAAATTGATAAATTAAAAATGACTCATACCAAATAGCAAACTCACTTACCTACCGATTAACCGTTTCTATATTCCCCAATTAATTCCCACTCAATTAAGTGAGAAATTTTAACTTCCAGATTGATAAAAACACGTACTACAATCTATCGGATTTATCGATTTCTGTGCATAATTAATTTGATACTAGTGTTATCCAAAAAATTATTAGTATGATTTTTCCCTGTTACTGTACAAAAATACCCGTTTGAATCGGGAGAAAATAGAAATTAATCCAATTAACCGATTTTTGATGTGCTCGAGGTGTTTCGACGATATATGAAGGTTTATTACATCTTTAGAAATTTTTTCACATGACTGTAGTTGTGTAATCTCGCAATCGATAATCAGCGACAAAGTCTAACATAACCCGTTAAATAGCCGTTATATGGGGATACTGAATAATCGTTTTGATTTCCAAAAAATGTTACCATAGTTTCCAGGTTTTGTTGCGTTGTATCTCTAATTATTTGTGTTATCTATTCTAAAATGAAATAAGCCAATGTGTTTTAAAATACCGTTATCTAAAAAAAAAAAGATGTGGTTGTGTTCCGATTTTGACCATTTTCGAATTTCTTAAAAGGGCGTCACCATATTTGGTTGAAATTATGCTGTTCGCTCAAACAATACTGAATTGATTACAGAATTACAACACTGTTTTGCGGCTTTGGTCAAGTTTCGCCAAGATATCTCAATTAGATTGTATATAATATACTACAAATAGCAAAGTAAATAACAAAGAAATTGTTGAGAAGAGGTACAATAAATTTAATAAGATAACTAAAATGTCTATTATCTTTAATTATTATAGGAACTAGTTTTAATTTTAATTATTTTAATTTCCTCCATCTTGTCATTGCTTAACTCTTTAACTATTTTAGCGAAATTGTACTTCCAATTGTTTTGAAAATAGCTCTAATTCGAGTATTTTTATTATGTGCTATATTTTTTGTTTACTTGTTTTTTTTCCCATTGTTACAATGATAATATTATCACTTATTGGACCTGTTTAGTCGTAAATTATTTAAATTTTTTTCATTTATACTATTTTGCTGAGCACAAGTGTTCTAGGCGTGAAAATTCTGTAATTTTCGATGAACTTGTACTGTGTTTTAATGGACTTGGCTTGTTTATTGTGAATCATATTTGTGCTTTTTGGCAAATGTGAAATTTCAATATATGCACCTATTTGTACATTTATATACCTTTGTAAAAATACAAAATTTTCAATTATGTACTGCATATACATACATTTTATGTGTTTAAAAATATTAACCTATAAATGTCTTGGCCATTAAAACATATTAAACACACCATAAATAATGTAGTTGATGCTGTAAGCAATTACCTCATTTTCATATTTTGGTCAGCACAATTTTGAATCTGCGACACCACCAACGGCGAAAACATAAACAATTTATGGGGCTTAATAAAAAAGTGGAAAGAATGTGTCAGACGTTACACCTATAATGGAAATCGTTTCCGATTTGTTCCCAAATTTACCATACATGCATAATACCGCTTATATGAAATATACTGAATGTTTCTTCTTAATTTTCATAGATTTGCCGAATCGATCAATCGTTGAAGTCCTGTAAAACTCTCAACTGAACTATTTTGCTTTCAGCATACATTACTTTCTACATAATTTTTTCCCTTTCAAGGGAAGGTCTGTGATTCAAATGTTTTTATCTCCTCAGGCCGTTCGATGTACGTATATATCATACACATACATATATGGCATAAAATATAAACGAAGTGGAACATTTTTATATTAGGTATATGGGGTTAGGGGTAGTATTTACCCGATTTTCACCATTTTTGATACCATAGTACACTATTATCATGGAAAGATAATACTCCAATTTCATTACACTATCTTATATATTTACCGATATTTTCGGCAAAGAGTCAGATAGTGGTACCGAGGTCCATTTATTGGGTATATGGGGGCTTGAAAAGTTATAATCTGATTTCAACTATCTCATGCGTAGATGGTCTATCTTGAACGTACTATTAGTGGAAAGCTTTGTTCCAATATCTTAATTGATGTTTGATTTATCTACCTTAA
Source organism: Bactrocera minax (assembly GCA_021498325.1). Taxonomy (NCBI): domain Eukaryota; kingdom Metazoa; phylum Arthropoda; class Insecta; order Diptera; family Tephritidae; genus Bactrocera; species Bactrocera minax. The sequence continues at coordinate 10,179,074 of JAKEEE010000001.1, read as the reverse complement.
AGTGAAAGTATCAGATGAAACTTAAAATTGTGCTATATGAGAAGTAGGCATGGTTTCTATCCTATCTCGTCCATTTTCACAGCGTAAAATAAGAATGCAAATATAATGTTATGTACGAAAGTTTGTTGACATCGGTTAAGGCATTCTTGAGATATGGGATTTCACCTAAAAGTGGGCGGTGCCACACCCATCATCAAAACTTTACACGGATTCTTATGCAACCCTTCCGTGCCATATTTTCTGCAAGATTTAATGTTTCTCACGATTTCCTTCAACGAGTTATCGCACTTTTAGTAATTTTAAACATAGCTTTTGTATAGAGGTGGGCGTGGTTATTATCCGATTTCACAAATTTTTTCAGTATATGAAGATACGCTAGAAAACCTTAGTCGGACCAAGTCTGATTGATATAGCTTTAACAGTTTCCGAGATATATATATTAAACCTATTGGAGGGCGGGGCCACGCCCGCTTTTACATAAATTTTTGCCCACAAATGCCCCACCCTACTAGGATACTAAATAACACGTTTATATCTTAATTTTCTGCTTAGTTACAGCACATTATCTGTTTTCGATTAATAGCATTTTGTTGGCGTGGCATGGCAGATGTCCAATTACGCCCATCTGCAATACCAACCGTCTTACGGTGACAAAGAACACGTGTACCAAGTTCCATTAAATGATCTTAATTTTTGCTCAAGTTATCGCTTGCACGGACGGACGGACGGACAGACAGTCACTCGGATTTCAACTGCTATAAATAATGTAAATATATATATAATATTTTATATAATATATAAATATATATATAAATGATCCGGATGAAAAGACGATTTGAAATCCGAGTGACCAAGAGTTGACATATATATACATATATAGATATAGATAGATAGATATAGATATATTATATATATATATAATTCGATTAGTTCTAGGTGTTCCAAACAACCGTTAGGTGAACATAACTAATATACTCTGTAGCAACATGTTGCGAGAGTATACAAAAATTTAAAATCAGAGCAAATTTACATTTTTGACTGAAATAAATATTGACAATTTGTTTTTACGGGACTTTACGCATTGTGTTGGAGGCCACACATGTACTTAATATACATATTATGCAATCATAACGTCGATCTATATTCGCTTCATATTTGGTCTCTCTGACGCGTCATGACGTTCGGACCTTTATTTACCAGCTTTCATATTCACGCAAATGTGCTTAAACAAAACTTATTTGTTTGCTTGCTTTTCGGTAATTTTATGTAATTATTGTTGATAAATGGTTTTGTATATATATATCTGTATACGCTAAAATGGAAACGCTTCTTGTTCTACTTTTTGCAGTAACAGAACCACGTGTTATATACATACATGTATATATATGTACATATATGCGTTTTGTATATGTGTATTATGTATTGTTATTTTGTGCAGTTCATTTAACATTTTCATCATGTCTCGGATTTTTTCGTTATTACTTACATACTTATACTAGGCAGAAAAAGTCTGCGTACAAGGTACCAACAACTATAACTCTTTGAAAAAAATGCTTTTATATACTTTTAAAAATCCAAATTATTTTATATTGATTAAAGGATATTATATTTGTAATTTTATGAAAATAGAAGTGATTAATTTTCCAACAATAACATATAAACAAAACAAAACATACAGACGACTAGAAAATCCATTAGAAAAAGTCTGCGTACAAGGTTCTTAAGTCGAACAAAGACATGCTTCTTCCAAATCCCACTTAAAATTTAATAGGAAGTCGGATATTCCCTACGTTTTAAAACTTCCACTAGGCGTTTTGACATGGAATCAACAAGCTTAGTGGTTTCTGTTGAAGGGATTTGAGCCCATTCCCCTGCTCCTGCTCCATAAGTGCTCTATAGGATTCAAACCTGGCGATTGTGGTGATCTTCGAAGCTGCTTGGGAATATTCTAAGAGTAATCAAAGCTTAACTATGTCTGCTGTATGCTTCGGGTCGTAATCTTATTGAAAATATTAGTCACTTCCTAAACCCAATCCTTCCGCGGTTTACTTCAAATTTCTTTTTAAGATATTAAGGTAAACATATTTGTCCATGGTGGACTCTATAAATTCCATTCGGCCCACACCCTTACTAGCCATGCACCCCCATATGCTTCCTCCACTACCACCGTGCTTCACAGCAGGCACCTAGTTTTCCTTATCGAGTGCCGTTCCTGTTTTTCGCCATACAATCTTACGCCCCTTGATTCCAAAGACGCAAAACATGTTATCATCGGAAAAAATAACCTTCTGCCAAAACTCTCGGGACTTATTTAAGTGGTCTTTCGCGAAAGCAATGAACTTTTGTCTATTGACTAGCGATATGAATGGCTTCTTGTGTGCGCCATGACCATGATACCCAGCTTTTTTAAAAATTTTGCGGACGTTGTCAGAGCAAAGGGTCTTCTTAAAACTTTCCTTAACATTTTGAGCAATTTTGGATGCAGTAAGTCGAGGGTTTTGCTTCACACCTTCCAAGAATTCCCATCTTAGTATTTGTACGCAGACTTTTTCTGCGCTGCCAAATGAGTATTTTTTGGAAATTTATCGATAGAACAATGTTGCCTGGTTTTAATTGCTTTATATGCCTTCATATTATGCAAGAGACTTGCAATAAAGCACATAATATGATCTTGTTCTGAATTTTCATATATAAAAGTTATTTTTTAACAAAAGAAAATAAGACATAAGCGTGTACGCAGACTTTTTCTGCCAAGTGTATGCCAATCCACCAATTTAAAAAGTCTCGTATCGAAAATATAAAACTAACATTTCATATAGTCAAAGGCGATTTATTGTATACATCTGATTCCGTTTTAAGTAACGGTTTCATTGATTTGGGGCTCGAATAAATTTCCCTTTCTTTTACAGTCACAAATAATACCTACTTCTTGTTGTAAGTGTCAAAGGATAGTGACGTTACAAGTCGTCAATGCGAACTATTCGGGGAATAGGGTGCTAGGCCCCTCTAAACAGGTTGTTGCGAGAAGCATATTTCGTTCGTTCACATTCCAATCAGCTTTCAAAAGTTCAAAAGACATAAGGAACTATCAGTGTAGTAGCGGCACGAAGAGATCTGCTTTTGCAGATCTAGAATACTCAATTGTATGCGACTGGTGCAATTACTAAACAATTAGTACAAGTACAATTGATAAATCAATTTCAGTTCTCTAATATAAATTCCTTCATGATATTATGATATAGTAAAAATATTTGTAATCTTACTCTGTCACTTCGAAATAACATACATACATATGTATATAATTTCCTAAATCATTGAAAGCGGAGCTAAAACTTTGATTTAACTAAGCTAATAAAATTCATTAAGATTTCGATCGGTTCTACCTGAAAACTTATGAAACCTTAACTGAAATTTATAAAACTTAACTTTTCCTTAAGTATAGATAAATTCTTTGACACACCTACTTTTTTCAATTCGCTAAATTTTGTCTACGTGCGCCTTTGTGTTTTGTCCCTGTCCACAAATATTAATTTTAGTGAAAGATGCAGTAAATTTTATTTATTGCTGTCTCTTTTTTAAAGTTACAAGTCCGCACAATATTTTTTTTTATTTTAATTTCAAAAAACACCTAAACGTTTCGGTTGACTTTATTTAAAAGATCCATTGCTTATATTTTTAAAATTTTTTCATTAGTAAGCGTAGCTTGTTTTGTCACAGATATGAGAATGATTTTTGTATTTTGTATTATGAATCACGTGTATTTTGCGTGCTCGTGTATTTTGAATAGTACAGTTAGTTTTCTTTATTTTTTAATCCATAATATTTTCCAAGACATAAATTCTTATACTCCTATTATTGACAGATTTATTTATTGACATCCTAAAATCATATAATATATTTTAAATAATCTTTTTAAGCTTAGTCATGTATACAAACTATATACTACATATATATTTATATGTATAGGTATACATTCACATATTTATTAGATAATTTTAAGCACTCGATTTCTATTTATTCCCACGGATATACAATATATAGATATATTTACATAAGTACTTTGTTCTAACTGGATTAAATTTTTGGCAAAAGGCTAATAGAGAAGTCACAAATCATGGTCTTCAGTCAGAAAACACAAATTTTGAGCATATGGTAAAATATATACATATATGAATAAAATTTCCAAGTATATAGAAAACATAAGTCCATAGACATATGTATATACAACTGTATGTATGTATTTATAGGGTCTTTTTTTATAGACGGTGAGAGCTTTTGAATCAAATTCTAAAATGAAAAAAATATTTTTTTTTTAATTTGAATACTATATTTAAACAAATAATTATTTTAGTTAGTGTTTCCAGTTATTTTGTAATTCAACTCTCAACAGATAAAATTTTTTTCTTACAAAACAGAAAAAAAAACAACTGATTCTCACTCCGTACCTCATTTATACTTCTTTGTTAAATTTTCTATTCAGCCTTGTAGAAGGAGGCTATATAAGCTTGTAAAGTGCCCATAGTATAGCAAATACGAAATATAATAAAAATACGAATATTACAATAATTAAATTACGTTTGGGTTGGACTCATATTTTGCCGAAAAATAGTAAATAACATGTAAAGAGGACTAATAACGAAATAACTGAACATTGTTTACTTCACCAATTTCTAAAATATAAATATATATGAGAAGTCTACAAAATTTTCTGATAAGAAGAAGAAGAGAACATTTTTTATGTCATGGATTGAACCACTCAATATTCGATATAATATTACATTATGCTAAGGGGCCTACGTATGTATAGCCAGTTTTTCAGAATAACCTTGTGAATATAGAACGAATTATTGGAAGGATAGAAATCATTATACCAATATGTGAGTTATGGATTTCACTAGGTAAAAACCCTGTGTACCCATTTTTTTGCGCCGATAGTGTTTGAGTTACCTAACGTAAAAAAGGGGTTGAAAAACAAGTTAAATTGAATTTTGGGATGGGTTTGGTCAAACTATGCGTCTAGGATGTTAAAAGAATAGCCGGAAAAAAAATTTGCTAAGATTGATCGAATAGTTTGTGAGATAGGGAGCAAGGAGTAGCCTAAGGGTAGGTGTTGACGTGCCCGCAGTTCCGTATTACTATACTATAAATAACTGGTATATATTTCGACTATATCATTTTTTCCATAACTGATATGTTTCTAGTAATATTCCTTTGAAAATTAAATAAAAAAACCCGTATATTTTTATATTATGGTTGCTCAAGTGCTAGTATATAAGTGATTAACTAAAGAGACATTGTCTAAAATGTTCGAAATTCCCATTTTGGCACCCATTTGGTGATCCTCAGCTCTATTAGCTTCGTATGTGTGTATAAATATAACCGTTTTGTGGATAAGGAATTAAACAATGACAAAACAATGACATGAATTTGCACAATGACAAAGGCACAAAAGCCTTGGATATCCAGCGACATGTAATGCATTGGATTAGTTTGTTTACTTTTGATTAGTTATCTGGAATTTTACTCGAGTTATCGTGTGCAATGACGATCGGATGTACAGGTAGACATCTCGTCATTCAGAAAGGTTTCGCAGCATCATTCTCTCTTGTCTTACTCTCTTTCAAACAAAACTTTATATTTTCTAAATACTAGAAAAATAATATGAAAGTTCTTTAGAGTTTGTTCCAGTGTATACCCCAAAAGTACTAACACTATCACTACCACTACCAGTATACCGTAATGTGACGCTCGTAGCGCATTTTCTTTGGTCCTTTCTCTTAGTACTAAAATTTGTTAATTTTAATATGAGAACAAATTAACTAAAGAGACAATGTTTTTCAATGACTTTACAATATGCACAAACCCGCTATATAAATTATTACCCCTAAAACGATACCCTTTATATATCTTTCAGCTGTGCAAAAGAACTTATTTATTAATTTATTAATACTTCATCACATACACGAAGTATTTATAACTAATATACACATCCCATGATTCAAATGGCGACGTAATTGCCAAATAAATTACCCACATCACTGAGAAATGTAAAATTCGCGATGATATGCCCGTACCACACAATTTTTCAGAAGACATTTAAAATGTATAATATTAATTAAACAAGACGTTTTTTAGTGGCGGATATATTTTACTAGCAGTATATGTATATTTCTATAGACACATAGAAAATGAGCATTTTTCGCAACAAAGTGCATGTATGCACTATATATATATAATTTATATGGATATATGTATATGTATATATGGATGTATATAATTATATATGCATATGTGAGTACAAACATTTTTGTAATCTATATAAACATGTCCTTCTAAATGATAAACAAATTTATATTGGGTTGTTCGGAAAGTCATTTCGTTTTTTCCCGCCAGGGGACTTAATTACGTTTTTTCGAAACTAACTTCACACTTAAGCCCCATAACCATTATATGTCATGAGAGCTGATATTGCAAGGCTTGTGTGTGAAAAAGTTCTATTAATTCTACCCAGTAGTTTTTGGTTGGTGCCTTTTTAAATATGGAGAGCAATAAGCAGCATTTTCGTCATATTTTACTTTTTAACTTCAGAAAAGGTAAAAATGCTGTCCAAGCGAGAAAAAAAATTGACGGATGTGTATGGAGAAGGCGTGTTAACAGTACGCCAGTGCCAGAACTGGTTTGCAAAATTTCGATCCGGCAATTTTGATGTCGAAGATGCACCACGGTCTGGAAGGCGATAAAGGCATTAGTTGATGCAAATCGGCGAATCACAACACGAGAGATCGGTGAGAGGTTAAATTTGTCGAATTCAACTGTTTATGGCCATTTGAAAGGCATTATACGAAAACTGTCTTTCATGTTCCCCAAAAAAAACGAAATGACTTTCCGAACAACCCAATATTTTGCAAATAAATCTTCTTATATAAATATATAAGCTTTCGATCTCAATATACATACACACATATGTACAGAAATATATATTTATATATATATATGTTAACGCTTTTTTCGTTGTTATACTCTCGCGACATGTTGCATAGAGTATAATCGTTTTATAGGGTTACACCCATATGTTTGAAATGATCAGGATGAGGCGCGAATTGACTTCCAAATGACTTTCAGAAGCGATAACTTCAGTAAAATTGATATATCTTGATAGAAATTGCCACTCAGGGGAGGTTGGTTGGAAGTTGGATGGGCGGAACGGACTATTGCCACACCCACCAAAGTACGCTTAATGCACATATCTCACAAACTTAGAAAAGCTATGGTAAACATTATCTACGTTTAGTGGCTCTGAAGTGTGGTAACTCGAATCTAATAATGATCGAAATCGGTCCATACCTTTTTCTAGTTTCCATGTACTGTGCCTACGGTGTCTTATTACAATATATGTATATATGTATATATGTATCGGTTAATATGTAAGTTATTGTAATGAAACTAAGTGGGTATCTTTTTCTAACACCAAATTGGATTGGATGGTGTTAAAAATGTATGGTGATAAAAGCGGTTCAAATCTTACCTTAAACTCCATATACCTAACATTATTACCACATATATAAGTCAGTAATAATATATATGTATTTACGAAATTAAGTCAACATGCTTTCTTAGATATACTTCTCTTAGTTTGATTTTAAAAATTTGCGAAATCGGTCCACGTTTTGTTCCAGTCCCAATATACTCAATATAATTATTTTTGTCTTCCCGGTTGATTGGTTGATCCGGTGGTCTTCCCGGTTGACTTGATATTATACATATATGTATATCGGTCAATGTGCGGGATATCTTAATGAAATTGATTGGAAGTGCCTTCTTGAACGTGTTTCTCGTAAGACCTATAGTATACGTTAATAAGTAAAGAAAAATGAGGACACTTGGCTCATAATCAGACTCATAATGACTCAGGCTCATATTTTAGTCCTTATAAATTGTGAGAGATAATTTTTGCCTCCACTCGAACTTAGCTCGCCCTTACCAGTTTACCTTATTTTCATGCCCATAAATGAAAATAATTTCAAATACATGAGAATAAATTAAATAAATAACATACATACATGTATGAAGTTTTCTCGTAATACTTAAAAAGTGCAAACAGTAGCAAATAAGAAAATCCAGATATAGTTATAGAAATGTTATTTAAATATTTTAGAAATATATTGCTACTTAAAACAAATAACTTTCTCGATGTGTAGTATTGCAATTCTCCACAATTCAATCGATATTCCATACCAACTACACAGTTTTAATAAACATTTTCCCTTAAAAAATCATTTCCTACAATGTTATGGAATTTAGATCGCTGAATGTACTATTGTATAACCGTATTCCATGCGCCAAAAGAACTAATCGCTTGTTCAAGCTGTGCTCTCTTGGAAGTAAACATTTACATTGAATGAATTTCGGGGTATCAAATTAACAAATATTATTGCTCACGATTTCACTTAGTTTCATTAAGGTATCTTACTTAATATCCTAAATACATATTTCAAAGTCAAGTGTAGTATTGGAAATTCGTGTCCCGTATTGACCGATATATACGGTTTAGTTCTAGTTATAGTTGTACAACCGTTAGTTTGTTTGTTGTATCTATGTGAACTTGCTGCGAGACTATTAAAAAACACTGTCAACTTTCAGCACTAACTTTTTAGATGTGGCAAGTCTGGTTACTGGTTACTTCATAGCGAAGTGGGTTGCATGCGTGACTAACACTAGGAGGTCTGCAAGATCATGCGATAACTGTTAATTTTTTTATTACCGGAACGTTTGCCGAGGTCCCTCATATATTACATTTCTTTTCTACACTAAAATACTATGGTTACGGATTATATTTTAATTTTTATTTCGAAAGCTATTTATATAAAATATACACTTAATGATATTCATGCACTCCGATACAAGTTTTTGCATAAAGTTTGTTGCATTTTAAGCTATCTACAGACTTCTTGATTATAATGGGTACATTACAAATTGTTTGAAAAGCATTGAACAAAAAGATTAGTCAAAAATCAATTAAATTGAACGGCTATGAAAATTAATTAAAATTACTTAATTATTTTAATGTTTATCTTACAATGTATCACATTTTCGTGGAAGCCGTTTAAATTGCATAAAAAAATGAAAGGCAAATAGTAAAATAGAACCCACCTGCCATTTAATTTGGAAATCCACTGCCTACGGCAAAACTCAGTCAAGCCCAAACAATCGTGTACATTGTTGCAAGCAATTTGCCAATGATGATAAATAGCTGTACTTGCATACCCACCTTCAGATCTACATACTGATCTATTTAAAAAACTTTCAGGCTAAAAAACTACCTAAACCATTAATTTTCCTTGAAAAGATTAACATATTTTTGCAATATAAACGACTAAACGGTGATAAATGTACTAAATAAATTTATTATGTGTGATTAATACTATACAAAAAGTGTGTCTATTTGAAACAAACAATATCTGGAGAGATCGTCATCTGCATTGATGCGTTGTAGTCTGAACACGAAAATATATATCTAATATTTATATTGTGCAATGTTTTTTCGAAAACCAAATAATATATATATATATGCGTACATATGTATATATTTGCGTATATACCTTTATATGTTAGAATTTCGATCAGTTAACATTTATCACCAATTTCCGCCTAAAGTTCGCATGAGCACATACATATGTATGTATGCACATAACAGCTTTGCTGGTGTTTTTCTTTACGCTATCCTAGTCAATGGTGGAAATTCTCAGCGAAGCAAGAAAATTGTGTTTTCTCTAAAACTAGCAGTATAGTAAAAAATTTTTTATTTGTCGTTTTTCATTGCGAAGCAAAAATAAAATTCATCCCCAGTCAGTACTCAATTATTGCACAGTAATTTGCATATACATACGAACATACGTATCTGCCGTTATACTATGTAGGTGTATGCTGAAATACATAGCTGCGCCAAGCAAGATATGAGTTTAATTTGTTTTTGCCGGCTTTTTGTTCAGTGTTGCCGTTTTTCTATAATAGAAATCTCTGGCGCCTTCTATAACTCAACTTGATCGTTGCTTTCGATTGAATTTTTTGAGTTCTTGCCGTGATGACGTTACTCTCACTAGTTACATTTCTGAATACTCAGTTGACTTGTTTGACTTCATTTCAAAAAGAATTTTTCATTAACTAGGTTAGGAAATATTGTCGATTATTATTCTCAGTTGATATTGAGGTGACGACAATTATATTTATTAATATTGCTTTTGATATTTCACTTAACTAAGGTCAGTTGAAAATGAACAACATACAAGCTACCAGTAGCATATTAAGCAGAAAAACCACAGCTGTTGGCCAATTCCGTCACCTTTAAATGAATATAACCGAATTTTGGATGACAAGTCTAAGCAGAGAATAAATGTTATAATAACGTTATAATAAACTCCTTTCGCCTCAATCGATAAAGATATAGTTAGAGGTTATGTTGACGGTGCAAAATTATTTCAAGTTCTGCAAAATGCTGATTTCATATTACTATAATTTCCTAACAAATTTTCAAACAATTAAGGTTAACAAAAAAATATTTAGTTTTGTTGTAATTAATGAGGTAATAGACCGAGTTAATCATATGGTTTAAATCGATTTTTGATATTACTCTGATCTTCTTTTTATTATATATGGCACTATAACTGCTTAGTTAAGATATTTCAGTCAGCTTTCCGGAGGTCGACATGTTTCACAACAATGTTTATGTCGTCTTGAAGTTCGCACAACTCATCTTTCATATCTGGGAATGGTATTCTCCGTTATCAATCTGCACGGTAAAAATTTCACAGAAATTTTCCTTATAAACAAACTGATCATATTTGTTTTCGTCTATTAAAATAATGAGCAAGTGTAAAATTTGGTAGTCGAGAAACCAAAATTAATTCAACATTTGATTTCAAGGCAATTGTTAAAATAATAATATATAACATATAACGGAAGACAAAATGGGAGTTCTCTGACAAAAGAGTGAAGGCTGGAGATATATATTTCATCTTGTTCTCATCAATATTTTTTACCTAATCAATTTGTAATAATTCTATTACTTTAACTATTTTATTTAATTTTAGAATGAGCATTCTGGCTCAAATGTGGAGTGGAAGTGTAAAATTACGACTTGCTTGAACAAAAAATATTACTTCGGCAACACTACATCTAATTTGCTGAATTTACTGATTGCTCTTTGTTTCTCTCAATTGTATCTCTTCCAATATTTATTTTTTTACACACTTACTTAGATACATACTGACATATTTATATTTGATGTGATTGATTAGTGCGGCAATTCTTAAACTTAATTTGAAAATTCAATTCGTGGCGTTATTCACGTAACATACTGTGATGGCTTATAGATAAAATACAACAATTAAATGTACATAGCCTTCTCGTTCTGTTTGACTGAAAAACTTTAGTAGTAACTAATACACGGAACACAACATACATATATATTAATGCTCTTAAAAGTTCACTTGCTGAGTTCTTCTAAATAAATAAAATAACATCAAATTTTTTGTTAAATTCTTGTAAGAAAACTTAAACATTTCCTCTTTTATTACCGACGTTTGTGAGGTAGATTTAACTTTTCTCGATAATTGTCTATTATATTCCACAATATGTGTCTAACCCTATTCATAAAAATCTTTGGATATCTTTGGGGCATTTTGTAATATTGTGAACGATGTGGATAAAATACTTTTCTTGTTACGTCGTGGCCAAGGTTTTATTGTCAAATACATATATTTTCATAGCTAAATAAATACCGACAATTTATCTACATTTTCAAAGGATTGACACTTTTGATGTCCTAGAATATTCAAATAATAAATGTAATGCTTTATGCAACATTTATTCATGCAATCGCATTCGTTCTTCCAAAGTTTCTAGCAACAAAGACTTTAAATTCCGGATAAAACATCTATAACTTCTTTTGAATACTTATACGAAAGTAATAAAATGTATGAAATCAATTGAAAACCATTTCAAACCCCAAAAACGCTAAATAGAAACGTTCAATTCTTATTTCAATATTAATACTCGATAATATAAATACATTTAACACCAAAAAAGGCAAAAAACATAAAAAACATTTTCATTATATACATAATCGCCTGTATGCTCATTATGTTTACGCAGTAAATGGAGGGCATCGTGAATTACCATATGTTTTTGTAGATTATTATTCAGCGCTTTTTATTCTTCTGTACCGAAAATTTGGTCTTTGGTTTATGCATGTTTGACGTTTTATTTTTGTTTCCGACTCATTTTCGACTTCGCCATCACATTGTTGTTTTGTTTGTGTTCCGACAAGGGGCGATCTCAATCTGTACCTAGCATTTGCCGTTTTTCAGCCACTGCCTTCTTTTGACGCTATTTGTTTGCCTTTGCCGTCACCGTAGTGCTGGTGATCATTATTCGCCGTACAATTTCCAATCTTATTTCAAAATCCGCTGCGAAACGGTTAGCATTCGAAAAATATAGCGCGTACTTTTACTTTTGGTGTTTGTGTTCACATGTACACAGGTCTATTGAGTGAGAATATTTCGTCAATTCATTTCGGTGATTTATCTTCATACTAGTTTGTCTGTGTTTCCTACAGTATTGCGCTGATTTCAAAATTATATTCTTTTCTTTCACTAAACAAAGATATTCATATATTTTGCTATTTTTCGGTTTACGGTGTTCGGTGTCTACATTACTTTGTTGGCGGCTTAAAGCGCCAAAGTGTGACAGTTTTATATGAAATTGGTGATCACTGGCGCACATTTCGCCATGTGTTTTTTTATGTACTTTCCTCAAACTAGCATAGACGTCAGCGCAAGAATTGCCCATCAGTCGTCGAAGTCATTTAGTTTGTGAAAATGTGCGCGTTCGCGTCAAAACATTTGAGCAGCTGAAAAACTGCGATCACCATATTTATGGATATCGTTTTAATAAAATATATTATTTCTCTACATACATACATATGTATGTGTAATAAAGTATAAGCAGCACTGCACACGAGTGCAATTTCTTTAATTTGCTATTTTATTGCTAATTAATGCAAATAAAATATATTAAAAGTTTTAATTATATTCCAATTTACAATTTATAAAAGTGTGAAATATTGAGTACTTATTAAATATATGTTAATAGAATAAAAATTAGTGGCTCTTTGAAAAATATTTGGCAAATTTTATAAAAAAAGGTCCAACTTAGCAAGTACTTAATATATTGTACTTATATATGTATAAATAAGCATCTGTATATATGAAAGTCTAATCCAATTATATATAATATAAGATATATTGAAGATAGATATAAAACCTTTACTTAAACGAGAAATAATCGAGCCAAATATCGATTAAAATTTCAAAATACCTGTAAATAATTAACCTGGTGTAATTTCGAAATTGAATGAGCCCCATGAGCGGCCTACGGCAGCAATTAAAGGTAAGCACTATTATGTATGTATATATCTTTAACCATAATTACCTACGAGTGTATACCCGGGTCGGCAAAATTTCTAATTATGAAATTGTTAATGTTTACATTATTGTAATATCCTGTTTATAAACGGATCCTGAATACTTTACTTCGCCCACAAAGAGCCGCCTACTTCGCAGCGACAGATGTACACATGTGAATGATTTGAAGAGGAAAAATCTTCTAAGATAAATACTTAAAAATAATTGTTACTCTTATTTTGTTGTGTTGACAATTTTGGCCAAAAAGTCTTGAGCTCACCCGACTTGGCATATACATACATACATATATACATAGATAATTGCAAGCGATGGTAATTTAACCTAATTGTGGCACTTTCAACTGACATTTCAAAGTACATATCTATTTTGAATTTCTGAACGATACGTTTGTAGGTGACGAATTCCGAGTTGATTTTGATTGTTAATGTTATGATTTAATCTTAATTAATAGATTTTAGAGGTTATTGCTAGTTTATTTACAAAATTAATATCTTGTAAATTACGATATCGAAAAAGGTAAATAGTATAGATATTTTGCACCAATCACAATTCTCCTACTCAAAAAATTCCAAAACGACCTTAGATAGTCAAAATATTGAAACATGTCTGCGGTCTTCTCCCAAACCTTCAAACCTAACTACCGACAACAAAATCACCGATAATAATTTGAATCTAGTTCTAGATCTCATTATACCATTAAGCTTCTTCTAAATGAAAACGATAACAATAAAGAATTGGAAGAATCGCTAGACAGTTCAGGCAGAACGTACAAGTAAACAAACTTTTATATTGGGTCTATAACTATATTCGTGCAGTTTGTCAAGAGATGGCGTAACTTGATTATTATTCCATTGTTGCTATATTCCGAACATGCATTGGAAAGCTACTGTCCTTATGCGTCTGTTTCAGTATAAGCCATTCATTTGAAGCATAAACAATAATAATTTGTCGGACTTTGTGCTTGAAAAAGTATTTTTGTGGGGAGATCTTCTTCATTACTTTAGTATGAAGAAAACCTTAGCCGAAAGTCATCGTATTTAGGTGGAAGTTTATAGTGAACATGCTCTAGCTGAGTGAACATGCCAAAGTGGTTTGAAATCGCACCTTTTCGTTAAAGTTTTGGGAAACGAACTTTAAATCACAAAACGAGGATTGATTTATTGAAGAAAATACACAATACACAAAATCACACCTTATAATAGCGATGGAGGGAAACAGTAAAATTATGGACCAATTCTGTTCTATATTAAATTAAAATCTTCAAAAATATTTTATTGTATCTGAAGCTAGTTCCAAAAAACCTATTAGCATTATTTTCAGCACTAGTACCGTTGTTGAATGAAAACTTTTTTAGCACAAGAGATAGGATCATCGTGTTGAATTTACTTACATAAATCCAGATTGACATTTTTTCTAAAAGCTTAGCCATTGTTACTTCAACCGCAAGTGGAAATACTCTCATATTCATATTTGATTTGTTTGTTGCATATATTTTGCACAGTATTGCGATCAATTGATTTATTATGCATTTTTTTATATCTTATTTGTAAAAAATTCCCGATTTTAATTTTTATCATATCAAATTCTTTGATCTGCTATACGTTAATGTATGTAAACACATGTATACATACATACATATATTATGCATATAGCTTTTGTCAGCGAATTTGATTATTTCAGTCGTACTATTTCCAAGTTTGATCAAATGGTTTTTTAGTTGTTTACATAAACTCAAAATTGCTTAATGTGCTAGCTTCCCATTAATTTTCTACCTTTTAACACATTTAAGAACTTTTATTTATCATTATTTTCGCATTGCTATTTTAAGCATTACTCTTTTTTACCATCTAGCGTTCAACATTGTTCTCACGCAAGCATAAAAACGTTTACACAATATTTAATCGATAAACAACTGGAAATTAGAATTTTTTTATAAAAAATACCCTAAGTTCCAGCTGAAGACCTTGAATTCAAAAGTTTAGTAGAGATATGAAAGAACTGCACAGGGTTGTGTTTGATCGCTTCAAGAACAGAAAATCGGATTCATAAGTTGTGACAAGAATTTATCAAAATTGAAATACCAATATAGGATACTTACTTCAGTCCAAATTACAGCTTTGTCATAGCATTGTTTGAAAATGAAATTGAAGAAAATAAACTGGGAACTGTTTGGAACACCGTGGTTACTTTTAAGAGTTATCGACATTTTGTTATCGGTCGTCTTTTACATTATTTGGGAACTTTTAACGATGAGTAGGAGAAGTAATGTCCCTGTTACAAATAATTGGAATGATAAATCTGGGATTTGACCAAGCAGAGTATGATTTGAGCTTCATTGCGCCAATAACTTATTGAATATATAAACTTAAGAACAAAATTTTCATTTAAGCAGTTAAAAGTAATATATTGCAATAATCAGTCTATTTAACAAAAAACAAAAAAAGTGACTGGCTAATTTCAATCACTCATGTTTAGCTTTATTTCTCAAGATTTGCGTACATTATTACAGATGCTAATATCTAGTACGATAGGTACTGGGTGCTATTATAGGTGGTACCAAAGCATCAGTTCCGTTAGTGGGCAATTAATTTTTGACTGAGTATATTTTTGACTGTTACTTTTTCTGTTTTAAGTGAGAATTTCAAAACTCTAAAATAGTTACTCTTGAATTTGAACTTGGGGTGTTCCATGGATCAAAGGATAATGCTCTTAGTTCTGACGACGTTTTTTGTTGATATGTGAGTTATTCGTACTTTACGTTATATTCTTCTGTTGCTAAGCAACTCTTATACAGAATACCCCATTTGAGTAATTTGAACTCAGTAACGCCTTTGTCGAAAGAAATTCTCGAGAGGAATGAAAAAAAGCAACTCGAAGAAAAATCGTAAAAAATATATAAATAATAACATTTAAAAGCAATTTGTAAACACGCTTACCTCTTTACAGACAATATCGACACAATCATAGAGCTATTGAAATTCAAAACACACTCAATCGTGTTCACTTCACATGTTCATGGCCACAGTGTCTGTTTACTTTGCATATTGGCATAAATAAACATCAGTAGCTACATAAAACTCAGACGTGCATATATATGTATGTATATGGTGATATGTACTTATGGGTTCGTACATTGCATTATTTAAATATCTAATTAACAAATTAACACATTAAATCGAATAATCCGAAAGCCCAACATGGTTTGGAAATTTGTTATTTGTTTGTTTTGGAAAGCGATTTATTAATAATCATGAGTATGACAAAATATTATTGTTTATAAAATAATAAATAGCAATTGTGTTAGTTCTGTTAGCACTAATGTAAGTGTGGAGTTTACAAAGATTACCGTAAATATACTATACAGTGGTGAGCAGAAATGATTACGAGTTTGCCTATCGTCTGCAAATTAAAGCATAAAGATAAAGGTTGTAAAGGAAGTTAAAAAAATATTTTTAAATTTTAATTCAATTTCAATTATAAATGAAACTGTATAATGTACAAAATATAAAACAAAAAATTCTGAGGAAACACTAATAAAATAAATAATTCGCATGTATTCATTTAAGCACCTTACAAGATCTTTAGGGAAAGGGCTTATTTTTAATATTTATTAGTATGGACATCAATACTTTGTGTTGGCATTTCCATAAATACAAACATTGGGTCATTAAACTATTTTTTCGCTATTTTTAACTTGCCTTTGGGGTCTCTATTCTACTGGATAATACCTGTGTATAAATTGTTTATAAGGTGTTAAAGGCCAGTGTAACCAAGTATATTGAGTGCGTTTCCACCATGGATCCTCTAATTCCCAACCAAAATGATTATCGAAAAAGTTCTAATAGAAGTCAACCCTAAGCAGGAAATGTCAAACTTTTGAGCAATATTACTCATATGTTAATTTGACAATGAGATCTGAGTTGGATAATATTATGCTAAAGAGTCTTTTTAAAAGATTTTTTGAAGCTGGAAAAGTAAAAAGTGGACTGATCGATGACCTAATTGATATTTTGTGCTCCAAGCTTGGTAATTATTTGCCATTAAACTTTTTTTGAGATGTCGTAAAGAACATTCAATTATTCTAAATAACGAGTAAGACATTTGTGTTATAGATCTTTATCTAGGTTTAGAAACTTTGTTAAAAAAATCTATTGTTTTACATATGCTTCTTATGTATTTCACTAAAACCATTATTGTTATTACCCACCTATTCCCAGAATTATACACTTTCTTGAAAATTATTATTTTTCTGACTTTTTCCACTGGTTGATAGCAATAACCAGTTTGGTTAGGCAACAGAATTGAAAATTTAACAAAAATTTACAAAAATTGAGTTTATAATTGATGTTAGTGTGATGTTTTGGTTATAGGGGTGCACAGCCGCTATACGGTTTCATTCTTGTGTGTCCCTCCATTTTTTTTATTATTTCCAATAGTTAGCCACCTCCCACCTATCAGCATAAGGGGTGCATTCCGGATGTCGTACGGTATTTAATTTTTCGATATTTAAAAATATTCTGCCATATAAGGTAAATGAATGGGAAAGGGATTTGGCCAAGTATTGACGTATTCGCTTCTAATAATATACTCAATATTGCGGCATTAATTTCTTTTAGTCAGATTTATTAAAATATTTTGAGGGTTCTGGGCAGCGATTTTTTTTTTGTTACTTTACTTTGATAAATTATGTCCTAAAGCTTAAAACATTCAACAATTTTTTTGTTATCCCAAGATATTTTTATAAGTCGCAGGACCAAATATTAACCTTTGCAGTATAATATTATATTTAACAAGTAAATTTAAAGTTTATATTGAAGAATAATTGTTTTTTAATAAAACTGGGTTTAAAAGTTAAATGTAATATAAGTTTGTATATAATTCATTAACAATTTTTTTCTTCATCTGAAGCTTAAAACCGTTATTTTCTAATGTTTGTAATGTAAGCAATATAGGCGTAGACCTTTCCAGCTTTTTATTATATCTTAAATTAATTTACTAAAAAGCAAGCGCACAGAAAATTTTATATTTACGGATTTAGCAAAAACAAAAAATAATAAATTTTGAAAATCGTTTTTTGTTGACATTTTACATAAGAAATTTGTAATTTTTTCTTTTCCTTTTCCTTTTCCTTTTATTTTTAATTTTGTTTTATTTTCTTTTTTTTTCTCTTTTTTAGTTATTTTTATAACTCGATCGCTTTATTATCCACACCAGAATACAATAAAAATAAAAATTAAATAAATTTTTATATTTTTGAAATACTGCGTCACAACAAAAGCAAATTTAGTTATTTTCTTTTCATCACACGCGACTCGAAATGTGATTTAAAATGCTTTTATGTGTTATTAATTTATTAACGCTTTATTTGAGTATATATGATTTAATGTGAAATAAAATGTAGAAAAAAATTTACATTCGGCGTGTTTGTTCGAAAATTTATTTGAAATTTTTTCGCGCAAGTATGAGTGGAAGAATGCTTGCAGCGTTAGAGAAGAACACACAGCCTAGCCGGTTGTCTATATCAAGGTGCCAAAAGAGCTTTTAACTTCGTTTGTTAATAAATCAAAACATTTGATTAGCTCATTAGTAGCATGTACAGTTTTATGAGCGCCTTGTATGTTTCGTTTCTATCGCTGTTCTAGTCGAAATTGAAAATTTCGTGTTTTCGATGTTTACAAAAGAAACACACACAATCATACATACGTGATACATACATACGTACTGAATATAGTATATATACATATTCCTTTATTATCGTGTAGTACGAAATAAATATAAATCATGTAATTACAACGCACCCGGTTTTTTCATAAAACGAATAACACTTTGACAGTTTTTGGATCGAGTTTCTCCCAATATTTGTGGGTTATGCTTGATGTTCTCAAATAAATGGGGTTGTTAGAAGATTTAAGGAATCTTAAACTAGATTTAGAAATTTGAGACAACCTTCTCAATATAAGAAAAGTTTCTGCAGGTCAATGTATAGAACACTTGGGAAATAATCTTATTAACACTCGTGTGCTTGTCATATACTCAACTTTCTTGGCTGTGACATCACAAAGGAATTAAGTTATGCTATTTAGTATATAGTATATAACCACCTATATGTATGTAACATAATTAAAGTAAATTATACTATTATTTCCCTCATTGGCGGCAATGCCAATTAATTTGTTAAAAGTCGAGACGAAAATGCTAAACCTGCAATTAGTCAAAAACTCAAATGCTTACTATAGAAATGTCAAATAAAAGTATTTTAAATGCATAAATGTAAAAACAATTTCATTAAGTATAAATGTACGAGCGAATATGAAATTTAAATTTTGTGCTTAAACAAAAATAATTAGTTTATACCCGATGCACGATGCATTTCAGAATTAAAAATAAATAATTCAGAGGAAGATTTGTAATAAGTCGATTTTCAAGTCACTTACTTTTAAATACCATAGATCACTTGTGATTGATTAGATTTCGGTTAAAATTTCCCTAAAAAGTATTTAAATGTTTTTCAATACATATCATTATTACTACATATCATTATCTTCGAAAGCGACTTAGATCCTCATCCCTAATCCCTTAATTTGAGTCTCGAGAGCAGGAAAAAGGCACAGGAAAGCTAATTTGATTTTGAAATTAGATTATGGTATTGTTCACATTCTATTAAGAGATTTCACAGCATCCATAAACCTATTTGGGGAAACTACTTAGTCGCTACAGCAAGAACAACGAGAACAACGAGAATACTTACATCATATACATATATGCATGTTATGGAAATATATTGACCGATTTCGTCAAAAAATGGTTCAAAATTATGATTCACTAAGTATATAAATACCAAACTTTTCAATGATAACTGAGACTCATCATATTTAGATTAACTTTGGTCGTGATTATCGTTAAATTTTATGTATGATCAAAGTATAGAAGTTGGAATTATATTTACAAAAACTTTAAAGAAATTTTATTATCCGCTCGATAGTATAAGAGGTATTGATTATCGAGTTTTCTTCAATTATTTACTATTTAATAAGATTTTATTTTTATTATTCGGGACATGTATGTATTTATAGAGACCAACAATAGACAGTCTGCGAGACTGCACTAAACGTTTGCTTATCGTCAGATAACAGTTGAGAATTTTCTGTCTTAAAATACTCTCTTAAGATATCATTTATTTATAAGATTCAGGTTTTTCTTTTACTAACAAATTTGTTTTTCTCGTAAAACTGTTGTATTGGTTTTGTTGAGTATGTATGCAAGTAAGTAAAAAAGGCATGTGCAGATATTTAAAATAATATATTAAGTGAAAAACCCGTGACATCTACGGCGCGCATGTCATAGCCAAAATATACCGAAATTTTACTCCCAACGCTAATAATGGCGAAATTATATAAATATGTATTTCACATTTCTGTTGCCAATTGTTAAAAATCGCAGACGCTACTTAACAATTTGTTCACTCAACAATTCTCTTATTTATAATTCATTTAAGAATTCTAAAAATGCTGAAAGTAATTTTTAGAATATTCAGCTAAAATTGCAAACAAGTCTTTAAATAATCTTCGAAAGTATTTTGCAATAAACGCAAGGTATTTCAATCACAAATGTTCACTAATGAAGCTGGTCGCTGTGTATTTATGTTGCTCTTATTGTACTTAATTACATATTTATAAAGTTTATCTCACTGAACCCAATGTATAAGGCGGAATATTAGATAAATTTATATTTTAAATTTAAAATCTTATTTAGATACATATATACGTTTATACCATTAATTTGCAATTTTTGATCATTTTACTTACACTCTCGCAACATGTTGAATAGAGAGATACTTAAGAGTTATTATAATAACATTATTATAATCTTGATAGATACATATATACATATATCAAAGTATGCAGGGTTACGAGACGATTTAGTAATTTGATTTGATAAATTGTCCATTTGTCGTGTTCCTCTTGTTTATTCAATAGATAACTTGAGTAAACATTGAGACTTTTCACCCCTGGCGCTCGATCGTGAAGGTCACAAAACGGTGTTGTCTAAAAACAGACAATAAAGCAATAAACCCTATATTTTGTTCAGGGTGTCATAAACGGGTTGAACGTAAATGTTCGCATTATTTTTTGAAGCAGCCCCTAATAAGCTTAAAATACATATATTTTTAAATACTATGGCTATTTTAATAAAACTTGTTACTGTTACCTGCTGTTTTATCATGCTGCTGTATGAAAAAAAGTTGATTCATCACTGTGAACACCTTCAATAAAATGGTGTTAAACTATCAAAAACCAATGAAGGGAACAATGCTTGAGGCTAATATACGGATCAGTTCAAGAATTGAATTACCACTTAAGTGACATTCCTATTTCACAAACCTCTCACCGTTTCAAAACACTTTTATTTTACAATTCTCTCATATAAATAACCAATAACGGTTTCGAAACAACCTTAGCATACAACAGAATCACTTCCCAAAATGGGTGAAACCCCTCAATATGATAGGGCAAATATGTGAGGTGTACATGTTTTAAAAAATTTAAATTAAATTAAATAAAAAAAAATTTAAAACCATAAAGTAATGATTATGTAACAATGAAAAAAGTCGAAGTAAGAACTGTACTTCGTACCATATTATTAGTATGTCCCGAAACGATATACTCGTATATAGTTGAGTTTGGTTTTGAGCTAAGTCTTCTAAGTGGTTTTTTAATTAAAACAAGTAAGGAGCTAAGGCTAAGTTCGGCTGTAACCGAACATTTTATACTCTCGCAATGTGCAAGGATCAGAGGTGGGGAAATGTTTTCAGGTGCAGAAGAATTCAACGTTCATTATCCGACGAAATTGTCAATGGATTGCAATCACATTTGGTATTTTATTAACTTATATTATAGGTACTGACTCATGTACTTTCATTGTTGTATTTTGCTTCGTGTCAGACATATTTATATTAAAATCTACCAAATTAACTCAAAAGTGATATATGCGATATAAACTCAACCAAAGTGGTTTAATGAATATATAAGTTATATGGGGAAAAGTCAACCACAGAAAAGCAAATCATTACATTAAGAATGAGGGGCTTAGACCATGATCTAGACCGATTTCTTTTACATTTAGCACGAAAACATACTGTGTTTAGGAAAACGTATATACTTAATTTCATTAAAATATCACACATATTGACCAACATAAATGGTTTAAAGTCAGGTGGAAAGTAAATAAATATGAATATATATCACCGAAATATATGGTATAAAGTCTATCCGGAGATTGGAAATCCGTATATTAGGTACATGGGGCTAGGGGAAGTGCTTACCCGATTTTATCCATTTTAAGCACATGGACACACTCTTATCAGAAAGAGACGCTCTCTAAATTTCAAAGAGATAACTTATATATTGACCGTTATATATAGTATAAAGTCTACAAATTTTTATGATAGGTATATGGGGGTTATGGGAAGTATTTATCGGATTTCTCCTTTTTTTACCACATGAGCACATTATTATCATATAAAGGTAATCCAATTTTATTACGATATTTTACAGATTTACCGTCATATATGGTATACAGTCTACCGGAAGGCTGAAAATCCTTATATTAGATATAATGG
This sequence comes from Bactrocera minax, assembly GCA_021498325.1. Classification (NCBI taxonomy): domain Eukaryota; kingdom Metazoa; phylum Arthropoda; class Insecta; order Diptera; family Tephritidae; genus Bactrocera; species Bactrocera minax. The sequence continues at coordinate 10,155,974 of JAKEEE010000001.1, read as the reverse complement.
TACTAGGAGAATCATTCACCCGATTTTCCCAATTTTTAACACCAGACCACATTATTATCATGGAAAAATAATGCATCAATTTCATTACAATATCTTACAGATTTACCGATATTTTCTGTATAAAGTCAGATAGAGGTACTGAGGTCCTTGTATTGGGTATCTGGTGGCTTGAAAATGTATGATCTGATTTCGCCCATTTTCACAGCATGAAATAAGCATGCGAATATAATATAATCATATACCAAATTTTATTGAAATCGGTTAAAGCGTTCTTGAGATACGGGATTTCTACTAAAAGTGGGCGGTGCCATGCCCATCATCAAAACTTTACACGGATTTCTATGCAACTCTTTCATATCATATTTTTGTAAGTTTGAATGTTTCTAACTATTTCCTTCAGCGAGTTATCTCACTTTTATTAGTTTCCAACATAGCTTTTGTATGGGAGGTGGGCGTGGTTATTTTCCGATTCACTAATTTTCTCAGTCTATAAGGAGATGTTCGAAAAATTTATTCGGTGCAAGTTTGATTGATATAGCTTTAACGGTTTCCGAGATACATATATTAGACCTAATGAGGGGCGGAGCCATTACCACGTTTACACAAATTTTTGCCCACAGATGCCCCGCTTTACTAGGATCTTCTATACCGTATAGCATGTTTATATCTTAATTTTCTGCTTAGTTATAGCACATTATCTGTTTTCAATTAATGGCATTTTGTGGACGTGGCAGATTTCCAATCACGCCCATCTGCAATACCAACCGTCTTACGGTGACAAAGAACACGTGTACCAAGTTGCATCAAAATACCTTAATTTTTACTGAAGTTATTGCTTGCACGGGCGGATGGACGGACGGACGGACGGATGGACGGACAGACAGTCACTCGGATTTCAACTCGTCTTTTCATCCTGATCACTTATATATATATATGTCTATATCTAACTCGATTAGTTCTAGGTGTTACATACAACCGTTAGGTGAACAAAACTAATATACCCTGTAGCAACATGTTGCGAGAGTATAAAAATCGGTCGCCGGGAGCGGAATCACCTATTGTGTTTCTTTTTGCACTATTTATGCACTTTGAATATTTTACAAATGGAGATATGTCCTTGGGGAAATTATCAAAAATTTTCTATATGTTATGTGAAAAAGCTAAAAAACTTCCTTTCAAGTCATGACTAACTCGAGAACGAAAGTACCGTATTTAAAAGAAAACTTACAGCTCTGCCTTTCATACGGTTAAAGGTTCGCAAATTTATTGCATAATTTAATATTATATCTTATAAGATGACTTCTAGTTGTTTTGTACTTATTTATTAATAAAAACAAGTTTGGCCTCTTTCAGATGCTGGGAACAGCATTGCTGGGGAAACGTACCACAAAGGTAAGTACAACAAGTAAGAAAGGGCTAAGTTCGGGTATAACTGAACATTTTATACTCTCGCAATGAGCAAGGATCAAAGGCGGGGAAATGTTTTCAGGTGCTGGCATAACTTTATATTAAAAAAATGTTGTGGAAGAATTTGACATTCGCTATCCGATGAAATTGTCAATGGATTGCAATCATATTTGGTATCTTATTAACTTATATTACAGGCCATAGACTCACACACTTTCATTACTATATTTTGCTTCGTATCAGAGATATTTATATTAAAATCTATCGAATTAACTCAAAAGTAATATATGCGATATAAACTCAACCAAGTGGTTTAATAAATATATTAGATACATGAGGAAAAAGTCAACCAGAGAAAAGGAAATCATAATATTAGGAATGAGGAGTTTAGACCATGTCTAGACCGATTTCTTTCACATTTAGCGCGAAATCACATGGTGTTTACGAAACATATCCACTTAATTTCATTTAAATATCACACATATTGACCAACATAAACGGTTTAAAGTCAGATGAAAAGTCGGAAATTCTTATGTCGGTCATTTTTGTTATAGAGGAAGATCTGCACTAATCACATTAACTATTTCCGTTATTAAAGTATATTCCGGAACATGTTTTCACCCAATTTTGTGAAGGTAACTCACACAGTGACCGAGATATTCGGCATAAAGTGTGCTAGAATAACGAAAATCATTACATGTAGTATATGGGAGCTGGGATAATTCGTAAACCGATTTCACACATCTTCGGCTGTAAACGATGTTATATCCGATATTACACATTCACTTAATTTTGCTAAGATATCTCACATATTGACCGAAATATATGGTATAAAGTCTACCCAGAGGTTGAAAATCCGTATATTAGGTACATGGGGGCTAGGGGAAGTATTTATCCGATGTTTCCCCTTTTCGACACCAGATCACATTTTTATCATAGAAAGATAATCCTCCAATTTCATTATAATATCTTACAGATGTCCCCTTATTTTCGATAGAAAGTCAGATAGAGGCATTGAAGTCTTAATATTGGGTATCTGGTGGCTTGAAAATTTATAATCTGATTTAGTCTATTTTTACGCATGAGATGGCATATCCTCAAGGCACTATTTGTAGAAAGCTTGATTTTCATATCTTAATTGCTGCTCGATTTATCTACTTTAAAGGGAAAGTCATCAGATGAAACTTAAAATTTTGTTATATGAGGAGTAGGCGTGGTTATTATCCGATTTGGTCCATTTTCACAGCGTGACATAAAAACGCAAATATAATGTTATGTACCAAAGTTTGTTGACATCGGTGAGGCGTTCTTGAGATATGGGATTTCACCAAAAGAAGGCGGTGCCACACCCATCACTAAAACTTTACACGGATTCTTATGCAACCCTTCCGTATCATATTTTCTGCAACATTTAATGTTTCTAACGGTTTCCTTCAGCGAGTTATCGTACTTTTAGTATTTTTCAACATATATTTTGTATGGGAGGTGGGTGTGGTTATTATCCGATTTTACTAATTTTCTCAGTATATGAAGATATTCTAGAAAAACTTAGTCGGAGCAAGTCTGATTGATATAGCTTTAACGGTTTCAGAGATATATATATATTAAACCTATTGGGGTACGGGGCCATTCTGACTTTTACACAAATTTTTGCCCACAGATGCCCCGCTCTTCCATTAAAATATCTTAATTTTTACTCAAGTTATTGCTTGAACGGACGGACTGATTTGTACTCGTCTCTTCATCCTGATCATTTATATATATGTCTATACCTAGATCGTTTAGTTCTTGGTGTTACAAACAACCGTTAGGTGAACAAAACTAATATACTCTGTATGGCGAACATGTGGCGAGAGTATAAAAATATGTTCAATATATTAGCATTGTCAGAATAAATATTTACTATGAAATTTTTATATATTTAATATGAGATTTATTAAATAGATATTTTAAATTATTTATTTGCAGTCTGTGAAAAAGAAACCTTTTACAGAAGTGGAAATAAAAGGTGAGCAGAAATTGTTTAGATTACCTACATAGACTTAGACTTACTTTAATATTAATTCAGCCGAAATGCTTCTTTTCTTTCCATAAATAATTTTTCGTAGTTGAATATATTTCTCTTGATGAAATTTAATTCATATACTATAAAAATAATCGACATTTTTGGATTTACGTTTTATCGATTGTCCTAAGCTATAAACTAATCTAAGCGATCAGGTAAACGTAACAGAAAACGGTCAAATATGACTAAAGCTTAAACACTAAAAAAATATATATCAATATGACTAAAGACATTAAGTTAATTAAGAATTAAAGCAATTAATATCCAACATTTAAAATGGTTAAAGTAAGAACCATAATATAGTATGTACCAAAACGATTAAAACGATATAGTTGAGTTTGGTTTTGAGCTAAGTCTTTTAAGTGATTTTTTAATAAAAAAAAATCGGTCGTCGGGCAACGCAATACTCTAATATGTTTAGAAAATATTGAGAGTTAATTCCCAAAAAATTCAAAATGTGATACCAAAGAAAGCAAAAAGTTCCACAATAATGCTCGCATTTTCGCAATCGTGCCTATACATAATAACTGCATCTATGTTTTTGCTGCTATGCTAATGCTATTTTTAGCCGATTATTTGTGTTCGCTGCTCATGCTGCGGTTATTCACACCAATCCTAAATTGTTGTGCACATATTTTGTCAACATTCGCTATCATCTATTTGCGTGATCATTAAAAAATTTACCCAACAGAATTAAACTAAGAGCAGTATCTCGGTAGCAAGTAAATGTCGATGTTACGTATAGGTCTATCACCTCAACGATTTTTTACCGCTTTGGCCAGCTACGTAGCTGTCAACGGCTTGCACAAATTTTTCAAGCGCTTATGCCCATTATAAGTCCCGTGAGAAAGTGTGTGCGTTTGTTAATCGACCGCGGTGTGTTGATATTGCGTTGCCTATTCGCCCGTGTGTATATTTATATATTTTTAGATGTTGCACTAAATTTTATTTTTTTTTTTTCGAACAGTGTCGTTCTTCCCATTGCAATGCTAGCTGTTGGTTGGCTGTTTGTCACAAGAGTTATTATGCCACGTGATAAATTTAGCCTGCATCGCCTGCTGTAAAAAAAACGATGGGCGATGCCCATCGCTGATAGTTGCACCAAGTGAAACACGAAATTTATAGCTTGTGCATATTAAATTCATGAGTCTATACACATACATACATTTTTATATGAATTAGTGTATACTTATATTTCTATACTTATACTTCGTTGCTGCCAACACTGTGCGGTGACAGTAGTAAATGATTAGCAAATACATTAATTTATCCCCATACATCGGCGGTAAGCACGCTTGAAGACTCTGCATATATTTGAGAGGGTTCAAGATGTTCTAAATTAATTTGAAATGGAAACTAAAATTTTATTAAAATCTTAAAAATTAATCAGTTGAGTTTTGCAAAGCAGCTAAACCTTTTTTATATTCCGAGAAACTTTCGTTATAGTCTCTTGGAAAATGTGTTTCACATTTGTCTGAGTATGGATTCACATTTCATCATCAATTGCAAAACAGACTTAAACTTTATACGAAAACCACCATGTAGCATAACCAAAAAACTACTTTGAAATAGTGATAAGCTTCAGGGTAAGGGTGTAGCTTATGGATAGACACATTTACATATATGTATATATTTGTATACACTTGTTGATTTAAAATACATATGTATATGTTGCGAAAATCGCGTTTGCTCCATTCGTGCATGTACATATACATTCCAAATGGATCAAAAAGTACTCAAAATTTAATCACAATCAATATACAATATCTGATCAAATTAGCATTGTGATGTTCTAAGGGCGGACCATATGCTCCAACTCTGTATAACATCAGAGTTCTCTATTCTTCTATTTTAAATAGTTGAATAAAAGACAATTTGCTTTAAAAAATAATTTTTATTCATAGTACCTCATATTTTGACATACCTAGCCTAACACCTTCCTTTATTTTTGTTGTTGTTTGCTTCTCTCTGTTTCGTTACCATTCTTATTTTCTTAGTTCTTGGAGAACGATCGCGTGGCATTCTCTCACCTTGCTCTACAACTATTGAGATTTCCACTCTTTCAACTTCATACCGCGGACAGGAGAAGAAGATGTGACACAGTCATATAGTATATTTCATAACAGCGAGCTTAGAATTAAGCTTTGTGGTTTTCCATCAATCACTTCATACATACGAGTGACTGTCGTCCACCCGTCTATCTGTCCGTCCGCCCGTCCGTCTATGCAAGCGATAACTTGAGTAAAAATTAAGATAGTTCGATGAAACTTGGTACACGTGTTCGCTGTCACCGTAAGACGGTTGGTATTACATATGGCCGTAATTGGACATGCGCCACGCCCACAAATTGCCATTAATCGAAAACGGATAAAGTGCTATAACTAAGCAGTAAATTAAGATATAAACATGTTATGTGGTATAGAGGATCCTAGTAGAACGGGGCATCTGTGGGCAAAAGCCAGCCTGTGTAAAAGTGGTGATGTCTCCGCCCCCCAATTGGTTTAATATATGTATCTCGGAAACCGTTAAAGCTATATCAATCAAACTTGCACCGAGTAAATTTTTCGAGCATCTCTTTATATACTGAGAAAATGAGTGAAATTGGATAATAACCCCGCCCACCTCCAACACAAAGGTTATGTTGAAAACTACTAAGAGTGCGTTAACTCACTGAACAAACACTTCAGAATCATTAAATCTTACAAAAAAGATGATACGGAAGGGTTGCATAGGAATCCGTGTAAAGTTTTAGTGATGGGTGCGGCACCGCCCAATTTTAGGAGAAATCCAGTATCTCAAGAACGTCTTAACCGATTTCAACAAAATTTGGTACATCAGATAAAATCGGATAAAAACCACGCCTACTTCTCATATAACACAATTTTAAGTTTCATCTGATCCTTTCACTTTAAAGTAGATAAATCGAGCAGCTATTAAGATATGAAATATTTGTACAAATAGTGCTTTCAAGAGATGCCATCTCATGCGTAAAAATAGATGAACTTGGATTATAACTTCTCAAGCCACCAGATACCCAATATTAAGACTTCAATGCCTCTATCTGACTTTCTATCGAAAATATCGGGAAATCTGTAAGATATTATAATGAAATTGGAGGATTATCTTTCTATGATAAAAATGTGATCTGGTGTCGAAAAAGGGAAACATCGGATAAATACTTCCCCTAGTCCCCATGTACCTAATATACGGATTTTCAACCTCTGGGTAGACTTTATACCATATATTTCGGTCAATATGTGAGATATCTTAGCAAAATTAAGTGAATGTGTAATATCGGATATAACATCGTTTACAGCCGAAGATGTGTGAAATCGGTTTACGAATTATCCCAGCTCCCATATACTACATACAATGATTTTCGCTATTCTAGCAGACTTTATGCCGAATATCTCGGTCAATGTGTGAGTTACCTTCACAAAATTGGGTGAAAACATGTTCCGGAATATACTTTAATAACGGAAAGAGTTAATGTGATTAGTGCAAATCTTCCTCTATAACAAAAATGCCCGACATAAGAATTTCCGACTTTTCATCTGACTTTAAACCCTTTATGTTGGTCAATATGTGTGATATTTTAATGAAATTAAGTGGATATGTTTTCTTAAATTCAATGTGATTTCAATGTGATTAAATATGAAAGAAATCGGTGTAGATCATGGTCTAAGCCCCTTATTCCTAATATTATGATTTCCTTTTCTCACGTACCTAAAATATTTATTAAACCACTTTGGTTGAGTTTATATCACATGTATAACTTTTGAGTTAATTTGGTAGATATTAATATAAATATCTCTGACACGACGCAAAATATAACAATGAAAGTGCATGAGTCTGTGGCCTGTAATATAAGTTAATAAGATACCAAATATGATTGCAAGCCATTGACAATTTCATCGGATAGTGAATGTTGAATTCTTCCGCGACATTTTTTAATATAAAGTTATGCCAGCACCTGAAAACATTTCCCCGCCTCTGATCCTTGCATATTGCGAGAGTATAAAATGTTCGGTTACACCCGAATTTAGCCCTTTCTTACCTGTTAAGTTAGTGATTTATTTATAATTTTAGGAATCGAAGAAACTATTCAAATCCTCTGATCATTTTTATTCCAATCGCGCAACTTCGTGATATTCGATAAATTTTAAAAAACATTTTCATAAAATGGTAGAAGAATAAAAGTAGGAATTTGTTTATTTAAAAATCCTTTTAAATTTAATCTTAAACGTAAGTGCATTAATTAATCGCATTTAATATACGTTTAATAAAGCAAATTTCTTAAATTTTTAAAATATATAAGTGGCTGTTACAAAGTTTAAAAATTTTACTTATATTCAATAACTACTCGCATTATACCAAAATAGGTATACTACTAAGTCTTCCGTCTACTTCAAAGTTCACTATATTCCTCTAGATGCCTTATCTCCTTATCACAGCAAGTTTCTCAATCAAAATTTTTGATTACATATCAATATTTAATTTGTAACCATGTAAATGTCTAACTGTTATCAATAGGCTTTTTACTAACTAAGAGTGATTGTTTGAAATTATTTCGAACTGAAGGTTTTAATTAACGGTTTTATTTGCGCCAATTCATTTATATTTTTTTGAATGCGAAGAACGCTTATGCAGAATATGAAGATACAGATATTTAAAGATACGGACATATTATTCGAAGCTTACGGTATTCAAATTCATTATACTAAATAACACTAAAACTAAAACTATGGCAAATTCATTGCAAATTTTAGAAATTTCCCCCTAAATCGATTTAACCCACTTTTCTATAAAGCCAGACAGATATATAAATATATTTTGGGTGTATATGATAATATATAGGATAAAAACTGAATATTTGTTTATAAAACAGTTTGATAATGAAATATATAGTATATTTGACCTAGTACATCTATGAATGATATCGTAAGTCAAATAATGCGAGAGAGTTGATGAAATACATATTTATCTTATTTGCACACTTGTGGCCTAATCAAATGTTCAAATAAACAATTCCTCAATCTCACAGCAGATAACGTTATGTGTTTTGTGGCGCTTCCTTTGTTTTATAATGAAGTCGTGTAGAAATCTGAAGTCACAAGATTTTGATTAACTCTATTTAGAGGTAGGCATACATACATGCATACATACATACATACATACACAATCGATCATTTTTCCAATAGATGGGTTTAGTAAACTGTATCTCGCGTTGTATATGTGTGATCGGGTTGTACCATATGGCGTTAGAAATATAAGATTTTGTACTAAAAAGACTTTTCAGACAGTTTTGTAATTGTATGACTCAGTATTGTTTGAGCACGCGGCAAAAATTCTCTTAGCAGCAATGAAAAAATATGCCATATTTTACAATTTTTCTTCGATAAAAGCGAAATCGCAAGCCAGGCAGCTAGAAATGTTAACAGGGTTTATGGCCCATAGTTTATGACCATTGTAATGGTCAATCATACACAATTTTGGTTTCGTTTTTTCCGTTCAAGTAATTTTGCCGTCAAAGATGCACCATGCTGTGGAAAGCCATTTGTCGAAAATATCGATAAAGTAATGGAAATCGTCGACTCATAATAAAAGCACTGTTTCGATTGCAAAGGAGCTAAACATTGCACAACAAAATTTTTTGAACCATTTATATAAGACTGGATAAAAAAAAAAGTAGCTCGATGTATGGGTACCTCTCGAGTTAACACGAAAAACCTCGTGGACCGAATTTCCATCTGCGAATCACTGCTGAATCGCAACAAAATCGATCCATTTCTGAAGCGGATTGTTACTGGTGAGCAAAAATGGGTCACTTACGACGACATGAAGAGAAAACTGTCGCGGTGGAATTGCGGTGAGCCGACGCAAACGATGGACAAGCCAGCCAGCTGGTGAAAAATTCGCCACAAGTGAAATTTGTGAAAATCGAAAGTCCCAGTTTTCTACCAATAGGGATGGGGGTTTCCACGAGAGTGGCATTATGAAATTCCCTTCTAAATAGCATCAAGTTATCGAACAAAACGGTGCATACTTGACCTAAATCGGAGCATTCTAACTATGCTAAGTAAAATCTTCAATTTAGTGCAAAAATAATGGATTTCTTTTTATTAGAAGTTTAAGATGTTAGTTAAAATACCTTAAAATACAATTAATACCTTCCGGCGGGTTACTGATTAAAGTTTGAGTAACTATTTAAAAAAAATTTTGTCATTAAAAATAAAATATTAGGCACATAATAACGACAATTTGTTAACTATTTTAATGCTTAACTTGCTTTTATCTAATTATATATTCTGGTGTTAAAATTGCATAAAAACCTACTTCATATTTTTTGTTTAAATTTTTTAATTATTAGGAAATATTTAAAAATTACTACATACATATATATCTGTGTATATAATAATCGAAATTAATCATATAGCTGTGGAAAAATTATTTTTAATTATCTCAGAAAAGTAACTTAATGTCAAAATGAAATACGCCTACAATAACAGCCGCAAACATATCCATATTCGGCAAGCTAGGGTGCAGTGACAATCACAACAACTTATGTGTGCATAATCATGTTTAATATTTGCCCAACAGTCATAATATGGGAGTTTTTGTATATATTCGATTTTAATCTCGATTCGCAAGGCTTATGAAAGTTAAAAATGGTAAAATGATAGCTGATTGTTAGTAGTTATATCAGTTATGGTATTATAAATATTATCTAGCCACTCTACATGTTGATATGTGTTATATTACATGGTCTTATAAGTACATATTAGATAGATATGAATTCTTTAATGAAATTGCAGAGTGCGTATAATAATTTTTTTGTTTATATCACTTTCAAATAAATGAGATAAGTATAACATTGTATATATCAAAATGTTCACAAACTGGAGACGATTTGATTTCGATTTGGAGTAATATGGAATTAGATACCCGTGATTCTTGGCTCACAAGGTAATTTGCAAATGGCCGTTAGGAGAACCTATTCACCCATAAAACGATTTAATTCAAAAATACTTTAAGTCCTCTGAAAGTATTCCAATGTGTTTAGCTCAAATTTGGTAGATATTGCCACGCATTTGTTGGATACATAGCGCATTTTTCAGAGGTATAACTATCAAGCCAGCTGTCAAAGTAGTCACATGAGTTTGACAATCATGTTCAGAATAGTTGGAAAAATGACCATAAAAAATTTCTTGTGGGGTAAACTTACAGAGCATTTCGAGCAAAATAGCAATGAGACATATTTCGGGCTTAACTGGTGTGTAAATGAAAAGTGTAGTGTTTAGAGGGGATCAAGTTCTCTTGCATCCAGAAAAAGTTATTTAGTGCTTACTAAATCTTTTTCCGACCAAATCATATCAAGGAATTAACATGTAAAATAGTCATACAGGCCATATTTTCCGCCTTCGTTAGACAACATTTTGTGTAGATTAGTCACTTAATCAGCAAGGACTGATAAGTTGGAATCTAATATTCCATTTAAAATCATACATTTGATTCAAATTAAAAGAACTAACACAATAGGTAGTTGTAACAGGAACATTGTAGTATCATAGAAAAAAGGGGCGTGGTGAAGATCGTATTTTGCAAAAAAAACAACATATTGAACACAAAAAAAAAATTATAAAATTGTCCGATTTCAAATAACGAAATAAATAAGTTTATCCTTACAAACGTATTCGTCAATTCGATGATGGTCCGCGTAAGCGCAAAAGAATATATAAATAATTTTACCCAGTCTCTTTGATTCTTAGTAACAAATTTTCTTAAAGTCTTTTAGTCTGGAGAATAATATTAACCTTAGATTTACTAATCTGGTCACAATAAAGTATTAGTACACTCCATAGAGAGATTGTTGCTTTTGTCATTTGATACAAAATTTCAAAATGTTTTTGGGCAGGGTGATAATAATTTAAATAAATTGAAATCTCAAAATTTAATTTGTAAATACATTGTATTCCATGTTTTAAGAAGCAATCGGCTATATTTTTTACACCTCTTTGGTAAATGAAAGTACGAAATTTTTACAAAAATATACTTAATTGACTATGAAAACGTTGAAAATATTGTATGCTGATTCCCCCCTGCGGGTCGGGGGATAAGAATAACCCGCGGTAAGGCATGCCTGTCGTACGAGGCGAGTAAAATCCATAAATTGTACTGCATTTGAAATAGACTTTGCTCAAAAAATAGGCATAGCCATGTCAGAAATAGTGCTATATTACTTAGCTTGAACTGAGTTTATATCACTTTAAATGTATTATGCACACACTTAAAGCGGCATTGTAGTTCAAGCTACATATGCCACCAGTCGAGATGAATGGGTAACTCAACCGGTAGTAGCCTTTAGGCTACAAGGTCTGACAGGAGACTATAATCTGGTGCCACGGGGAGCAGGAGCCCGGTGGAGTTGCTTGTCGCTCCATCCTGCTCATTGCGGTAGGCCCTTCGGGGAGTATCGTGGTGGCTGTGGTTTAACAACTGAATGCGGGTAGAACTCTCTGGGGCGGTACAGTTCAGTGTGGAGTTGCATTGCAACCGGGTGCCAGACCCATAGCACGGCAGAGGTTTTAGGTAGGCCTCGAACCCCACCAAGGTGGTTATTGTGCCATTTCACAATGCCGATCGGTACCGTTGGTTTTAGCGAAAGCTATTATTAACGGGGCGCTGATCGACGCATTGTACTCGGATTGATCCGTTGTGTTTTTGAACACCGTGGAGTCGAGCTGACAACGGCAGGTACCCACGTAAAGCACAACGGCTTCTGTATGCTGATTCCTAAATTTCTGAGTGTTGAATAAAAGTGCATAGTAACATTTACTTGGCCACCACTGTATTAAACACTCACACATATTTCGAACTCTTTATATTTTTACAATATGCAGGGATTAGTAACAATTAGTCATGTACTCAACAAAAATCATTTAAAAACATTTCGAATAAAACATATATATAATCTGTTAATAATATCACTTCACTTTACTATAGCTTATAAGTCTAGTTCGGTAATCCTCAACAATTTCATCATTACTTACAAAACTAATCCAAACTTTCAATGTAAGTGCCTAGGATTTTAAATTTTCACCTCTCCCTAACAAAATGCTGCTCAAAATAGTCTCATGGCTTTTGCCCAAAACTGGTGGCGAGCGCGGTCATGCCTCTGACGAGCGACCCACTCGTATGTTATGAGAAATAAATAAGGATGGATTTATTTTAGTTCACAAAAACACAACAGCGATAAGAAAGTGCTGATAAAATTCCCTAATACGGAGCAAAACAAAACTTTTATACTTCGAATAAATGTTAAGTGTAGCTAGATGCTTGTATGTATGAGAGTAGTATAACAAAAACAACAATTCCTTCAAACCAATTGACTGCCATGAATTAGAGGCAAAAAAAAGAATTAAAGAGAAAGTGCTTTAACATAAATACATAAACATATTTTGCTAAATATTATGCTAAAACAACTTGTTGATGCCCAACAGCTGACTTCATACACTTAGAAATATGCATATATATGTATGTGTAAATTTATTGCTGAAATTCAGGGCGAAGCGAGTGTCAGTTATAGAGGCGTGTGATCAATGCACGATCATTAATCATGATAACAATGATATTGCGACTATTTTGTCTTCGATAAATACCCACAGAGAATATGTGTAGGTTGTGCGACGGCATTTTTAATTTGGAATATACGATTATAAGTGCTGTCACCGACGCTGACGCCTACAGGCTATCCATTACACCCCAGCAATAAAACCAGCGGCAAAAGACTAGTTTGCAACTTGAAATTCCTGACCGAGTTTGAAATACTCAGAAAATGCTAGTTGGAAAAGAAACTAGTTCTTAAAATGTTTAATCGGTTTAATAGAGAAACATTATATCTGAGTTCAATTATATATACAAAAAGACTAGATTTAATTCTATTTTTATTTTTACTAAGATATTTAAGTTTAGTTTCCAATTGAGCCAATTATTTTGTATATCCATTTTGAATTACTGTGAAACTGCTATATTACTGATCCAAATCTGGCAATTAATATCCCCATCAACATGCAAAAAATAACAGTTGATTGTGTGGATAAACTGGCAGTTGGTTGACTAGTTAGGCTGATTCATACTAATTGTAGACTAGTTCAAAACTAGTTAATTTAACTACATGGTCTACATATGCTCACTACCTTTTTTTCTCGCAACAAGAACTTACAAAAATGCTTGCTGCGTAGTTTTCTCAGACGAAGTCCACACGTGTTAATTTAATTAACTGATAAGCGCGAATTCATATGAAACTGGATTTATTATAACTAAACTTAATAGAAAATAAGAATTAGTTAATTAAATTGCTAAAAATATTATTGAATTTTGAGTGCTAATCAAATATAGATTTCCATTAGTATTTGTAAGAGTGCAAAAAATATCCACGAAAATTACGCCTCAGCCTTTTTGTGTTAAGTACGAGTATACTTTGCTTTTTGAAACATTTTGTAACGAAGAACAAATCAAAGAAATTTATTCTCCAGTTTCTTTAGTAACCAGATATTGTACTTTTTACGTATTAAATGACACAAATAATAAAAAAAAATTCGTGTTATGAAAATACAAGACAAACGGAAATCAGGCGGAAAATGTCGTAACATTTCCAACGGGGATAAAAAGGATTTATGGTTTTTCTAAACTTCGGTCAGGGCATATGACCACCGATGACGAATACCTCTGTGGAGGTCTCAAAGAGGATGTTAGGATGAAAACAACAAAAATCACCACAAGGTGATTAAAGGGATCAAGATAACTAACACTCTGTTTTAAATCAAAGGTTCCCAGACCTCAATAAATGTTCGCTAAAAATAAAAAGTATGAAATACTTTATTAAAAATTAAAATTAAAAGTAAAATTAAAAGTATAATGTAATAAATGTGATATGTATAATGTTGAAAGATATCTATAACCGATGTATAAACTTCGTTAGCAACTGTAATGAATAATAAAATCAAATTTTGATAAGAAAAATATTTTTCTCTTCCAAGCAATGCGAACTTCAGCCCACTTGTTATATTCAATCCAGCTTAGTTATTTATACATAAGGATACCTACAGTAATTTAAATTATTAGAACTAAGTTAGGGATGAGAATTTTTACTAAACATTGAGGTGAAATAAAAGGTTCGGACTGTTTAATGAAGCAAATATTTGTTTGAAGCTTGAAGAATTGGTTTTCAGATAGTACAGATGATGTTCTTCGGAATTCTTGCGTATGCTAAAATTGAAAACACTTTACCATCGATTGAAAATATATAGAAAATAGCGGATCCACTTGATGCCTAGAAGTTTATATTGCTATAAACCAGCAGCACAAGAAGCTGAAGGGTTATCTTCAAATTATTTAAACCAAAACGTGATTTCAGACCCTTTAACATGCCATTTTCTTAATTTAATATTGTAATAAGTTCATATAAGTCGCCAGTTCAGTTCAGTTGAAATTATGAAGTGAATATGTCAGATATGGAAGAGTGTAAAAGTTAAAGTAGTAATACAAATTTTAGCTGAATAGGAATATAGTAATTTATCCATGAAATTGATTCTTCTTCAATATTTCAAAAATCAAGTGGTAAAAAACTTGACTCCATGGGTTTCCAAATTAAGCAACTTTGTCATTGAAACATTAATTTCAAGGGAATATTAAATTGGATGCAGGTATATTAACACACTTATTAATCAACCGATGAGGCTGGTAAGAATATAATTAAATAATTTCCAATACAGTTCCGAATAGTACTCTGCGCAGTAAGAGTAGTCAAAATCCTACTAATAAAGGGAAAACCAAATCATATATAATTAAAAATATTGTAATGTCAGTTCTCTAATCCGTCATTACAACATGCATTAACGGTAATCTAATCAACAAGTGATAGTGAGGGATATCCGTCCACCACCTGATAGTTTACTTATTGCTAATCATATTAATCTATATCTACAACTATTTAGATATTTATTTTGTTAGCGGAACAAATGGCACATGTATGTGTATATATATGTTGGTATACAATATTTACAATGTTTGACAGGCGGCGGCAACAGCACGACAATCATAAATTTGATAACTTGCTAAAAACTATGCAATGAATTTGTGCTTAATCACACCCACACTGATATAGATTCATTAGTTTTATAACTTGGGTGTCATAAAGTATATAATTTATATTCAGTATATATATGTAACATGTAAGTACGTAAGTATGTATATGAATATTTACACTGCCACTCTCAGCCCGTTACCTATGATATGCTCATACCGCCTAGTCGCACGGGCCGGTCCACTTGGCACTTGACAAGCCTGAAGGCAACAGGTATTATTTCGACCACGAAATCAACAACCGAAGACAATCTTTATCTCCGTATATTTAGGCAGATAAGCAAGTGGCGCGGGTGTTGCCAAAAACAAGCATACAATCAAACAGCCAAGCAGTCAAGCTACACCGAACTTCTCACAGTTATAAAGAGGCGCATTGGCAAAACAACGTGATAACTGTTGTTACTATTGTACTAAAATTTTGTTGTGTCGGTTGAGAATTTTTGTGTTTTCGGTGGAGTAGGATCTACCAGCGGGTTTACCAGTTGACGGATTTGAGGATTTGAGTGAAATACCATAAAAAGATGTTAAAAGTGTGTGTTGACGGGGATATAATTGTTGATATAAGTGATTTAAAAGAATTTTTTAAAGTTCCCCATTAAGTTTTATTACTGAGGAATCTTTCTGATACCAAAAAATTTTTTTAATTGAAAACAGTGCTTTTTACGGATTTAATGGTCCAATCCGTTTCTCCCCCACCGTATATAATAAAATAAAATTTGGTTTTTGCTTTCGAAAATAATTTCCGTGTGTAAAATTGACTCATCAAAATTATAAAATTCGAAGACTTTTGATGATAGTTTGTAATTGTTGTAAAAATAATATATTTGTTTATTGGTGCATTGGTTCGTGGAAGCCAAACGGTTAATTATCGTCGCCGTTTACCAGTTATAATATTGCGTTGAAGTGGCCAACTGGCAAATTTATCTCTCTCATTTAACTTTGTTTTGGTTGAGTTTCATATTTTCTAGTTTGCTGTGACCACTGTGATAACGGTGTAATTTCTGATAAGGTTTACTGTGTGATCGCTTTTATAAATATGAGCAATGATGATATTTGTAAGTACTCAAATGCTAAAGATTATTATTTTTATTTTTAATAGACAGTTATTGTATCATACTTTTTAAGTATGCTTATTGGTATTATATGTCTACACATTAGGGTAGTCCAAATCATTTGAAATATGTTATTTATTTATATTTATTTACTATATATAATTTATACAAAAGGCATCGTAGCATAAAACAGAGTCAAATATAAAATTTGGTACTTTTTCCTATACCGATTTTCCCAGGCCAAACCTTCGAGTGCAATTCTGATATGAAAAACTAATGCATTAGTAGTTTGAAGGTGGTTCCAAAACGATCCTGCATTTGTCGGATACCAACAGCCGAAATAAAATGATAACATAGCAAACATATTACAGTTAATTAAATAATAATAATAATTATTGAAGGATGTTATACAAATGTTTTTTTTTTTGGTTTTTTTAGTTTTTTATAAGATTTGTTTTTAGATATTTTTGTTTTTTTTCATGATAGCCTAAAATATACTTATATTGTTAAAGTTCTAAATTTCATAAATACTCCCACAAATTATATTATTTTAGCATACTTATCAAGTCAATAACTTTATATAAAAGCTCTGAGGTTCCCAGAACTTTTGGAACCGTTAAAGCTGTATATACGGACAGAACTTTCGAAAGTTGAGAAAGTTAGAGAGCCTAGCCTAAGCTAGGCTTACTATAAAGTGTGTGGGTTATCCAGAAACCGGCAGTTACCATAAAACGTGGCTTTTTCAGAGAAAAGTTGTTGATCATCTACAAAATCGAAAATATTTTCCATATGGAAACTATTGCGACTTATTCCAAAGTTCTCTTTTACTTCATGTAAAAAAGTTATCACTTCTGTCATATCTGATGGTCTGTGTCGTAGTTTTTTTTCAGTTTAGGTGAATCATAGCGTAAGCTAAAAATTTTGAGATGAAACTGATGAGAGTTTTAATTACTTACATTTTGTTATACTGTGTATTTTCTCATAGAAAAACTCCAAATAACCCTTAAAGTACTTCCATTACAAAATTATATAATAATTAATGCCTATAATAACAAATATCATAAGTTTAATTATCAAAAGTGCTCAAAAAACAAAAAAACAGAATTTTGAAATTTTGTCATTAGAAAAAATTTGGAAAAAAAATTTTTCCGCACAAAATAAATCATCCCTAACGTATGCACATATATATTTGTTAACACTGTTATCACTGGTTGAGTTTGTTATATAATATTTTTCTTATTTTCTAGAAAATTATATAAAAGTGTGTACAGTGATTATTATTGTATTAACTATGATGTCATTTATAAATGTGAGCTTGCCTAATTTGTCTATGTATTTGTCAAATATATATGTATAACATATACATTTATATACATATATTAGGTGCATAGGTTTGTGTGCAAACATAATTAATAATAAGTGAGGAAAGGAAGGAGGGTGAAAGCCACAAGGAAATCTGGTATAAAAGTTGACATATTGGCGATCTTTGTGCTTCGTTGGTAAACTTCAATCTGAACAACTGCACACATTTACACTAGTATATAACTACATATAATATAATATTCATACAGGGAACACATCCAGTAATGGCAGTTGCAAGCACCAAAAACGCTGCAGCAGTTATGCATGTATTCAAATATGGCGCCTTAATGCTGCGCATAAGTTAAACTATTTAAATAATTTTGTGCAAACTGAGTTTCGCACTGAATCATCCATATGCTAGTAACTTTGTACGATGGCACTATGTACGATTGTTGGTGTATTCTCATTTTGACGCTAATAAATAACTGAAAATTAAAAATAAAAAAACTCGACGTCAACAATATTTAGTAGTTGGTGACAGCGAAAATGTAAGCGGACTCTTAATTAGCTACTACCGAAATTTTGTAGTTACACTCGACACTCATTTTTCTTGCTCATCACACTTTCGCTTTTCATAGCATAAGCGAAGGCGTTGAAGCAGGCGCTTTTTAAGTGTGTGAACAATATGAACGCCACTGCGGGCGCACTTAATCATTTTGACGTGTCTAATTGAAAATTTTGTAGGCGCAAAGTGTTTGTCTTTGTTGTCACTTAACATTGATTACAACCCACACGGGGTTGCTTTCGTATACCAGTTCTCCACTACCAACACCAAATATGTATGTGAATGTTAGTAGAAGTATGAAATTCACTTCCTACTTAAAGGTAGCAAATTTGTTTGTAATATTAGCTTTGCTCTATTTTCACTTAATTAATCGCTTGTTATAAATTTGTAGTATCTCGTTTTTGTATGCTTGTCGCTAGTTGACATTTGTTGATCATATTCCGTAGACGCTGTTGTTGTTGACGTTGTGGGATTAGTGCGACTTGCCAGCTTGTTTGTTATTAGATTTCTGCTTAATTTATATAGGCGCGTGATTAATTCTCCACTTTAACAAGCATAAGATAAAAGGTGGACTGTTTGCGGTAGATATCGAAATACATCAGTGGCTCAAGTTCAGGCAACTCAGCCAAGGCATGCATTGTTATTATTGCTGTAAAATACGAAAGCAAATTAAAGCAAAGTGCGTTAAAGTAAATCAAAATGATTTTATTAAAATGTTGATGCGATAAGCTGTACAAACAAGTAGTAAGAATCAAATCTTATCTGTAGATATTATCATTGTTCAACTAGTTGCCGAGGGCAGTGTGGCTTAAAGTTGACATTGATTTACGATAACAGCTAATTCACATTGTCGATATGGTATATTAAAAAGAATATAAATAAATGCAGAGATATAATTTTGCTAATTTTTCTTCTCCATTGACGCAGTGGATATTCTTCTTCTAGGCACTACACAATCCCGGTAATATTTCAAGTTGGCACCTCATTAAATACTTTCAGAACTAGATAATTTGCTTCTATACCGAGCATATGTTGCGAGTTGACAGCTCTTAACCGGATTGAAAGCCGCGTCCATTTCGGTTACGAAGACCCGACTGTTCTTTAGAATCGCTTGAAATTATAAAGCTGATTAATTTGCAAGGAAAGACGCCTTACTCTCAGTAAAATGGGTGCAAGTCCGTTGCTTTCTTGCGTTTTACTAATAGATGGCCGGGTCTCATGTGTGCTTTACGAGTGCCTGTCAACTACTAGCAACTCTGATGTCGAAATATTCTTCTGTCCCGAAGTAAATCTTAAAAGGTATAGTGTTCTCAGCTGTAGTTTTAACTGGTCTTTACATAATTGGTGTTCATGCCTTAAAGTTCAAAATGCGCTTGGAGGAAGCTGAGGTAGAATCACCTGAACACTTCCTTATTGATTATATTGCCTTTGCGAGATCATCTAGGTGAACTAGCGAAAAGAGGAATGCCAAAGCAAATTTGTCATGGTTTCAGGAGCTTTTCGGTTGAGACATGATCGCCATGAAATCCAACTATTGGAGCTTTTTGCTGTCACAAAGGGAGTTCAAGAATGATCCCATCTTGGGGATCAGCTATAGAACTTAACCTATGTTGACTTTCTTAATTTTATACACCGTTTATGGTCCTAGTTGTCATGGTTCTATATTAGTGTTACTTTTGTTCATCGAGAGAGGAAATCGTTGTGTGTTTTTCTGGCTCCGGCATAAATGAAATTGTCCAGATCTTCAATGACATAATTTTGAACTCGTTCACTACCGGATTCGGCTCACCCCAATCGCAGAAGACATTTATGCAATTCAAACGAGCGATGAATATATGCTGACAAAAAATTCTGGCTAAAATCAGCTATGGCTAATGTGACAGAAATCTGTCTGAAAAGAAGCACACTAAACTTCCTACAATTCACCCCATCTAGATGGATATTGGAACCACTCAAGTGAGGTTTCTATTTGAAACTAAATACCTCCAACAGTGGTGCTTGTATAATGATTATCATACATATTTTCACAAAAAGTAAGCAGAAATTTATTTTCTCTTTTTCTTTCTCTTTAGTTGAAATGTAAACATAGGGAGAAACTTATAACACTGCTTTAAAAAATGTGAAAATGAAAAAGTGACAAAAGGTCACCAGCGGGTCAATTTAATTTTTTAGATAAAATCTATATTTTCAGGAAATACACAACGAATTTTAGGCATATTTACTCGAATTTTCTTGGCATCTATAAAAAAAATCAACCAAATTATGAATTGTAAACATTGAAAGAAGACACAAGTTTTTGCCCTAGATACATTATACCATTAATATATACATATGTACATATATAAAAATGTCCGCTCCATTCCCTCGCCAAGCAAGCTCAAGTTATGTACATGCATACTTATAAACAATTTTAACACAAATCCCGACCGACATAAATTTACCCCAAAAATGGGAATTAACCCACTAAATGGTAAAGATTTATGTGCTGACTAGAAAAGATTGTTGCCGCAAATTTATTCGCAAACACGAGCAGCAGCAGCAGTGCAAATAAAATACTAACAAGGGAGTGATTTGCATTATTTCAAACACTCTCACCATTAATGAAACCACACGTAAAATATTTGGTTACGTATACGCCCTGGTTGACTGCTTAAACAATTCACTACGAAAAAAAAGACATTAGAGCGTGTTTTCTATGTGCCAGCTTTATGCGATGGTGACACGTGACTTCATGTGTTTAGTATCAGCACGCATACAGAGCGGTTGAAGGACAATACAAGGAGTTATCTTGATTTGCCACTAAGTTGAATTGAGCGAAAGGGTAATTTAGAAGGCGATGCGAGTATCAAATAAGAAAAAATTAAATATTCTGGAAGTATGACAGGAAAGAAAGGATTTTATTACCAATAATAAAGCGCAAGTTGAAAATCTTTTGATACAATTTCAATAGAAGAAGTGCTTGTGAAATGAATTAAGATCTATAAGCCTTAATAAATAACTAACTATTGTGGGAGTGAAAATTTTTCACTTAATATACAATTTAACTTTCGCCTTCCGACATTTTTACGACTCTACACAAATGTGTTACCATGACTTGTGGTGTGTGTTACCATGACTCCAAATTGCTACACGTGTTTCGTTTTGGGCATTGCCTTATTATTTTGTTGGCTGCCCGTTTTATCGTACCCCTATTCGAGAAAAAAAAATCCAGTTGACTGATTTTTATAGCCGAACTTTGTTTGTTGGCGCATGTTTGCTTGCCGCATGCACTTATGACTACTCCGCCAGGTTACTGCTATATTCGCAGTTACTTTTCTACAACAGTGTCCATAGACTTTCGTTGGCATCGCATTGAACTTGCTCGTGCTTTTGGCAAGCGCGTTGGCGTAGTATGTATGCGTGTGAATTAGTGTGATAAGCGCACCAGATGAATTTTAATGAGCGCATCACTTAACATTGACTTTGATTTCATTCTATTCAATTGCGTCTGTTCACTTAAGTTTCAGCCATTTAAAGCACATGGCTCATTAGGTTTTTGTAAAGCTTGTAGCTGTTTGAGATGTAATACTTTATGCCTGCAATTCAAGTAATTAAGCCAAGCCATGACATTGGCCTCTAGTTGATCGCCCAGTAAATCCTCTTGCTTTGTATCATACTTTAGAGGGCTGCTTGCGTGTCATTCGGCATATTGAGTACTTCGTAGGCCATTGGCTTTAGGTAATTGAAATGTTTGTTTTAAATATATTTTCATTGGCATTTAGTTCCAAGTCGGCAAGCGATTGCTCGATGGCATGTTGCAACTGTTGCATAAGCGCTACACTTTTTCAACGATTTGTTTTCAATTCGCATTCTGTTTCCATTTGTGCAAATTTTTGTTGCTTTTTGTCTCTTCCATTCAACGACCACATGTTGTTAGAGTTGCAAAGCGCTTGCGCACACATACCAACAACCCCAAAATTCAAGTTTTCAACGCGAATACCTACTCTCTTGCACTCTAAATACTGCCTCTCTTTGCTAGGTGTATGTGAAGGTTTTTGTCTCGCCGGAATATGATTTCACTCTGCAATGTTTACTCTCTAACAGAAGTATAAGTCCTCGTACATCTGTAGATGATTGTGGGGTCCTAGAGTTGGGTGGCGAACCTACAAACTTTGCTGTTGACCATGTTGTTGCCGTATAATTGCGCTGTGGGGATGTAGCTACAACAAGGTCATTGGAAATTATTCTCAAATGTGGCATATATGTGTGTGTGCGTGTGAAGTATAAAAGGATAGTGTAGCTCTGTCATACACATGTATATATATTCCCTTTATTTAAATATATATACGAGTACATGCAACACTACTACTTATATATATATATATATATATATACATGTTATTACTTATCATATTTTTTGTTTTTTCATTGTTGTAGTTTTAAAAGGGGCTTGTTCGTAACAGGGTGATTCGATGTGAAATGAAACAAAATATGATTATATACCATTTTCATACTCCAGCAACATGTTGCACAGACTGTAACAGTTTTCCGATATTGAGATTTTATTAGTAATATTTTAATTTGTAATAAATTAATACTATATTAATGAATTAATACACATTTTGTATATTTTATTTGTGAAGAAAGTCAGGAGATAGCTTTTAGTGCTTGCCAGAAAAGATGTAAAACTTTTTTTATTATCCTTCATAAAGTTAAAAATTACACTGCCGGGCATGGGTATTCTACAAACTCACACTTACAAAAAATGTGGTCGCTTATAATTATAAATCATAACTTATCAATGTAAAACCGCTTGGCTCTCAGAGTAGGTCATTATGAGATCATGATCATGCTCCATAATGTACAATATAAGACTTATCGGTAATATATGCCTATTCGTTTCAATAACTCAATTCTATTTTCACTGTCGATATTTCATAAAGCAATTTTTTTCCACTATTGTCCTTTGGTCCATTTTCAAACTATTCAATTATTTTCAAACTATTAAGAAAATGCATTGGCTTTAGCAGGAAACAAAATTCGTTTAAATCAGTCAAATATTTGTGATATTTGAAATTTCTGCTCAAAGTAGCTTGTGCTACGCCCACTGTACAATTTTTGAGCTAATGCACATGTAAGCCTGGTGTATCACCATTAAGATGCACGTTTCTGGCGCCTTTCTTTACCGAGTCATCGCACTTTTAATACAATAGTTTCGAACATAATCGTTACATGTGGTGTGTTTGTGGTTATTACTTGATTCTACTTATTTCCATATATACATTGAATACATCAGAAGTCAGGGCTCACTTTGGAAACACTCCAAAACCACACTGGCCTCTTACGACCTTCTATACAAATTAAATTTTTGATGCTTAATTATTGACTGAAGTTACTTTTATTTTTGTCTAGCGGCCTTTTGTGGGCGTGGTAAGGGTCCAATTGCTTCTACATCTAATGAGATAGAACTTGTGTACCAAGCTTCATACTTAAGTTATCGCTTGCATTTCTGTCCATGTGGACTTACGTTCATACAGACATCTGAAATAAATAATTCTCTGTCTATATTTATTAGCTTCAGTTATTACAACGCAAAACAGTGAACAAATGTATTAAACTACATGCTTATTGTTGTGAAAAAAAAAGTTTGAATATAATGGAAGATTGTCAATAATTCACTTTTCTTTTTTAAATTTAAAATACTCATGCTATACTTCACATGATCAAAACGTCCTTTTTAAGTACATTTACTTTATTTGATACCCACATAAGCTTGTATGATTAGCAAGGTGAACGACAGGGGTGCCTAAAACTTTCCAACACATTTGTTATTCTTTTTCCTTATCATTTGAATCACTTGAATATAAGTATGTATATATGTATATATTTATTCGCTAAGGATTTTTTCTTTCACTATGTGTGGAAATTTACTAAATGGCGCAAAGAAATATCTACAAGTGTGTTAGAAAATTATTGGCGAAATTAAATCATAAAATGAAACTTAATACTCAGTCCAATCAAATGTGTTTAGATAGCTTTAAGAAGAGTGAAAGACGCACACAACCAAGCGAAGTGCGAAGACAAAACTTAAACAAAGAAAAGAAAATAATGAAATAAATGAAACACAAATCAACCCACATAAGCACAAACAAAGATCCATAGGGGAGTTTCAGTGTATGGCACATTTTCTGCTAGCCAAATTATGAAGATATACGATTGCAGCAACCCACACACTACATGCTCAGAGGTCGATTACGCGGCTCACACACGTACTTGTATGAAAACCAAAACAATGAAATCACGTGTACGGAAAATTTTTCAAGCAAGCACAATAGGCATGACTAAAAGCACTGTTTCCAGTAAAGAGAATGCCACAGCGTTTGAGAGCAACTGGAATAATGTGAAAGAGTGTGAAACTATTGAACTGTGGAGAGTGGAAACGCACTGACTGAGGACAGCGCAACAAAAACAAAGAACGCAACAGCAAAGTGAAATAAAGTAAAACGGAAAGCGAAATATGGAAACCAAAGATAAAAAAGACAATATAAATATGATAACTAATATTAATTTATAAGCTTAACCACTATCATATGGTAAGTAAATGCGTTTGTGAGAGGAATATGCACTTAGTGACAATTACTACAAAGGCGCTGGTGAGTCGTTCGATGTTTGTCAAGCGATAACATCGCGAATGCATTAGAAAGCGGATGCGAGAAAATACTATAACTAGATAGAAACAAGAGCCGAGTGCTTTATAAATGTGTGTTTATGTGTACTTAATATGTATATATGTATATTGGGGGTGTTAACGCACATGTATATAGAAACCGTTATACATATGTATTGTACAAAAAAAAAGTTACGAAAACAGAATTGCAAACGCGTTTGCGAGCGAAAATATGAAAATGTCAAAAAGCGAAAATGCGAAAAAACATGCGAAAACGAAAGCGAGAATTGTAAATATGTGACCACTATGAATGAAATAATTGGAAGATGTGAACAAAAGGCGTCAGGCGACGCACTGACGAGTGCGTCTCCGACGACGAAGACCACCAATACATCACGAAGGCAATGGCTAAGAACGCTTTTCATTTGCACATTTACTGTTCAGTGTTTGAAAGACAACGCGTTCGACAACACGACTAAAGCGGAGCAGCAAAGTCAAAGCGAAACAATTCTGAGCTAAACTTTCAAAATAACTTAATCTTTTTTTCGAAAAATTCTCTATCTCTCTGTATATCCCGCTATCTGGTTATCACATAGTTCGACATAGTTCAATATAGCGTTTATTGCCCATTTTAAAACACAGAGTTTGTGGCATTTTCTCTCTCTTAAACTGTGCTAATTCAAACATAACGGTAATGATAACATACGTAGTGATGCAATAAAAGCGAGAACAACAAATAAAGAAGATAAAGTGTGGCGAAAAATCAACTGAAGCAAGTGACTCATTTGACTTGAGTAAATTCAAAATTAAAATATTGTAAATTTTGAAAATATACTCAACAGATTATATTGGTCACTTAAGTTTAAGCGCTGTGATCACAAATTCAAAATAACAAACGCAAGCACATATACACACGCGTATTAAATTATTTTATACGCGGACGGTCACACAAATTTGGCTTTGGTAATATTGTGGAAAATTTTTTTTGTTGCGAAATTGGCGAAAATGGCAAATGCGTAAAATTTTATGAACAAAACAAAATGAGGAAATTTTCAAATTTATTTACTTAGTATTTTTCAGCTAGATGATTTTCAGCTAGAATTTGACTGTGGCTGACAGGTGCGCCGGCAGCTAATTTTGT
This sequence comes from Bactrocera minax, assembly GCA_021498325.1. Lineage (NCBI taxonomy): Eukaryota > Metazoa > Arthropoda > Insecta > Diptera > Tephritidae > Bactrocera > Bactrocera minax. Next base: position 10,129,652 of record JAKEEE010000001.1, on the reverse strand, counting down.
GCTGCCTTGGGCAAAGGCGGCGTCTTAGTGGTTTTATACTAGAAACATTTAGCCGGTAAAATAAGACCCAATTATAATTGCACATATAGAATTGCCAGCGTTTATGTATCAAAAACTATATGTAGATATGTGTGTCTTCAAACTTAACAGTGCGCGCACGTAACTTTCAAACAAATAAGGCTATACATATATATTTCGACTGAAATTCCATTTCTACCGCTATTTGCTTGCTTATATACCGTCGCAAAACTTTATAATTGATAGATTGTAAAACAAGGAAATATATATGTAATATTGTACATATATATGTGTATGTATAATGAGAAAAAAAAACAAAAATAGTGTGTTCAGCAGAAATTAGAGCACGTCCTTCGTCACGTAATAACGTCATCCCCTGCCCCCTGCCCCTGCTTGGCTTTGAGGCACGCCACCTTCATAGCGGCATTGCAACCAAAGTGCGACCATGCTGACAATGGCCAATGCAGCATCAGCGCGCACGTATCATCGCCGCAGCCAAGTTCTAGCCTCTGTTACCCACATTGTCTATGTTGCCACGGCACTATAGCCACCTTCTTCTTCAGTTTACCGTTGGGTAACCTTCTTTTCATGTCATTCAATGAACTCTTGCCGCACACACAAGTTCGCCATTGCAAAAGTTCTACTGCATTGATTGCTTGCATACTGTGTGCATACGTATGTGTGTATGTCTGATCGAAATATGCATAAGTGTTACACACAAGCGTGTATTGTGTCAACTGCGTTGACGCCTTGTTTCAGCTCAATATTTCATAATATCTATGCGCTTGTTATTCAACAGCAAGCAGCGCACAAGGGTTTGTATATATATATGTACATATGCACGTAAATAATATGATTAAATAGTAATTAAAAGCAAACATATTTAAATTGTAGGATTTTTTTTTTTTTAAATATGACGCTTTCGAAATTCCTGTACTTTTGCTGTCCATGGGATGCTGGTGAAATTTTTGGTTTGTGATACTGAAATGGGAAATCTGGTAAAAGAAATACGTTGCAGGAATACTTCAGAAATTAGTAAAAGCAGTACTTTTTACCACACATATATGATTTTTTTTTAAATACTCAATTATTCTATTATTGTTTTCAGAATGCCGATTCAGAAATAAAATGAAATGGTAATCATAATAAAACTTTTCCCTTAAATAATTTATTCCTTTTGGTAACTTGACTTTTTCTTCATAAATTTTTACTTACCTCATAGTCAAGAAATTACTTACGGCTAGTTTGTTTCCAATGCTCCGTTCAAAATCAAACTGTAAATTTTTATTTTAGTTTTTTATTTTTAGTTTTTTATTTTATAGTATTGATGAAATTATATCAGGTTTGAGTATCTTAAAATGTTTAAGAACTCACTTTAAAACATTCAATAAAAATTTCTAAAAAAAATGGCTCCGTAATGAAAATCATAATTAGACTTGAAATAGTCAGTAGTTGTCTTCAATTCGCCATTTCCCTGCTCGTTATCTTTGCGCCCTGCTCTCTTGTCAAACATTTTATATATATGTGAAAACAACCAAAAAGTTATCGAGTTGAATTGATACAAGAGAGTATGTGGATACCTCATTAAAGTGGTATAGCCGCTATCTTCAATGCTATCAAGTTTTGTTTTACACATTTACACATCTACACAGGCGAGACTCCAAACCAAGAGGTTGCTAAAATGCTTTTTTCCTGCGGAAATATTCTCGCGTGTATTCTCATTTTAAAAAGTGTCATTCACTTTATACACTAACCTTAGACCCAGCTCAATTTCCAATATTTTAAATTATGTTCACAAAAGTATTGACTGATATATGTTTTCGAATTAATAGTTGAAATGACATTGAAATCGAAATTGGAAGCTACAATAAAATTTAGGAATTAAAAGCGAAAAAATCAAAAATTATTTCACAATTTTGGTATTGATAGCCAATGAGCACTACTGGGTCAACCGCACCATATTACCATCAATTAAATGCGGTTAACAAAGCGGTCACAACACAAGCAGTCAACATACTCCCCACAGGCAACAAGAAACATTCCGAGCAAGCAGTGGCGGTCCTTGGAATATAAAATTTTAATGTACTTTAGTGCTGTTCTTCGCACATTTTGCTTTCTTATGTCACTGCCACATGTTTTCTACACGCCCGAATTATTTTTCAGCGCGTAGTTATAACCTTAAGGCCAATAGCGCCGCTCTTCGATGAGTACAGTGGGGTGAACATACACACACATATATACATGCAAGTGAGTGTAGCAAAAACACACTGATTTATATTCAATTAATTGTATTGCGAATTGAGTTCTTCGTATTATTGGTTCTGCAACAATTACAAGGCTATAGAAACTCAAGTCATTAAATACTTACATATTTATTTACATAAGTTTATGCGTATGTATGTACTCGTATACGCCTACTGATTTCGATTGCGCGATATTTTTTAAGTGTTTGTGTTTGCGTTTGCATTTGTAGTTATGTGCGCGTAATATCTCTTCTGATTCCACGCGTACTTACTAAACTTCACTTTTGAAATTTAAATAAACTCAAAATCACTTATATTATACTAAATCACACACATACCCCTTATATACATATAGAAATTCACGATTTTGTTAGTGAAATATTCACAGAGATTGACTGTAAAATAACCAGAGCGCCACGCCGTAGCTAATGACCGTCCATTTCAGTCGAAAAGAAGAAACATTGCAATAAAAACAAACAATTAGTTAAAAAACAACAAGGACAAAAAGTAAATTGACCGCAAATAAGCAGCGTAAATTCGTTTATGCTAAACGTATTCAAATAGACAATACCGAAAAACATTTATATACACGCATACATAAACACGTTTGTACGTGTGTAAATAGCCAACTGTGATTTGTGGTGTAAGGTGTGTACAAAACAGCGCAAAACACTCAATGTGAGTAATAGTTTGCGTCGCTTTACCTGCACCTATCCAACTGAGTTCCAGCACAACCACCCCTGCTACCCAACGCTCCTTACTCCATTATACCGTTCAGTTCAGTTCTCGATCAGCTTTTCGCTTAGCGGCTGTACTGACTTCACCCAACCTAAATAGTTGCCCAGCCAGCGTACCGACCGAGTCTACACACACAGGCGAAATGGATCATCGAGCTATTGCCAGCCAAGTGCGAGGTGAGTCGTATGTCTGCGTGATATGTTTAGTGGATAGGAATTGTAATAATTTAGTGTGTACGCGTATGTGGGGAATACAGGGCGTATGAGTGACATATTATTTCAGATATCTGAGTTCGCATGTATTTGTATAAGCAGGTATTTGCTATTATTAATTATTTTATGTAAACAGCTGTGCTTCTATTGTGTACTATTTTCGTTTGATTTTATGTTTTATTTCCAAGTACTTTATGTTTGGTTTCCAAGTACTATATTTGTTTTGTTTATATTTGCTTGCATATGTAAATTCACAAAATTTTTCCATAAGACTTATAAAAATACTTTTTTTAACTAAGAATTTCTTGGGAAGGGGAAATAATCAAAAAAAAAAAAGAATAGTAATAAACTTTGAACATAAGTGTTTCTATGAATTCTATCACTGTGAATCAAATTAATGTTAATCTAGACTATGATCTTTTTCATTTATCTTACGCTTTCGATATGTTATAGGAAATGTTCCAAACAATTCTTAAAGCTATTATTCGCTTATCAAAATTTTTTTATATTTAATATAAGTAACTTTTAAGTCATCACGTTATCTGATTTTGCTTGTCATAGCTTGCCTTTATTAGAGTATTTTCCATAATTAATGAGATTGGTAAAGAATGGAGTAGAGCTCTATGAGGATTTCATCGTGTCTTGAACAATTTTTATTGCTTGATAATCATCATCATTTAATAGTAGACTTTTGATTTTCTGTATAGTTTAACCAATTAGTTTGTTGATTGGCAGTTGACTTAAAGCCGAATTATATTACTATCTAAAATTTTCTTAAAAGTTAATTTCAACGGTTTACTCTGTGTAGCGGGTTATATTTTAAATCACATTTTAGATTAATATTTAGAAAGCAAAATACTTTCCTAATCCTTATTCCTAGATATTTCTGATAAACATAGCAAAATTTTGATAAACCCTACATATACATATATTTGTGTCCCTAAACTTTTATTCCTGTGGGAGCGACATCTGACTTATGCCATGACTACTGTCTCAAGACTGTGCTTAAGATACATTTATTATGATTTTTGAAAAACAAATTCAATTGAGAATTTATCTTTAGAAAACCTCAATTTACTTATGAAATATATATTGTGTAATTTTAATACTCGTTTTAGTAATTTTTTGTATGTCAAAAGCAAAATGACAATTTCTTCAAACACAAAAATTAATCAAGTGTGTCATAGCTATTGCTATAGCTCCCATTGTTTTTCCTACCGAAGTCTCAAATCGACTCAACCATTCTATATTTGCGGAGCAGACCTCATAATTTTTTCTACAGCCTAATGCCTTTTGTTTCGGTTATATTACTGACAAGGATTATTTCGATGCCACATTCGAATCATTAAAATGGAAATAGTAATTGAGTGCAGAAATTTCAGGTCACAAAAGAGAATAAAAGAATTGTTTATATTCCTGGGTATTTTATCATTAAAAGTAAAGATGAACTTTGAAGATGTTCAGAAACTCCTCGGAAAGAAGATGAGAATACCTAACTAGATACGAGTGGTATTTTAAAGTAGTGATGTGCGACAGCTGGAGTAAAACACTCTACGTACTCAGCTACGCCGAGCGCTGTTTCCAATATCTTGCTTATATTTTACTAAGCGTTTGTAAATAAATTATCCACGTTGAAATATATTCTATTTGCACACGATATCTTAATGCATTTCAATGTTATATTTAAATTTTCGCACACTTCACAGTTTCAAGTGCCCATTAAATATTGAAGTCTGAGGAAGGTTTTTCATAAACATTAAAAATAAATAAAGTATATACAGAAATCGCTTATATGGCTCAACTAATTAAGCATGCTAAGCATGGTAATGAAAGCATGATATGGAAAGTTCCACTTTTTATTTTATCCAATAAAACTATAGGTGCGAAATAATGGAAGCCAAATGAGTTTAACACGCACACCAATTCGGATGAGTTTCCCAAAATTCTCCCACAAAAACATAAATAAATAAACTAAATGCCGAATAGCAGCAAAAAGAATATTTACACGAACACGTCTAATAAGCTGCCAGTTTTGAAAGCGCTTAACTTCCTTCTTTTCTCATAGATATATGTATTTGTATAGAAGAGTTTGGTTTTTGTTGCGATAAACACGTGTGTACATTCATGCTGTTACTTATATGTATATATGTATGTATATGTAGATATTATTCGATTGAAATCGAATATCTCACCACTTGTCAGCAACAGCAAAAGAGCAAAGCGATTTACGATCAAAATACGGCTATGCAAATACTTTATATATGCATGTACTTGGATATAAACGTTATATAAAAATCAACGAAATAATACGGAATATCTTTGGCAGTAAATTCTTGTCAAAATTATCGTACTAATTATATTTATTATCGGATATAGCAGATAACATTTATTACTCGCATCGATTTAAATATAACGGTATGAAAAGGTTCACCAATAATAACAATCAATTGCACTTTTTCAGAGCAAGTGTATTTCTCAACTAGTGAGCAAAAAATTTGCATACAAAGAATTTAATTAAGCCGCGGTCGGGTCTTCGACTTCTTCAAATAGTTTTTAAGATTAGATTTAAGTTTTTGATTAAGTGTATATTATTATTTAATAAAATATGTTTTGGTGAGATTTTTTTATTAAATCACAGTGATATTTCAATTTGATTGAGACTCGTAAGCAGATTATAAATATACCCAAAAATTTAATTTAATATTACCTATATGCTATACCGATCTTCTGTGCTAATTATGTATAATAAATATATAATGAATTTACGAACTAACACAGGATGAATTCTTTACCAATTTGCATACTAAATGTGATATTTATTTAGTATGCAAATTGGGAAATTTTTGGAACACAATATTTGCCGAAAGAGTGTTCCCATTGATCCGAGCGAACTTAAATATCTTCTGGCCCCTGTGCTGCCTCAATTTAGATTCCGGTCAAACACTGAGACGCCCAAAAATAAAACCATAGAATTTAAACTTCTAAACATATACATTGTTCTAGAAGGACTGAAATCCATATAAAACTCGCTTTCATGCTGCAATAAATCTATCTAACTCAATTCAGAACGACCAATTTCGAGATCGACCTTGCAATGAGAATATTGGATATGTGAATCTCTTTTTGTTTTTTTTGGAATTTCCACATATGCTTACGGGGACAGATTAGAAATGTGAAATCTCAGAATTAAACCTAGTCTCAGACGTATTCTGACATCTGACACCTTCCACATACGAAGCGTCCCGATTATTAAATACTGTCTGAACAGTATAAATATAAGAAAAAATCTGAAGTATAAGGAAAATATTAGAAAAATTAACTGATTCGATCGAAACGTGTACGATTATATGCTTGTATTCTTGATCACCCAGTTTTAACTATACTTATCAGACAGAAATTTAAAGTCGAGACACTTTCAACTCCTAACAACTTAGATATACATATATGCAAAAGAATCCTACATAGAATGAACATAGTTTATATAAAAAAATTTAACGATAAACTTTGCGAAGCCTATTAAATATGGCCAATGAGCTGCATCTTAAATTTTGTTTTCGATCTGTTTAATAGCTGTATTTGATTTTGTAAATTTTGGAAGCTGGCTAATTGAACAAACAACTGGTATCAATCACATAAACTGATATAATCAAATAGAGAGAATAACAAGCGTGATACCATGTAATGGCGGAATTTTTTGTCATGAATTCGAATTATGACTTTGTTGTTGGTTTCGTATGTAGATTTTTCGGCAAAAGAACACAGCGCTCTATCTCTCTCCAGTTCATAATGATTTTTTTTTTGTAATTTGGTTTCGTTTTGTTTTAATTGGCAAATCCCTGTCAAACTTAAACGTCCTTCACATAACAGCAAATAAAGTTTTACTGATTACAATAAAAATATTGAAAGTTTTAATAATAGAATAGTAAAATCAGTGGGTTTTTAGATTATGAGTGTTTGATATTAAATCTTATTTTTTAATTTTTTGCAGACAAAAAGTCTGCAGGTTCCAGACAAAAATTATCTAAAAATTCATGACAACCCGCAATCACATAAATATATGAAAATTAATAGATACATATAGTAAATAGAACTTGCATTCTCAGAGCTATTTGTGCAAACACATAAAAGTTATGAACTGTGATTTTCTAATTAACGCTGTTCGCAACAAACTTCTTCGAAATTATTACGAAACAGGTGTGTTAAAAATTGTGGTAATTACAAATTGCAAAATTGCGTACATGTGTCCAACTTTGAAAATTGCTAACACACAATGTTTCCCGCCATAGCAACGGTGGAAAATTGTTCGCCGAATGAAGGCTCAGCCTCACGGTCTGGTGGTCAGAAAGTTTTGCAATTGCTTTTCCTGTTGCAAACACACGTGCGCATGTATATGTGCACACAATATTTCAGTACAGTTTTGCGCAAACATATTGATTGTTTCTAATAATGCGAATGTAATGAATACATACACACAAACTTTAGCAACAGTTGGCAAATTGATAGTGTGTGAAATAAACTTGTAATTACGGGATCCAATTAAGTGGTGACAAAAAGTTAAATTCAATTGAAAAATTGCCTATTTAGTTGTTTATATGCGATAATTAGCGAAATATGCTTTTCACAAGGCATTGCAAGACAGCCGTTCTAAAAAATATTGAAGGCTTTAGTTGAAATTGGGTTAGTCCGCTTAAAGTCTGCTCCCACTCCCCGTTTGCTTCTTATCTTGGCTTGAAAGAAGAAACTAACTAACTCTGAAATGATGGTTGTTTCAGATTGTTTGATATCTTGAAATATTACAACGATTGAGCCCAACTTCCAATCATATATTATTTTCTTTAAAGGTACTTAAAGTAAATTTTAGAGTGTAGATTTTTCAATTATATCTATACGGCTATTACGGCTATATTGCAACGCTCAAAAAATCGTAGTTTTTGGTGACCTAGGCGTTAATATTTTACGGCTACAGATCTACAATCCTTCTAGAAATTATCTTTCCCATATCAGTTATTTTTCATTTAATTTAGGTTTACTTATGTACCATGAAGGAACATAGTTGCCTATTTGCTAACAATCTTAATCCCAAATCCCAGTTGCCTAATATATGGGCGTTAATATTAAGTGTGTACATGCTAACCAATCTCAGTCCATTTTTTCTTCTATATTGAGTTAGGTGTTCTTTAATCTCTTCGTGAATCATTTGACTGCTTATATCCAAATTTAACATATCACATAAAAAACTTCCAAAGATGATCTTTGGCTATACAAAATTTCGTTATGTCAATGGCCATTTTAATAAATTTTCAACGAATACTGAATAAAACTGCAAGTGAGTAGTTTTATCACACGAATTACTAATCCTTTACTGATTATTAGCAAGAAGAAGAACCGGATAAGGGAATTAACCTTCCGCTTCATCTCTTCAAACCGTATTTGTATATCCGGATAGGTTCGTTAAATCGGGTGTCTTACCATTAAACCGATAGATGCAATTTATATTCATTTCCACGAGTAAGTAAAGAAAACCATTTTATATTACAAAATATTTATATTAATATTTTCTTCTCCAAATTTCTCCCAACATACTAAATTTTTACTGTTTTATTATTATTGACAAATCTTCACTACAATTAAATTTAGAATTAAGATTGAAAATATATACCCGTTTAGGGTGTTTTAATGTCTGATAAAAAAAAATATCAAAAATACTTATACTATAGCAGCATGCTAATATTTTACTTATTGCATTTAAATTTTATGAAAATTTTATTTTTTTCTAAAACTTTTGTGAAGTAAATTGCAGAAGTCGTTATTGGAAAAATTTATTTAAAAAATTTCTTCTTCACCATAATTTTGTATCACCTTATTTTCATATTAGCCACATCTTGCACTGGCTATTACCAAGTATTTTAAAACTTAATATAATAACAAAGCTAAAACAGCAAATCTCTAAACCAATGCGTTCAAGTCACGTTCAGCGAAATAGTCTGCTTATTTATATAATGCTTCCACAAAGCACCGGTTGGCATTATAAACTGAAACTACATAGAACTTTTAATGCCATCACTTGCAGTTTACAAAAATGAAAACTTTTGCTTATTTCTGCAAATAAAATGCAATCGTAATTTGTTTAAGCCATTACCTTTGCAATCGCTATTGTTGTTGCTGCTGCTAGCGCTTGTGCTGCAGGTAAGAGAGCAGTTTGCGGCGGCAATTTGAGCTACTTTAGAAGTATTTATGACTGACGTGCCAAACACGCTTCCTTCTTAGCGATAATGGCAGAATTTCATTTGCAGCGCAAATAGCGAAAGTTTGATTAGATTTCACAAAATAAAAAAATTAATCTTAACCGTAAGCGAGGAAAATGTCCAAAGAGTGCAATGAAAATAAGGTGGTGTGTAAGAAGCTGGGCTGTGATTCCAAAGTCTTGTGTGCAGGGCCTGGGGAAAATTTTTTATTTAAGTATTTTATAAAAAATATTACATTAACATTTTTATTATTATCCTAGAGAAAACAATTTATACTTAATATTTCATCCTGAAAAGTTTAATGTATATATTGTATCAAATCACTCAAGTCTTAACAAGCATTAACGGTTTATTTTATTAGAATATTATTATATATATATAGTATTATATATAGTGTATAGTATAGTATATAGTATAGTATATATAGTATAGTATAATAGTATTTATCAGTAGACTAATAGCGAATCAAAAGTCACCCGTTATACGCCTTCAAATCATAGGAAGCTTTCACCATATAATAAATTTAAGTCGAGAGCGGAAGTGCACTTAAACGCAAATATTTTGCTTCCTATCATAGTTAGCTTGTGTTTCTCCTTTGACATCATCTTGAACATTTACAAAAGTTGTTTCTATTTTGCATTTGTGCAAGTACCCTAAACAAATAGTCAGCCAATAATATAGACTCTCTTTAATGCACTACGGCTTCTAAGTCTCTTCACATATTTTTATAAAGCAATAGTGAACCATAATTCATTTGTACAAGAACAACTTACTAGTGAAACCATAATTCGAATGATATCGCCATTAATTTGACTGAACATTTAAAAGTTCAATTAAACATTTAAGTTAGTTCAATTCAACAATTAATGCTTTATAAGTTAGAGCTAATTCACTGCCATTAACTGCCCTAAGAAATGGCCCAATGTACAAACATATACCTTTCCTTCTAAGCTAAGGCTGAATTCAATAGTTCGAGAGATTCAACGTGAAAGCGTCAGTTGTGCTGAGAGAGAGAGCGCTTTTTCAAGATGTGCTTTTTCAGTCACTTAAAAGATAAAATGAAGAGAGAGAGAAAGAGAGAGAGAGATATTTAATTTGAGTGGGAAGTTTTGAGTTTGTGCTGAAACAAATTTAAGTAGTCAAAATTGGAAGTGAGAAACCAGCTGATTGTGGTCCCCAGAAATTCCCCTGTTTTCATAAATTCCTGTTTGGTCAAAGCTCTGCGTGTTTCTATTATTGAGAAAGTAAGACGCTTTACTAATAGTTATTTTCTTATCTTGCGTAAAATATTTTTGAACAAATTTGCTTATAATCTTAAAGTCATAACATTTTTAATGTTAAACATCTTCAATGAATGTTTCCGAGTTTTCTAAGGTTTCTGTGTTTTATATAGTCACTTTATTAAAAGCAAAAAAGAACCAATATTAACAATTTTCGCTAGGCGACAATTATCTATGTTTTTCAATGCGGATTAAACCATTTGCAGTGTGTTGATCAGCTCTGCTCGACTTTTATGATAAAGGATCACCTCGAGACACTCTGTTTCGCTTATGTGCAAACTAATAATTGTTGTTTTACTAGAAAATATCGATACGGTTCGCAATCTTATATGGCAATAAGCATATTTTACATATCATACAAGATTGAGACATTTTTGGACATTAGTTCCAATCGCATAAATTCAAGACTGCATGAACATTTGACGGTGAAAAAGTTTGGGGTAGAAACCAAATAATTGTAGAAATGTTGAAAATGGTCTCAATTAGAGTACAAGAAGTGTTCTCTGAGGTAATTCAAACGCAACCTAAATGTCATTGAAGCTTTTGGAAAACGTTTCCAAAAACACATAACCCTTTTATCTCTAAAATGTTGTCTAAAATTTAATTTTTTTAGATCAACACTTAAATAATGTGGCCTTTATTAGTTACTGAAATAATTTTATTGCTCTTCATCCCACCTGTCAAATTGATGTCTGAGCGGTTTCCTATTTCTACACTACCCGCCCCAAAAAAGAAAAAACCAAAACTGGTGGCATGCTCTTAAGATAATACAACCAGTGTTGCATAAATAAAATATAGTATCAGCTGTTCTACTCAAACAGTTGTTTAATAGTTGCCGTAAAGCAAAAGTAAGATTTTCAAAATTCGCAAACAACATTAAAAACTTTTACAAATCTTTGAGAAAGTAAACAACGAAGAGTATGCAGCGCAATGAACGCATGAAAGTTACATTGTAATTTACTGCGAGGAACATAAGCAAGAGCTTCCCGAAGATACACACCAACCCACATCGCTACATTGGTAAATATGTATTAAGAGTCATGAATATTAACGGTAAAATTACTTGGCTGGGAAAGTATTTCAGTTTTAAAACTATAATTGGTACCGTTAAATTAGGTTAAACATATAAAACATGAAGTGTTGCTCGTAAGCACGAACCCAATAGTTCTCGCCATTCCTTTTGTACGTTGTCACACGAAATTGCCGCTCAGTTATTGAAAGCAAATATAATTCAAATGCAAATATGAAAAAAGTACAACAAATCTGAAAGAACTCAGTGTTAAAGTTTCATCGATATGGCATTTGTACACGTATCATATGCAAATATTTGTAGACACATATAAATATAAATGGAAAATATGACAAAATGTTGCATTGATCAATTCTTTGCAAACAAAGTTAATGTGTGCACACATATGTATATAGCGCATGGTTGTATTTGAGCCTCAGCGTAACATACTCTTGTCTCAGACATGTTGACACAAATGTTGCAACACCGTGTCATGCGTAGAACATGTGAGAAGTATCAGTAGCGAAATTTTCCTGAGAGCGCAACATTGATTTCGCACTTTGATATTCGTTATTTATTGCAATTGGTAAGTTAACAAGGAGAAGCTGCCATAAAAGTGGACATTTTGGCAGTGAGTGGCAGTTGCCGAAATTACATGAAGAATATGTGAAAGTCTCAACATTAGAGTCATTTTAAATACACTCTTAAGTATACATAAATAAATTAGAATGATATACAATAAAACAAAATTGAAACATAACGTATTTTCAAAATCAGTTCCAAATCAGAGAGACAGTTTCTTAAACCACATTTCAACGGTTCAAAAATATAAAATTTTTTCTTTTATTTATATTTTCAATTTATATTGATTATTTCTGGAATATTAATTGGCCGCTACTGTATAATTAGTTAGTTTTACTGCATTTTCTATTACTTTTTCGAGAATCTCCCCTTTTTTTGACATCAAAGGTCCTGGAAATTTTCGGTTCAGAAACTGAATAGTTTGGTTCGAAGTGTGACATGTCAGCACGTTTTCTTAAAACCAGTAATCGTATAGAATTTTTTTCACATATTTCGGCGCAGAGTTAATGAGCCAATATTCATCGTTAACGATTTCCATTGGCTGTTTTGTTATGTTTGAAAAAAAAAAATTTGCAATATGATAATTTTGAAGCAAATTGTCACTTTTTAATCATGCAATTACGTTCCAAAGATCACGGATCGGTTTTCCGTTCCCCAAAAAAATATATTGGAATCAAATAAAAATATTGCAAAATTTGAAAGACAGCTACTTAGTTGTATTTAAAAAGACGATGGAAGCGTTGGAGTACCCCTCTTTTTCGTAAAAAATACCAAAGCTTAGTGGACGCCTATTTAGTTTTCCGAAGCTTTTAACTAACTTCTGGGAACCATCAAGTACTAGCACAAATATCATACACTCCTGATATAAATTTATATTTCTTTACAGTTAAGCAAGTTTCCCTTTTATGAAGCGCACCTCCCAAAGCAAAATGCACAAATTTTCATGAATTTCATTACAGGTTTTTTGCGAATTCGAAACTACATTCCAAGAGATTTATAACTTACCTTGAAAGAAGCTAGCCAACTTCAACAGACTTTATCAGTAAAAAACTGCGCTTATTACTAAGGTGTTCTCAACGAACCATTGAATGCGCATTTAAAATATTTTATGGCACACAATAGCCAACTTTTGGAGACTCGCCTAGAGCTAAAAGCCCGCTAAGAGCAGTTTTTTTTATATTATCAAGTGATAAAATTCTTGCCGTGTTGGTATTATAGATTCAATAACAATTCTAAATAGTGATTATGACTTGTTTCAAAATGTGATATGTTCTGAAGCAGAAGAGGAAGAATAAATATATTAGATAGCAATATTAAATTTTATGCCAGCACAAATTTCCAAAAGCTTTTTGTGCTTACAAATATGTGCATATTCTTTATACCAAAATTCTTAAACTATTTTCTCATATCACATCCGAGTTCGGTGATTTGTTTTATTTAAAATAAATAGAAAATTTAATAAAAATTTATAAAAAAAATTTATAGAAAATTTTATAAAAAATAGAAAATTAAAAAATATTTCGGCCAACGTTCTGCCTATTCGTTTTGATTTTAACTTTTTCTTTTTCCCAGCTGATGCGAATAACATAAAGTGCTTTATAATTTATTATTTCATTTATTTATACTTTTATATGAAAATAATCTTGTTGACAACATTTCTCTTCACTTTCCTGAATCGCATCTGTGCATATGAATGTGTTAACGTCATTGTAATACAACACTGACCTCGCGTTGCAGCAGTAGCCTTGTATTGACAATCCGCAAACAAAACATACATACCTACAAACATATGAAAATTTCATTACAGTCAAAGGAAAATAATATTCATAGTTATGAAATGAGTGTTTACAATTTGCTTAAAGCGAAACCCACACAAACATTCGATCATTTTCATTTTTATCTTCCTGCCAAAGCTGACGACATAGATGCTCATTTACAAGCCCCGCTAACACATACACGCAAACAAGCTCTGCAGTGCGATAAAAAAAGGTGGCAAGAAGAACTATGTCGATATATAAAATTTTACTATTCTACAAATGTGTTTGCGACAAAATGCTGGGCTCGTCATGCCACAAATGTCTATATAAAAACAAATTTACAAATCACTGTCATAATTTATGTAGGTATATGCACAATATCTTGAGGTTTCATTTTATTGTAATGTACATTTTAAGACTTTGTTACAGCGGCATAAAGCTTTTACAGTTATGAATATGTATGTTATGTTATGTAAGTGGATATTTTGTTATTTGTATTAAGTAAAGGCGGAAATAAAAAGCACATGCGCCCTTGACCTACTAACGTTTGATATGATACACACGCATAATAGGTAATAAAAATTTGAAATAATAAAGAAAATGTAAAAGTAAACAAAAATTATGAAGCTAGGGGACTATAATGTACGTGTTCTTTGAAGGAAAAAAAATCGTGACAATGTAAACATATAGTAGAGAATTCAGTGCAAAGTATTAGGCAACAATGAAATAAACCCTATTTAAGGTGATAACGGGGCGTATACGTAACTTCGTAGAAGATGGTCCTAAAGATTTTAAACTTTCAGTTTTCTATTTCATATAAAACAAAGCAAAACAAAATAAATAAAAATAAAAATAAAAAACAAGTATCAAGAAATTACCAATATTTGACCGTTATTAAACATATTTCATGGAATTCAGTGCTTAAAAATAATTTCGAGCATGAAGCAAGCACAACTCAGTCTTATGGAGACTATTTCTGCCAACCAATTTGAACCACATTTACCAGCACAACCGACTTTAACTTGTTAATAAGCCGGTGAGCATTGGTTTACAACTGGTCAGTTTTGATTGGTTTATAACCATGGATCTATGGATTGATATTCCCATAAAATCAGGTCTACGGTATCAAATGAAATGACTTAGATTGGTAATTGAGAGACCCGTTTCTTGATACGATTTGATAAGATAAAAATGTGTTCAGTTTTAAAACAATGAGGAACAATAATGGCATTAATATGCAAACCACACCAGCAAGTAATTTTTTCTGGATACAAGAACGGGTTCAGTTCAAAACGCAATGAAACAATTTTTATAATTTAAAATTTAATATTTCAAGGAAATAAGGGCTAAATTCGGGTGTAACCGAACATTTTATACTCTCGCAATTTTCAATGACCAAAGTCGGGGACATATTTCCAGATGTTGACAAAGTTTACACTAAACTAAATTTCCGAAAGAATTCATTTTTGCATTCATTTTCGCTATTCGACGAAATAATGAATAGATTACAATCTTATTTGGTATTTTATTTTATACTACAGATCATATAATCACTTAGTTTTATATGCGAAATATTTGTATTAAAATCAGTTTAACTAACGCTATAACACTCTATATTCATGAAATTAGTGTTGTGGGAAGGTACATACCTACATCCATAACCGAATTACATAATGCTAATTAAAATATTCCCACTTCATTTAATTGAGATATTTTCTATTGAGATATATGAGATATAGACTCAACCAATCGAAATCAAAGGGCTGAAATTTAATATATTGGGTATACGAGAGAAAAGTCACTGGCGGGGCGGTTAACATATTAGTGTTATGTGGTTTAGACGAAGGTTTAGACCGGCTAAGCTACATTATGTTTAAGAAAGCAAGTCCACTTAATTTACTTAAATATCACACATATTAACCTAAATAAACGGCTTAAAGGAAACTGGAAATCGGAAACTGGAAAAAAAGTCGAAAATCACTACATTTGGTATAATATATGGAGACTAGAGGTAGTATTTACTTTTTGTTACTAAAACAGTTTCGTATCTTAATTTATAGCTTAGTTAGCGGAATTCAACTTGTCTCGTCATCGTAATAATTTTGGTATATATATAATATATTTCGTATATATATAACCCTATATCTATCTCACCTAGTTTTAAGTGTTACAAACAACCGTTATGTGATAACTATTATGCTCTGTTTCAATTAAACGTATTAGTACAATTAAACGATTATTAGAATATGGATTATTTAAGTTATAAATTAGGATCCCCTATACATTTCATATAAAATCACATAGTATCATATGTTGATGTTTCATGTCGATAGTGGGTGTGAACAAACTAAAAAATTTAACTACCACTCTCTCGCTTCATTACTTTTCCACTACTACACCACAGACACTCTTAATTCGCTGTGCGTTGAACCTTTTTTTTACGCACATCTTATGTGCGAACATATGTACCGGTGTACCCAAGGTTGAGGTCATCACAAGTGTACCAACAAACACAACAAACTACAAACAAACTTTGTGCCAGCAACTACTTGGTACGAGCACAACTTCCAGTTTGTTAAAATCCAGCCAAGTAAATAGTTATTGGTGTAGGTGATTACTTACCGTCAGTGTTTTATACACATTGAAGTATATATCCATGTGTACTATCTGTGTGTAATATGTGTTCATATAAGTTTTTATGGTTGTGTTTTACGTTGATCGATTTGTTTATTGTCTATCAATGTGTGGAGGTGTGACTATAAATTGTTACATTGTCTGGCTAAATAACACTTGCATGTAAGTATGCTTATTTACATGTGTTATATAATAATAATTAGTGGATTACGATGAAATTAATATTTTGTGGGCATTCAACATTTTACTGAATAAATGTTTTGATTCCAGCTCGTTGCTGAGCACTTGTTTGTTTAACACAAGTTCAGAATGAGAATAAAGAATAAAAATATTATTTCACAATATCTATTATGAAGAGTGACTTTACAAACCATAAGTGCAAAATGCAATTTTCGGCTAAGAATTTTGCAAATATGGTCATCAAGCTGAATTGATCATCTATAATGTCTTCCGCTCCGATTTATTTCGCACATTCGGTCTAACCGGGCGATTATTTGAGCCTGGTGCATTGTTTCGGAATCTTAATTGCAAATTAATATTTCGTATATTTATAAGATTTTTCAGCAAAATGATCGTGAAGGTATTACATTTTGACACCAAAGGAGCAAATGGTAAATATTAAGTTAATATAAAAATCGCAGAAATATTTCATGTTAGTAAATGTTTAGTATTAGAACTATTGTTTCTTGGTTTGACTTGGTTTGAAGCAGTTCATGTCTTTTGTTTTCTATAATCAACCATGTTTTATTTCAAGTTTTAAAAATTATTTTAAAAAATTTTGCAGTTTCTTTTTTATCAATAGTTTGTCATTTGAGCCAGTCGCTTTCTCTAGATCCTTTAGTTGAACCTTTAAATCTAGAAGTTTTGGAACAGAAAAAACTACTTTCAAAATATATATCGGTATAGAATTTGGATAAAAACTCAAACTGTGGCATTTATTGAAGTCTAAAACATGGTTATCATATGATGAAGTCATGAAGTGTCTAGAGTTAAATTGCTAAACTTTGAGTTTTGATAGAATTACGCACTTTCATACCTCTTGTATTGAGCATCAATCGGTATCATTACCACTACATGTGCAAACACCATGAGGGTAGTATACGGCATTGCCAAACGATAAACCCTTGGTAATCTCAATTTATATGAAATCACTTAATTTGCATGCGCATTTGTTTTCTATACACTACTATATAAATGTTTTTATACTCGAACCAACTTGTGTTTTTTTACTGTCATAAATAACTGTAATAACAAATTCATTGCTCTTAATAACTGGATATTTCGGCTGGAAAATATGTGGCAGCGTATAATTCTTTCGTTTTAGCAGGATTTTGGCTATTAATCCAATTGGTATGCATCATAAAGCAGTCCAAATGAAATAGAAAGAGTACACAATTATTTTTATAACACAAATTACATACTAAACAATAAGATGTTATTCATGTACAGTATGTAGACGCTATAGGCCACTAACAAATAACAAATAAAACACTGGCTTCAGAGTCAGAACTTAATACATTCTCCAAATAATGTAATATTTTTTCTTATCTACAACTCTTCGTCCTTAGCCTTTAATCACTTCAAATAGCTCACTTCAAATAGCTGACCTTCCCATTCAACCTGCTACAAATCGCATTCGGTGTAAGTCGAAAGAAGAATTGCGAAATAATAAAATAGTAAAAATGCGTAGTGGAAAATTGTAATAGCTAAACGGTCCAACGACCGAAGTTTTACGCAGTAGACCAAAAGTTCGCAGCGCGGCGGAAACATTCCGCTTAGAAATGCCGAATTAATAAAATGAAAGAAAAAAATGATGTATTAGAAGTGGAAATGCCGGCGCGACTGGCATATAAAAATAAAGTTTAGCATAAATAAATATACAAAGCGAAACAATTTGCATGCAATTAACATGGCTAAAACAACATTGCCCCAAATATTCGCGTGAGACTACAATCAAGCTATGCTCAAATATAACTCGCACTAATGGCTTAAATATGTACAATGAACTCAAACTGTTTGCTGCATTGGCTTTACTGCCCAATTTTGACTTCAGCCGCCCGCTGGTAAATAGTTAACAGCAAAATATATAAATTATAAGCCATGTTGTTGAAATGCGCAATGCCACACATGCAAGAATAAGTAATGAAAAGAAACATTGCGCACATTTTTCACATTTCACACTTTCATCAGCGCGAATTAATTGCATGTGTTGGATATGTGGGTTGTACCAGGGATATGTTGAAATTCTTGTATATATTTTGGAAATATTAAGACATACGTATGTGCATACACATATATACATATAAATATAATTTGCGAGTATGTACATGCAAGCAAAAAACAAGTTCCAACTAGCCACATTACTTTTGTAGATTTCCGTTGTCACGTATACGCTCCGTTGGACTTTGTCTAACAAAAATCCGTAGCAACGCACTTGTACATGTCTGAAATAATAAAACAAACTATTTATTCGGAAATGACTTTCAAGCTTGATTTGTATGCTTAAGCATTTTATTTTTTATAGTAGCGATTCCTTGGCATATTAATCGCTTCATATAATTAATATGGTATACTTGCTTTAAAACTCTATATTGTATAGCACAATGAGATATTTTGTAATTGTTTATCAAAAATTACAAAATTTATAAACAGTTCAAGTTAAGATGTAAGCAATTTTCATTATAAACATTATGTTTTATAGGTATATAATTTCTTGACGTTAAAAATTTTTATTTTTTTCTTTTCTTAAATTTTTAAAAATTTCTACTCCCCGAACCTACTTAAAAAGCGAATCACTACAAATAAATGCTTAAATATTTGGTAAAACTAATTATAAATGAACATTTCTCCTACACTAGAATTGCTAGAACAACTCCATGTTAGTTAAAACATCGACATTACAATTGTATCTGACGTTCTTCTACACTTTGTTTCTAACATTAATTAAGTAGTTTAAACTAAGTAGTATGGACATGCCTAACTTATAGACTTAGCCGTTTTGAATGCCTCAAAACATCGTTGTACAAAATATTGACTAGCAGATTTTTTTTGTTAATAAAATTTTATTGTCTTTATATATTTCGTGTAATTAGGAGTCATAAATACGATTTTTAATAACAATTTAGTTTGGACTCACTGGAATGTCACATTCAAAAGTTGACTCACTGGAAAGTCACATTGTCAAAGTTACAGTCAATTTAATACTTCGTTCACATTATCCTAATTTAATATAAAGGTTCAAGAGCATACGGACTGGATATAATTTAAGCGGGCACGTTTGGAACACATCTTCAATACTGCAACAATAAATGCTTACTACTAAAATATGCGTTTTGAAATAGTATATAATGTGTATTTGCATGGAAACTATTTAACTTAAATTTTTACATCTTCAGAAGCTGTTTTATATATTCAACAAATTTACTAATATGGATGCTCTTAATTTTGGTTTAACAAATAATTGTTGACGAAGAATTCCAAAAAATTCGTAAAAATAAAGCAATTGATTTACGGAGATATACTACCACAAACTGAGTTTTACACTCCACTACACTTTACGTAGCAATGTAAATATACCTCATCTCTTATACCTTAAGCTAAAGGTATACGGCTAGCAAAATAAAGTTTTTTGCATTTAAAGCATTATATACTTTACTACTGAACTATATTTTAAAACATTATTATAACAATTATTTTATTTTTCTCATTAATTTTTTCTTAATATTCAAATATAAGTGTTTCCCATTCTCTTTCTTGCAGATTTGCGAACTGCATTCGATCTCTTAGATAGAAATCGTGATGGGCGTGTCACAGCGAATGAACTGCAGTTTATGTTAAAAAATCTTGGCATAAATGTGCGAGATGAAATTATACACGATCTCATACGCGAAGCAAGCCATTCTGGTGAGTACGAAAGAATTTGCATTCAAATTTAGATGCAAAATAATCAAATTCGTCATAAAAATGTACATTTGAGTGCTATACAAAAATTCGCGTATATGTACAATATATAAATCTTTAATGATTAAGAGTCGTTAGGACTTAAGGAAATAAAGTCAGCATCGACTTCATTTGGATGACATGTATGCCAAGGAGAATGTATGCAAAGGAATTCAAATATAAATGATTGAAAACAAAAGACACATGTGCATATAAATCAAATGTGGAATGACATTTTAGACATTTTAAAATGGATTAGCCTAATATTCTTGGTATATAAAAAAACAAATGCAGACAGTTCACTAAATTTGTTTATAAATTGCAACAAAATCGACAAGTTCACTGCTAACGAGCGATAATCAAAACGAGCGTGTTCACAAGTTTGTGCAATTACCGTAATAAATATAATTCATTATTTGTTTGTGAACTACACCTAAATATATTCGTGCATAGTTATTCTAATATATGTGGTAACATATGATACATATGGTGAAGTATGCAAAAAGTTTCAAAATGAAATTGTTTCAATATGAGTATGAAAATGTGTGGCAGTTGCCACACGTTTTTAATAGAAACTGCAATAAATAACACATAAAATAAAGCATAAAAGCATAAAAAGCAAGTAAATAAGAGCTGAGCTCGAATGCAGCAAGATAATAGATGTTCTCATAATATATAAGCGTTAAAGGAATTTTTTAACCTATGATCCAATTTTGGTTAAAAGTTGTAAAGTGCTTTGCGCGAAATGAACTGTCAGATATTCATAAATAAAAGTATCTCGTCAGTTTGCTTATTTTAATACATATCTACCATATTCCATCCACCTCGATTAGTTTAAGGCATTTCAAGCAACCGTTAGGTGAATAAAAGTATAAAAATAATAGGTTCGACTTTCACAAGTCATTCGTATTAAAAATTTGCGCGTTTTCTTTCAAAGTGGCAGAAAGGTGGAATATTTTCATTTAATATTCTCGTTTATACACATGCACATATATCTTCTCTCATTTTCCATTAATTCCATATGATAAACTAATTTCCAATTTTCATTTTTTGAAATTTATTTTATAAAAGCTAAAACATATAGTTACCAAAAACATTAAGAACCCTTTAAACAGATGAGACATATTGTAAGTTTATAATTATATTAGAAAAAATATCAGCTTTGCCTTTTCTAATTTTCTTTAAAATAATTATTTGTAAAATCATTTTTGATAAAACCTAATTTTCTTCCCAATTATTTATATATGAACCATCTCAACGGTCTAATATCGATAAAATTTCTACAAGTCTCCAAAATAGTTTTTAAAGCAACACATCTTAAGCACTTTTCTATTCATACAAACATTAACTATTAGTTCACAAAAAACATTATAAATAATACATTACCAAGCATAACACAACCCCCCACGAAGTAGTTAACGAGGTGTTAAAGGGCACATTGTATGTATTTGTTCTCGTACATACTCGTACATGCCATTTCTACAGTTCAACAGCACCCTTCACTGTCACTTTCAGATTGTTGCTTGGTAATCGTATTCTCACGCCATTTTATCTTACTCACTGGTGCTGCAGATTTTATGATGCAATTTGTTTGCATTTCACTTTTTGTGGTTGACAGTTTTGCAAATTTATGAGTACTCAGCGGTGCAAGTTCACATAAACATCAGTATACATACATACATACATACTTGCTTCTGCAACTTGAAATCACTGGCCTGCAGTTAAGATTCATAAATTTAAGCAAACTATTTATTTAAAACATTATTTGGCAACATTTTGTGTAAAGTTTGTGAATAATTATATGTGTTGTTTGCTTGTTAATGACAATTGCATGTATTGCACATATTAAAAGTAGGCAAACATTTTTGCATAATTTTTTATTTTTTTTTGGCAATGCTTGGTAGAAAGTTGCGTGCTGCAATAGAATCTAATTTTTGTGGCAATTGCTCCTTTTATTTTAAACGCTTTGCGTGCCCGCATGACTTTTGTGTCATATTTAAATGGCAGCAATAATGAAAACGTGTTTATTATGTAAATTTCATGTATGTGATAAGCGTTATTGTATGTTTATTTGTTAATTTACTAAAAGTGATTTTGTTTTATCAACTTACTTGTTAGGGATTTGCTGTTGCTAGAAATAATTTTGATGGCTTTTCTGTTCTTTCTGTTTTTCTGGAATATAATATTAAATAAGCTAAAATTTGAAATCTGAAGACATTGGACCCATATCATATAATTTTAGATTAATTATTTATAGGTCTGCCCTGGGTTTACAGAAACTATTAATACAATTCCATATATTGTACCCAAGTGTTCTACCAAGAATTCTTCAAGTGACATTCAATTTCAAAAAATTAAGTTTGTAAAGCAAAAAATGCAGTCAATATTAAGTTGATAATAAAAGCAATTTTGGAAAGCTTGCCCATTTCCTCCTAATAGAAGCGTTTTTTTTTTGTTAAAAAGGGAACACAACAAAAAAGTACGAAAAGCTGGATCATGGTAGGTCCTAAGCACACCTGTTCTTTTATACTGGTACACGAAAAATCATTTTGTATTTTCAAGGTTAAGATAAGAGATTAAGAGCTCCACTGAAATGAAAAATTATAATGGCTGTTGGCCAAATGCGTTTCTTGAAAATTTCTGATAATTATGGGTAAAAGAGTAGATGTAGAGTAGACTTGATCATTGTAAGAGTTTGCTTTCAAAGTGTCCTCATATAAAAAAATAACTCATTGGGAATAACTGTGGATGATCAGTTAACAACAAAGCAGTTTTGACGTCACGCAATTGATGAAAAAAAGTAGATTTTCATGAAATTGTTAATTACTCTATTTTGTTCAGTAAGAAGAACACATAGATCTATTCAAAACTGCGGCGAAATCACCGGAGAACCAGCTTTGAAATACTTTTTCATTATGAAGGGTTTCACTTTTCTAATAGGAAACAATTGCAACATAATTATCAAATGAAATTTTATCGCATTTCTTTTATATATGAGAACACATTATAATCAGCAGCTTGTCACAATTACTTTTTCCAAGCTTCTCTAACATTTTTATGGACCTTATGAACAATCTTTCACATTTTTATGGGCATTTTAAGTCTTTGCGATGTTAAATAAAGTTATTGCGAAGACAATGAAAGTTTTAATTACAGAATTTAATTGAGGAGTCGAAATGGCAAGGATTTTTGTTGCATACCACAGTTAAAAAAAGTCAATATGAAAAATCTGGGCTGAAGTGGTTTTTCTTTCTCAAACACTAATAGATTCCATTAAATTTCTTTATCACTAAATGATTTATTTCATATGATTAAACGAAACTTTCACTCTACTCCTTTAAGAGTAATTACATATTTCATGAAATTTACGTTACTTATACGCCATGTATTCCATGGAATTTAAACAAAGCGAAACAGCTTAAATTAGAACTTTTCAACGCTTACCCATGTGGCAGTAATGCGTTTACCACAGCAATGTCGGCAGCAGATGCTTAAATGTTTTAACCTCACAATCTCAACGACTAATTATCCCCCGCGGCGAAGTTTCCATGCACAAAGGCTAAAATGGCAAAACAATTTGCGTTTCACTTAA
Organism: Bactrocera minax; assembly: GCA_021498325.1. Taxonomy (NCBI): domain Eukaryota; kingdom Metazoa; phylum Arthropoda; class Insecta; order Diptera; family Tephritidae; genus Bactrocera; species Bactrocera minax. The sequence continues at coordinate 10,105,403 of JAKEEE010000001.1, read as the reverse complement.
TGGAACTTGTGAAGGACTTGCGAAAAAGGCGGAAATTAATAACTCAAAAGTTAAGATTCATTGTCAACAATTTCACAATTTGCGGGTGGTAAAATATTTTTTCAAAAAAATTTACAATAAATTATTGTAAATACTGAAGGAATAAAATATATTGAAAACAGAAATCAAGGTAATTATAAATTCGGTAATTTTACTTTATTTAGTTATCAGTTTTCATGTCATGTCATATCATGTCATGCCATATGAATGAATCCGATAAGGTGAAAGAACATTTTAGTATTCGTAATAAAAGTTTATAGAATTTTTCTATAACATTTTTCTACACTCCATAAATTCAAAAGCGCAGAATAGCTAGAGGTTTTTCGCAATTTTTATTTTTATTTATTGTATTCCTACCAACATTTTCCAGTTGATTGACTTATGAAATTTGTCTTCTCATTCGCTCGCTCCATAAGCTTTCGATTGGCAGTAATTTTTCTCTAATAGAATGTCTTTCAGCCAAGATGCATGTGGAAATTGAATACCATCCGTGAACATATTTAGAACATACATACACACATGTGACAAATACGTGGCTCTGATATGTGTACATATATTCTATATATATATTTGTACATTGTTCAACAAGTAAAGTTCAAGCATAGAAAAATGGCTGTTATTGACATCTGACTGTTTTAAGGTTAAGTGACAGTGTTAACACCAATACCCAAACACATGGGAGCATACTGAGACACAAATACATACCAATATTATTGTTCATATGTGATTTAAATGTTTTAACATTTTTCGATAAAAATATAAAGCAAGTGAATGGAAGACAAAATATCATCATCATAGTAGTTATTTAAGAAATCTCAATAGTTGCATATTTATTTACAATAAAACAATCATAAAGTACATGTTATAGAAAACTAATGTTGATGCTGTCGTACAAACAACAAAAATCTTTTTTCTCAGTTTTGTGGTATTTTATGAATCTTTTATTTTATAATTTTCAAATATAATGGGACCATTTTTTAAGAATATCTCCAACAGAAATTCTTCTTATTTAATTTTATTTCATTTATTTTGCAAAAAAAGTTACTAAAAATATACAAACAGGTGTAACTCTTCATACAAATATTTGACACTGAAAGCCTTCTTAATCCTATTTAACTTTATTATAGTAAATTGTTTATCAACATCACTGAATTAGAGTTTCTTAACAAGTAGCAGCGCTACAAAAAAATAATTTTCTTCCTAAACTTTCTTACAACAGCGTATTTCAGCTAATTAATTATTTTGCTTTAAAGTTTTCGAATAAGTGGCAACCTTTCTCTAAATATCTCCCATAGAAGTCTGTCTTATACGTATTTAGATTGATAATCTGATTTGATTTGTTAACATCCGTTTATCTCACATATTTAATTGAATAGAAATTTAAACAGATGGCAATTCCCCTAAAAAATGTTTTCAAGCCTAATTAAACCTCCTTGGTTTGATATATAGGTTGTAATAAATCATCTATCTTTTCAAGTTCGTTGAGCTAAGGTTTGAAAACAAGTTAGGATTTACTCTTAAAAGAAATTTTAAATTTAAGTTTTCTTTTTTTTTTGCATCGCTATTTTTCTTTTTCGTTTTTTGCTTTTCAAGAGTTGGCAACCTTTTAACTTATTTTACACCACTTACTTTACTATAATAATGCTGATTTTGCCAATTTTGAATTCAATATCCCTACCTCTTAATTTCTTTACATATTTTTATGCCATGAAATCATCCTTTACGTTACGATAACCAATCTCCAACTAAATTAGTAAACAATCGTAACCCAATGGTGGTGCCAAAATTCATTAAGTAGCTATAAAGGTAAAATTATCTAGGGGATGCAATCAATTTCTTTTATGTAGTAACACTGGAAATAAACTTTAACGTGGTCTTGAGGCCTGAATTTCATAAAATATTTGTTTGTATGTAAATATGTAGCTAAGTTAAGTGCATGGCCAATTGAGCGGGTGACTAAGCAGTGGGAAAAGTCTTTTATGTGTTAAATTGCTCTGAGTATTTTCAAACTGTGTAGGCGTTGAAACAGTGGTACTTGCTTACAAAGGCAAATATATACATATGTATATGTATATGAGCAGATATGTATAAATTGCTTGATAAGTTGAACAAATAACTTTGTAACTGTTTGTGTTTACATAATTTACTCAAATGTTTTACTTATTATTCGTTGCTTTTTTTTTGTAGATAATAAAGTAAGCGGAGGCGTTAATATTGTATATGAATATATATATAGACCTCACACAATTTTATTTCAAGCGCAATATCCTGCATTATATCGGAGATGAATTATAGCAAATACTTTCGTATTGCAATCAGTTGAGTATTTTTTGTAAAAGAAAAAACTACATCTTATTGTTAGATGTTTAGAATGTTATATATTATGTTATGTTAGAATATTTATTGTTGTTGTATCTATATGTTAGAACATTTCCTATTTATATGTTTGTATGTATTTCGCTTTCTCATTGTGTATACTTATGTATATCTGTATAAACACATAACAATATATAGTCGTTTATAGTCTCAGCACATGTGAACGCTTTTGATAGAAATTCATCCTCCTTGAAATCGTATTCACAGCACATTCGGGGTCAATCGCCGCTCAAGTGTTAAAAGACGTTTGTTATTCTTTATTAAATTGCAAAAATATGTATTTTTAGATATAAATATGCGAGAAACATTTGTGCGCATATGTATATGTCCTTGGGAAGGATTTGTATGATTTTGTATTATGCATACTTATTTATATACAAACTAAAAACGATTATTACATTTTATTCACCAGAAAATAATATTTTTAAGCTTTATTGAACTTATAAGTTTAAAAAATATATATAATGTTTTCAAGAAAAAATAAAGAAACTACTAACTAACGCATTGAAATAAATGCATTTTCTTACAAATCTCTCATTCACTGATTATGATCTCAATTAAATGTCAGAAGCTGTTACGAATGAAAGCTTCAGAAAAAATTCACTAAATTATTTTGGATGACCATAGAATGAGGTTGATGGAAATAGATAACATACAGATAGATTCATTCTGAAGATATCAAAGGGACGTGTTGGACATATCCTTCATGAATATTTGGGCATGCGAAAACTCTGTGCAAAGTGGGTGCCGCTTGGGCTCACAAGCGTCCAAAACCACCAACGAATTGCTAATTCTGAGCACCATCAGCTGTTCAATAGTTATTAACTTGAATAGTCGAATAAAATAAGTCGAATAAGTCGGTATGTTACCATAGATGAAAAATAGCGCCATCGTTTTACTCTGATGAACATAATCCAAAGCATGGAAAGAAGCAACTATCAGCTAGAAAAGTTTTCTCGCCTATATTTTGAGATGCGCCTGGAATGTTATATTTTGAAAAGTAAAAAAACATTAACAACCAATATTGTAGAGCCTTATTGGAAGAGGAAGAAATTACTGCAACATAATGATAATGCACCACCAGTAATGTGTCCAGTCCAATCTATGAAAAATATAACTTTTCTTCAGTATCCATGAATTTAGGAATTAAATTCTCTGGATCTGGCCCAAATGGATTTTTCCTGTTCTCAGGCTTAATTATAATGCTCGCTGGAAGAAGTTTAAGAGCAATCAGAAAGTAATTGTGATAACTTTTAATAGACAAACCGTAAGTTTGGCAATGACATTTTTGAAACCAAATAAAGTGAAGGAAAAGAACATTGAACATTTTTGCTTTGGCCTGTTTAATATGGCTTGATTGGAACAATAGACTCCTTTTAAATATATTCTTCATCACTACATAAAATATTTGATAATTTTGTGATAATTTAGAGCAACATAAAAAGAATAGAAAGTTATAATAGCAAATAAGTAAAAGAGACCAATAAAACATATGTGTACATATTCTCTTTCCACTTTTCATTTTCATTACCAGCAAATTTCTTTGATATTCCTAATAATTTTCGTAAATAATTATCCTTAAAGAAGATAAAAGGGGACAGTGCAACTTTTGCACATTTAATGGGACTTTTAGAAATATTTCAACTGTTTAAACGCCCACTGGTCCTACAACTAAAAAATAAGAACGAAGTGAGCACGCATGGTAGCGTTTTTGACGATGCCCTGGTTACGTCATTTGAAGTTGTTTGCGCCTACATCGCTTGTACATACATATGTATGCATAGTGTGCGCCACGTTGCGTTTTCATTATTGCCGCGCTTGTGTCGCAGTAAAATTTTCGTGCTGCTATAATCGTATTTATCCTTGGCAATTTGCAAGCTATGTCGTGCTGGTGGCATGTTGCCTGCTTTGTGGCAGCGTGCGCGTCGTCAGCTGTCTGACGTATATTTATGGTATAGTGTGAAAGCGCGAAAATTAAATTTTCGCTTTGAACTTCGTTATTGTGTATTTGATTGCGTCACAATTTATATATAAAAAAATATAGATTTTTCAATAGACTCTAATTTTATTAGGCGTTATTACGCCTACTGTTTTGTATATGTAGTATTTTGAAGCATATTCATAATTGCATAAGGTGCATAGCGGCACCTATAGCCGCTAATAATTCGTAATCAATTGCTGATTCTTCTTCTGCTGTTTAACACGTTTTAAATTGCAACTAGTCAACATATACAATACAAATACTACGCAATTATTTTGCTCGTAATTTTCAAAGCAATAAAAAAAATCAACAGTTTTGCAAAGTACTATTTGGGTGTTAGTGTTTAAAAGGGTCTTGGGTTGAATTTTTATCGAATCTAATACTTTTCCACTAAGATTTTTAGTCTCTTTCAATTTCATATATATTTTAACGCATTAGGTTCACTAAAACTTTGTTCCTTCATTTTGAAGTCATACTCCTCAAAATATGCTTCAAATAACTTTAGCTATGATAGTCTTTCAGAAATTTCAGTAAAAAATCTAAATGTTATGTACTTCTACGATAGCCGCTGTATATTTAATAAACAAACTACTAATACAAAGGTTATGGTGTCATAAAAACCCATTTTGCCACCTTAACATGCAAGCAGTTCCACTTATATAGGCTTCAAAATTTATTACTAGTACTAATTTTTGCAATTATTTATCGTGAAAACAGTTAACTTTCGCTTGCACTTTTCTTTTGTAGATTTTTACGATAAAAAATTAAAAATAACACCGTTAATTATTATATTTAAATTCATTCACTTTGGCACTTTACTATCGCAAAAGCTGTTATACAAACTGGTTTTTATGACGCACACACATCTGTGTTTTTACACACCTACGCTTTATTAAGTTAAAACGCGAATAGCCATGCAATTATATGATTCTGTGTGTGTGTGTGTGTGTGTTGATACATGTAAGCATTTTTGTGTGTGCATGGATTTGGTGAATGCTTTTATCCTCTCGAAATCGTTCATGTATAAAGTACCTACTTGCATACTTTGCTCGCATGAATTTGAATAGGCGTTGCTCCTAAATGTAGGCACGCAAGCATGTGTGCATGTAAGTAAACGGGTGTGTTTTTTTCGAAATATAGTGCTTTTGCTTCAAATAACATATGGAAATAAAATGAATTGGATATTATGTTGGCTTTATTATTTAGCAAGTTTTATGGAATTTTGTGTTTTGATTGAATTTCGGGCACGTCACCACCGCGACTGTATCCTATGAAGACCATCGGACCGACAGATGTCGTACCACAACTCAAAACCAAAAGAAAATTAAGAATTATTTACCTATAGAGTTCAGAAACGAATGATATCTTCGATATGGAAGTGGCAGTACACCAAAATTTTTTGTAGAAACAAGGGTGCATGGAGACTATTTTCGGGATTATTCGCATGTAAGGCCAACAATTGGCATATTTACTATACGTAGCCGCTAAGCTAGAAAGTGCGCATAAATCTCAAACATATAATATATTCACTTTGGCAGCTGGTCATCCCTCTCTGAAATTCTATAACTCTGAAAAAACACCCTTTGTATATGCATTTTATTTATGCATAGACACGTGTAAGCGCGCTTGTATTCGAACACAGTGCTTGAGGTTAATGTTTTGAGTTAGTGTTTGTATGTGTAAATTGCACCACTTTGCATCTACAAAGCGCTGTTATAATACACAGTATCACCTTATATGTACGTACGTATGTGGATTACGGCACTCCTACGTAAACTCAGTTGTTCGCAGCTAATAAGCTGTAATTTCTACTTTACGTTGTTAAGAATTATGAGCTAGTTAAAGTTTGGCGAAATCTAATAAATATATTTATATAGGAATATAATAAGTATTAAACATTTTAAAATATAAAATCATTTTACCGAAATTGGTTTGTAAGTAAATCTTTTAAAGATCTCCCAAAAGAGTCTCATTTTCCAATTAACTGCAAATACCTTTTTTATTAGCCGCCAAGCAGTGACAAACCACCGAGTACATTTCTGAAATGAAGGAGTTTCATACAAAACCTGAGTGAGGGTGTCCTAAATGTGTGAAAGAAGTTCAATGTCTGTCAAAAGGTGTGAGCTCTTATCATGTGTGGATATATAATACATGAAAAATTCTACAAAGATGTAAACGGTATAACAACTTAAAAACTGACTTGCTTGACTGGTTTTAATTGTCTTCTCGATGATTTATGAACAAGAAGCAACGAAAAATACTTGTTTTTTGTAAAACGGCCCATAAAGTGATACTTGGATCACCTAAGCTAAAATATTCGGGCCGAAATTATACCCAATAGATAGTGGTAGCATCGAGATGTTCCTTAAATTCCTCTTTACAATATGTTCATAAGTATTATGAATATTTATTACATCTCTATTATATAAATGTGAGTATACATAACTGTACAGTAGCAGTCTAGTGCAAGGTTTTCATTTTGTCAAATTCAATGACGCTAGATAGAGCAGTTTCGATGAAATGTGGTTCCTTTCCGTAAGCAAATTTTAAACAAAATTCAGTTTCATTGAAAAAATTTTTGGATATTGCATTGGTATCATAAATTGCTATAAAAATGAAATAGCAATAGTTTTCATTGATTTGAAGATCATTGTCATTACATTTTACATAATAAATTAACTCCATCAATGGGCAATAATCCTTAGCGTTCATAGGTATATAAGTTGTTACTCCTTATAAGTAAAATGCGAATATTTCATTTTCTTTTTTAGTGTCGCGAAGCAAACCCAAGAACCTCAAGTATGCTACAAATTAGAATGAAAACAAAAACAAGATTTATTTCTATAGCAGTCAGTAAATATATGCCGTTATATTGCATGACGTTTATTTAATTCAGCCAAATACACATAAGGCTATTAGCTCCGACTTTGTTGAACCAAAATAAAATAAAGTTTAACAAAGTTTCAAAACGATTCAGATATATGAATTTTCTTAACGCATATAGACAGGCAGTGATTTATAGAAACGCAGTGACTTACTCGTATAAAATCCTGCTTGTCGAAATAATTAATAAAATTTAATCAAAACATGAAATTCTTCAGAAAAGTTGTGATACTTCACAATTATTTGTGTAGATGAATATATTTCTGATGTTAATTTAGAATTATGTTTAGAATATGTAGTCAGAAAAATTTTTCGTGTATCACTCTGTCGGGAAATAATATATATAAAGCATAATATTAACACAAATCACCAATAATAAATAAATAAAATAATCTTTCTATAAGCACAAACATATGCATATGTATGGAGATATGTATATTTAAGCTTCTACGAAATACATATTCGCCAAATATTGGCCACATGCAATCGCAAATCCAACACCTGCCAGAATATTACGTATACGCTACGGTGTCGCTACTTACACAACCACTACACTGAAAAGTTGAAAGTGAGAATTGAATGCAAATGCTGTTAGTGCAACAAGGCGTGAGAAACGAAAATGTCAGATAAGACACTGAGCTCACAATTGAAAATAAACAACGGAATTAATACAGTGAAAGCGCAGTAAACCATGAAGTGAAGAACGTATGTATATGGTTCGAAAAGAATGGGGTATGTGAAATATGGTCTCACACGGAAACTGTTGCGTCCTTAAATAATATGCGCGGTGTTAACGGTTATTTTCTAGTATAAGTTTACAAAAGTATATCACTGTGTGCACTTGGATATTCGCAAATATTTGAAGCGTTGGCATTTGTGTTGGTGGCGCAAACAACGAAATGCAATTTCAACAGGAAGTGCACACGCAACGGTATGTGAACAATTTTATATTGTCGAACTAAGAGCTCAAGCCAATACAAAGAAAAAATTAAAAACAAAGAAAAATCAACACAAAACCAACAGTGTTCGCATGGTAAAGTTAAACGTAAAGCTGATAAGTATTTGAACTGTTGAGGAGACACTCCCAACGCATTGAATTTTATAGTGAAATACTCACCCAGAGACACACATATATTTAGCTAGCGGATTTGCGGTAGCTTGATGTGTGTAGTTCTACAAAAAAATACTTATAATCAAATTGAAATTGTGCTAAAGTAAGATAATGTGCAAGTGAAGTGAAAAAGAAACACAGATAAGAAAACGTCAGTCGCATAGTTTCTTAATAAATATGTGAAAAATACTTGAAAAAAGGTAAACAGTATATTTGGCATGGCACTTACTAAAATATCTGTATTCTATATACTCGTATGGATACTGTAAATGAAGTTGACATCTTTTGGAGAAAGGGTATCGGAGATTGGGCCTTACATAGGCCACAGACACAGACAGCAAGAATTAGATTTTTTGCTTGTGTAATCTCTAACAGCCAATTTTTTTACAGGTCACTCCATCTAACTAGCAATGGGCTTTAAGCTAACTAAGTACACCCCCACGAGAGCAAAATTGTGGGTTAGTATTATCGCGCATCGGTTTTGCAACGTGCTTGTGCCAATAGTTTAGATTTGTTTTGTTTTTTGTATTTTTTGCAGCAATGCAACCCACTTGTACTTCCTTCCGCTTACAATTCACTAAAAAAAAATAAAATAAAAAGCTTAAAAGGAAATGGCCAAAAAGCACGAAACCTCTTCAATTTATTTTATTTTATTTTTTTTTTAATTTCGATAAGTAGCTCAATGTTTAAAGTCAATTGACGATAGTAAGTTACGCGTGTGTTTGCGTCGTCAAAGAAAACGATTTTATAAATTTTCAAAAATTGCACCGGAAATTATCAGTAAGCAGTGTGGGTAACTTTTAACGAGGTTTAATATTATGCAAGTATATTTCTTTTACATTTTCTGAAGATCTGTCATTTTAATACACATACGTCTATTATTTTCAAAAACTCATGCGCGAGTTCGAGTTAAAGAACTAATATATAATACATTAATATATATACCGATTTGATCCATTGTAGGCAATTTTATCTAGCCAACGTATATATTGAGTAGTGAATTGGATACCTAAAAGACTAACCAGAACAATCACGAAAAGTATATACCAAATTTAGCTATTTTAGGAAGGGAGCTGCTGGTGTCCGTGCTATAAGGTTATTACGACAATGCCTTGTAAAAAAGTTGATAGAAAATAACTGTAGCTCAATTTTTTCAACTAACACCAGGTACGCTGATTCTAGACAGTGTTTCTATGAGAGAACGCCACTAAAATTGAATGCATTTGTTTTGTAGTTAGACCTAACCTTGAAAAGGCGTACGTCTAAATTATATTATATGTAAGATATTGTGTTTTAAGTGACTCAATTTTTGATATTTTGAAAAAAATTGGTGAAAAGGAATTTCATACCTTACTGAAACATTATTTGCCCAAAAGGGACAGTTACTGACGGTATCATAAAGAGTTCAGGAAATGATTTTTGAAAGCCGTAAAATAAAATCGATTGGGAGAACAGATACTACAAAAATATCAAAAGAGGAATGAATATTTGCTCTGTTTCGGCTTGGGTTTGTTCAACTGTATTATACCCAATTTTTGTGTCGATTTATGAAAATCGATGAAGCAGGACTTGTTCATAAGGCCAATTAAACTTGAGTGTATCGCTAGAGATAATCGATTCCAAACCATAAAAAGACGCAACAATCTATTAGTAAAGTTATAGCAAATATATTTTAAGCCGCCAGCACCTATTCCTTTTCTCAATTCTGTAGAGAATGCTCGCAGGAAAGGTAATCACAGAGTCTGAGGCCAAATTCGCATCAAAATATATATCATATTGCAAATATGATACCACAAAAAATCGTTGTAATCAGTGTATCGACTTCGATGGGATGAATAATAGAAGTTTTGCAGGAAAAAAATTAAAACGATACCAACTTTTCAGCTTATCTGATATTGATATCGCCCTAATAATAATTTCTTGGATTAATAATAATATCTTCTTAAATTATATTTCGATAACATTACTTCAGATACTTTAAACTGTAATATCAATTTAGAGCTGTAAACTGAAGTGGTTCACTGAATTAGTTAGCAACATAAAAAAATTTTATATAATTGTGTATTGCATTGTTGAGTCCAGCAATTTCCATTTGTTTCAGGAATGCTGTAACACATATGTACGACTATGTAGTATGTAGGTAGTATACGAGTATGTATGTAAATAATCACAAAGATTCCAGAGAACTCCACAAGGAGCAATCACACAAACAAAAGCAAATTGCGAATAATTTGTCATAATAAATCAAACATTGCCCCTATTAAGTTTGAATGGAGTTACAAGAATTGATTAAAATTAAGTGTAATGAACTCTCTCAGCTGACTAATTCAGAGTCAGCTCGTCGCCAGAGTAATGCAATAAAAATTAATTACGTGAAGGGTAATAAATTCCAATGTTTAAATGTAACTAAACGATATACAGTAGGGACGGTTTTCAATAAATACAGAATTTTCAATAAAAAAGTAATTATTAAAGCCAAATAATGATATTTTGCTTATTGTCCGCATTTTCATAACATTATTATAATTGGTGAAAACATCGAAGCGCTTTATTTGATTCCAGTTTGTTATCGCTCACATAGTTTATTCATTCCACTAAATTTATTTACCATATACTTTTAGTGAAGACAACTGAATAACAATACTGTATGAAATGAATATTCGTTTTCAAAGCACAATCCTCTTCGAAGCTTAATGCTAAACAATGGCTTGTGAGCTAAAACACTACATCTGAGCTCAAGCATGCAGCGATGAAATGATTTCTTAGCTCCTTGTGAAATATTTCCTTTCTGTTTTACTACCAAATCCCACTTTTCATCTGTTATTGTGCTGCACATATTATTCTTGTGCGCCAAAGCTGGTGTCACCAGCTCAAGTATGCTCAGCTCAATTGACTTGTTATATTAAATGAAAATATTTGCATGCACCATAAGTCAACAGCTTGCTATGTGGTCATACCGTGAATGCGAGCACATATATAAAGGAGATTTGTAATGGAGAGTATTCACAATGTACTTATGGATGATCAGCACAGCAAAAGCCAAAGTGTAAGAGACAGAATATAGCCTCAATGTGAATATATAGTATCAATGTGGAAAATCCGCAGCATCTGATATTGCAGTCTGTGACCGCAATAAAATAAACAGAGAGATTTTCCTTGCAGAATATTCATATGTCTCTTATGCATTTGCTTTATCTTAAAGGGAAAGAATTTGAATGGAAACATATTCTAGTGCTATTTCATAAATGCCCTAATAATATATGAAACAAATCTAACTTCATAATGAAATATATTTGGATCAAATATTATACTAGGCAGTGTTATACTTAGAGCTTAGAACAACTTAATAATTAAAAATTTTTGACATTCCGAACAACCCAACAAAGTTGAGTACATTTTTATACTCCCTCAACATGTTGTTGTAACACTTAGAACTAAACGAGTTAGATATAGACATATATATATATACAAATGGTCAGTATGAGAAGAAGAGTTGAATTCCGAGTGACTATCTGTCCGTCCGTCCGTCCGTCCGCCCGTGCAAGCAATAACTTGAGTAAAAATTACGATATTTTGATGCAACTTGGTACACGTGTTTGCTGTCACTGTAAGACGGTCGGTATTGTAGTTAGGCGTAATTGGACATCTGCCACGCCCACAAAATGTCATTAATCGAAAACAGATAAAGTGCTATAACTAAGCAGTAAATTAAGATATAAACATGTTATGTAGTATAGAGGATCCTAGTAGAGCGGGGCATATGTGGGCAAAATTTGTGTAAAAGTGGTGATGGCCCCGCCCCCAATAGGTCTAATATATGTATCTCGGAAACCGTTAAAGCTGTATCAATCAAACTTGCACCGAGTAAATTTTTCGAGCATCTCTTCATATACTGAGGAAACTAGTAAAATCGGATAATAACCCCGCCCACCTCCAACACAAAGGTTATGTTGAAAAGTACTATAATTGCCTTAACTCGCGTGAAGGAACACGTCAGAATCATTAAATCTTACAAAAAATATGATACGGAAGGGTTGCATAGGAATCCGTGTAAAGTTTTGTCGATGGGCATGGCACCACCCACTTTTAGGAAAAATCCCACGTCTCAAGATCGTCTTAACCGATATCAACGCGTAGTGAAAATAGACCAAATCGGATAAAAACCACGCCTACTTCTCATATAGCAAAATTTTAAGTTTCATCTGATACTTTCACTTTAAGGTAGATAAATCAAACATCAATTAAGATATTGGAACAAAGCTTTCCATGAATAGTACATTCAAGCTATGGCATCTCATACGTAAAAATAGTTGATATCGGATTATAAATTTTCAAGCCCACAGATACCCAATAAATGGACCTCAGTACCTCTATCTGACTTTTTACCGAAAATATCGGTAAATCTGCGAGATATTGTAATGAAATTGGAAAATTGTCTTAATATGATAATAACGTGCTCTTGCGTCAAAAATGGCGAAAATCGGGTAAGCACTTCACATAGCCCCCATATATTAAATGTAAGGATTTTCAACCTTCCTGTAGACTTTATACCATATATAACGGTCCATATATGAGTTATCTCTTTGAACTTCAGAGAGCGTCTGTTATCTCTTTCCGATAACAGTGTGTCCTTAAGAATATGGAATATGGATATGGTTAAAATCGTGTAAGCACTTCCCCTAGCCCCGATGTACTTAATACAAGGATTTTCAACCTCCGGGTAGACTTTAAATCATATATTTCGATCAATATGTAAGATATTTTAGCAAAATTAAGCGAACATATAATATCGGATATACCATAGTTTACAGCCGAAAACGTGTGACATCGGTCAACCAATTATCCCTGCTCCCATATACCACATGTAATTATTTTCGCTATTCTGGCGGACTTTATGCCGAATATGTCGGTCACTGCGTGAGTTACTTTCACAAAAGTGGATAAAAACATGTTCCCTAATATACTTGAATAATGAAAAGTGTTAATGTGATCAGTGCAGATCTTCCTCTATCCCAAAAATGCCCGATATAAGAATTCCGACTTTCAACCTTACTTTTAACCGTCTATGTTGGTCAATATGTGTGATATTTTAATGAAATTAAGTGGATATGTTTTCTTAAACACAATGTGATTTCGCGCTAGATATGAAAGAAATCGATGTAGGTCATGGTCTAAGCCGCTTATTCCTAAAAAATTATTTCCTTTTCTCTGGTTGACATTTTCCTTATGTACCTAATATATTTATTAAACCACCTTGACTCATTATTCATTAAATTACTTTTGAGTTAATTTGATAGATTTTAATATAAATATCTCTGATACAAAGTAAAATACAACAATCATCGACTGATCGAATGATGATATCGACTATGGACATCCGAATCGGTTTTGAAACGGAACATTGCAAAGCAGTAGAATCAGAGTGTTTTTGAAATATTTCAAAGTATGCCAATTCAAACGATCTTGTTTCCTTCCAGCTCTAAGTATACAGTTAGTCTTAAGTGATTTATGAGCTTTGTTTTGGTATTTTTTTAGAAATTCAATTTAAAACCTAAGACTTTTAACTTTATAACGACTTTTAATAAGGAAATGCTTTGTCATTTCTTTGCTTCTTCATTATTATGTTATCTATATTGCTAGCTATATAGTTATCTATATAGTAGCATATATTTATGTGCATGCTCATGTGTGTCAGTGTATAGAAGTGGGTATTCTGCGAGAAATGTTTCATCAATTATGCGTAGCATGCAACGAAATATGTTCAATCACGATTGACGAAGAGCGTATAAATTTAATCAGCAGAAAGTTAAAACACCCACTCAGTGGCAGCTCAGCGAAACAAAGTGCGAAATATAAAAATACTGAAGTGACAATTCTAATACAATTTACTGGTATGCATAACGGTGTATGCACTTTTATGCGTTCGTATGTCAAGCAGTTCATAAGTGCACAGATAATGATTTATAACAGGCACAAATTACGGTTTATATACGTATGTACAGATGAATGTGTGTAGCAACAAATAACATGTTGACGCTAACGCTAATTCATGTTATCTGTAACACTGTAAGACACTCGCACACACGTGCATACACAACGAGCACATCCCCACACGCATTATTAAAGAGCGCTTCATGCACCCTCTACACAAATATTGCTTCATTTGTCGTTACACAGTCAGTCATTAGCATGTATGAATTTCATATTAAATATGCATCAAAAATCGTTCAATTAGTTCACCACGTAGGCAACGATTTGTAATCAATTATGCCAGCTACATACAGACATATCCGCATGTATATATGTAAGTGCTGTTTACAAGGGATTCAGCAAAAAAACAAGATTTGCATGCAGTTAATGTCGATAGCAATGTCAGGAAATAAATGGAGAATAATGACGTTGGGCGGAAGTAAACAAAAACAATAAAAATACACTAATTTTGGAATTTCTAGACCGTAAACATTGGAGGGTAATGAGAGCGCTTGACTTTTGCACCCATGCACAACGGTATTAAAACGTAAATATAAGAGAGAGATGAGAACTCCAATCGCATTAAAAATAAAATTTGCTTATGCTATACTTAATTTTATTTAAATTCTATATGTATCTTCAATCATTGGGATTATTTGATGTTTGCTTTTGAGTGTAGCTGAGGTATGAATTTTCAGATGCCATGTGGTATGAGTAACAATTGCACAGTATGAACCATTTCCACAACAGTCTGGCCTACATAGCCGATATGACACGAATCCAAAGGCGGATTCCTCAAATAAATTGAGATGTGTTTTCTGCTACCACGATGACAAGGGCAACAAAAACAAAATTAAACTGTTTTTAGGGGAAGCTCATTTATAACAAAGGCAATAAATATTGTTAACATAAAAGTTACATCTTCAATATTCGGATATAAATACAATATAATTAGCTTTCTAACTGTCGCTTACTCATTTGCAATATTTTGAGATGAGTATCTCTTACGTGTGGTTTTCTTTTAATTATCTGACCAACGCAAATGTTTTCATATCCGAAATATATTCAGATATTTGACAAATATATAATTTTTGCTTCTATATTCGTAAGGATTTCAGTGCTCAACATGTGGCACTCATACCCTCACTTCAATCGAATAAAGCTTAGAAACCATCACACTTTTTAAGTAGTAACTTTCCTACTTACTTTTAGAAATTTATTTTCAACCAAAATTAACCCATCCTATAGAAACATTTATTTCGAAATTCTAAGTCTACTAATTACTCTCCATATTTTCTACTCTCAAAGTATATTTCTTTGACAATTTTGTGGTTTTTTCTGTATAAATATTTAGTATGAGGCTTTAACTTACAGGAAAGCACTAGACTAGAGACATGCGACTCCCTACCTACATGCGAATAAAAGAGGATTAGAGATTAAGGCAGAATCTTAACAAACAACTAGGTAATAGCTTTTGAAAGAAGCTGGTCATTGTTCACAGCTTAGTAAGCCACTTCAAAACCATCCAATGTATAGTGCTTAGAAATTTAAGTTTGCATTTTTTTGGAGCTTCGCAGAACTTTACCTATGCGGCAAATGCCTACTTTCTCAACTAAAACTAAATGTTTGAAGTACCTTCACATGCGAATTGCATAACACACCCATTATAACTTTCTCAATATAAAGACGTTTAATTACATATATACGAACACATTCAGGCGCAGGCATAGTTTTTATCATTGAGTTAAAAAGGCGTTCATATTCTCAAGGCCTTTGCGCCATATTTACAATAATTACAGTGTGTTAGGTACGTATGTACATAGGTAAACATTTGCCTTTTTACAGTATTTTACGCTCATGCAATCGCTTCTACTGACTTAATAGCTAAAATGTACTTTTTTGGCAACATATTGGCAACAAACTGAACGTCGCCAAGATACACCCACGAAGATTTTCTTGATAACGACGACCCAACTAATATTTGCGGTTTCGTAATACACTCGTACATATATTTACTTATAAGTCTGGCAACACATGTTGGCACATTGTTAGTTGTAGGCGTTGCACTGAGTTACAGATTGCATGGTTTTTGGCTGCCTTGCAGACTTAACAGACCTTCCTTGCCATGCTTGTACAGACATACACACATGCATATGTATAACACTATGCAAGTGGCTGTATGTTTGTGCGCATGTGTATCCATACGTTTGTACTTGTCAAAGCGACATTGGCAGTGGCAATGACTGAGCCAATTTTTCTGCTTTAGCCTTTCACTTGGCATAGTTAGCGATCTTTTTAATAAATAATAAAATTGGCAACATGACAAGTCTGTGATGATTACCTTTGAAGAAATTCCCTTTGTATTTTGACTTCACGATCAATTGCTTACATTGATATGTGTAAAAAATTTTCGAATTGAAATGATTGTCAAAAATCGAGTTGCTTAACTGGTAACATGTACATTTAAGTTACAAAAATTTAACCCTAAATATGCTTCGCCATGTTTAATATTTTGAAAAAATATTTGTTTTACACAAGAGAAATGTGGTTAATCAAGAAAATCAAAGAAATATTTTTTTCAAATTCATTAAAGAACACAATCACAATATTATTTGATGAACTCGAATTACTGTTTACTAGTTACCAATCCAAGCAGGGTTAGAGCGCTGAATATTTCGACAGAATTTACATAGTCAAGTCAAGTCTCCATTTATAGCAGAATAAGAATTAAAATTGTCTCCCGAAATTTGAGTGATCCTTGCGCAAAGTCATTCTGAATACTGCAGCAGATTAAACTCCTACTTACCCAAGCTAGACTCTAACATATCCAATATATAAAATGTCCCAGTGAAAACTATTCATATAACATTTCTCTTTGGTTCAACACCTGTGACCGCACCTACCACTACTCCGACTCCTGGACCTCCCTATCATTAGATAACTTGGATGATAATTGACTTACCATTCTCCCAAGCAGGGTTGCATATAGCCGCTAGAAGAGTTATCATAGATGGTTTAGGCCCATACACCGATTATTTTGATCTTCCAACCCTTTAATAATACTTTTATAATACGATACATCTGTTGTTTCTAGGTCGCAGGTTGTAGGTCCCAGTCTTGGTGATTTCCTCTTCATTGCAATTAAAGTTCTTTCCAGCAAGCATGCTCTTGAGGTCTTCTTGAAAAGGATCCATGAAAATTAGTTCATGTGCATGCTAAAATATAGAAGTCATTAAAATTTCTGATTAACTGATAATTATAAATATTTTAAAGAATCATAAGTTAGTAAATACTAACATTATATTATAGTATTTACTTTTTACCATATGATTTTAGGAATCAAGCAATTCAATGACTTTGCCGATGATTGCTAAATAAATTTCCATAAAGTCACTCATACGACGTGGCAACATAAATTGCATACATTCAAATTCATTCATTTCCTTACACAGTCGCGTCGAAAACAAACTTTTGTTGCACATCGAGAAAGTCACTTCTTACGCTTCTTTAGCAAACCGTGAATGTTCTTGCTGTAACTGACAATTATTGCCACAACGACATTGTAACTCAAGGTCAATGCCAGCTAACCAGTGAACAGTAAAACGATTTACAGCTGTATTCTTCAAAATAATGAAAATACAATAAAATATCTGTAACAATAATAACTGCAAAAGTAGTATGTATGGCTTTAAAAGCACTAAGGGCAAACCAAGTAACCTCAAACCTTAATACAGATTAGGGTGGACTTACCCGCTAAATGCACTCGTGCGTATTCATACGAACATGTATGTGTGTAATACGTGGTATTACTTAACAATAGCGGTGGTGTTTGCTGCGCTCGCCTTTGTCTCAATATTTTATTTTTTTTTTGTACTTTTATTTTGCAAATTTCCAGTCCTTTCTCGCTTTTTGTCTAAATTTGAACGCAACTTTGTGCTTTTCACAACAATTTCATTTCTTGAAATTCTCATTCAAAACTACTTCAAGTACATACATACATACATACATGCATACAATTTGCAATGTTTCTAAGCCGCCTACAACAATAGCTGCATCTAAGCGTTGCATGCAATTCAACCAAGCTCTCTTGCCATTTCCGGCACTTATAACAAACAGCTTTACTACTACTAAGCCACCCGCAAACGTTTACTCTTTCCTAAATTTCATAGTGCCGCCAACATAACGACGTCATCAGTAGCAGTTCCATTGTTGCTGCAGCCCCTATTATATAAGCATTTGTAACAAGTTGCAATACACCCACTTGTTTATAAACGTTTAGCAAATAACTGTTTGCATACGAGGTCTACTATATATGTATGTATTTAGAGCGAATTAAAATGTTAAAAAATAAAAAAATTCTAGATGTTATCCGACAAACTGAGAGACCTACAAGTTTTAGGGTGCTTCCGATGGGCCGATGAATTTTATAGGCAATGTTTTGTATCTCGCAGGTTGAAGATAGCTCTCCGAGGAGCAATCGAGATTAAATTAAAGCTTTTCACAATGTAGTCTTTGTAGTCCCACTGGTATTTTATTTCATAATCCATCGAATAGTCCCGCTACTGCTCGCTAAGTTGAGGAGTTTTCGGGAAATCTTTTGAATGGGCTGTGAGTCTTGATTCCTACCTCTGTATATACTTTTGTGACATCTAATAACAGTTACTATTATTATTATTATTGCTGCTGTTGTTGTTGTTATAGCGACAGAAACAATCCCCAAATAATAACTTCAACAATTTGAGGAATACTGCCGAGCTGTCCGTATATGGGTATAAATTCAGGTTCGTATCGGTTATTTAGACAGTGTGAGAACTGTTATGGGAACGATTGGATATTTGTTGTCCTTGTGACTTATTGTTGCTTAATAATTCTAAATACGCAATATAATTAGATTTTATCATAACACCTTTCACTTCTTAATTTACGGAAAGTTTCGTCGTAACACTAAGCTATAATATATTCATTGTTCCTTAGTATTGGTCAAGCCTTGGCCAGCTGTTTATGATTTCATATACTTATTAAAATTTGAGTAATATTTAGAAATCGCCATCTTGTCTAACTGTTAATCTGGCGTTCTTGTATTCCGAATTATGAACAATGTTTTTTCTTGCTCAAAAACTCCATAGAAGCTTTTTAAGTGCCTCAAGGTGAATTGAAAACAAACGAAAATCATGTATTCTGCACTTGTGTCCAGTGTTCAAAATAAATTCGCTACAACCCTTTTACTCATATGGAAGAATATTTGTAACCCCGTATTTCTTTGATTTTATATGGTAATATGCAAATGATTTTTCTTCCTTATCCCTTTCTGCTTTCATATTTATTCTATTTTTTCCACACTTTGAAAAGACCCATATATTCTGGCTTACATACTCATATACTTCATGGTATTTCGTATATGCTATAGGTACAACGTATATATTTCTTTATATACATATAGTAAATGCATTGTATGAACTACTTTTTGTGCTATCACACTATCGTTTTGTCATTATATTTAGTTCCTGTTGGTGTAATTGTATCCATTACGGCTAAGCTGGTCTCATGGTATTCAGAAAAGAACAGCGCTCTTGTTCTGACGTTGAGTGAGTGCTCAGTTTCATAATGATTTAATGACTAAAAGATGTGTAAAAAACTTGTGGGGAAGAGCGTTTTTAACAGCCGCAAATATGCGTGGTTGTCAGCGGGTTACTTAAGGCAAGGCAAGTTTACTACTTTTATATAAGCTTTAAAGTTGGGAATAAGTGAAAGAATTAAGTATTTTATTTGCAGAATGCATGATATGAAAAGTGACAGTGGATGTTTTATGGTACAGTAGTAGTTATAGAAACAGTAATGGAATAAGTAACAGAGTAAAAATTATAAATTAAAATTGTATATAATATATATATAAAATTTTTATGTATATTTCTCTCAACTCTTCTCTCTTCATACAAACTCTCAACGAGATGTAATAAAATAAAAATTTATTTACATGATAAAAAAATACAATAAAAAATGATATACAATAAAACCTCCCGAGGCCGACAAAAACGTCTTGCTCAGACATGTAGCAAAGTCCTTTCTTTTTAATGGGATCGTATAAAGTTTTATATAGGGTGAAATCTGGCGAATTTCTTTCGCTTTTTTGTACTTTTGAATAATATTACACTATATATTAAATAAAATTTAATTACTAAAATGAAATTTAACCGAGTCACAGAGTCTATTAGCAACCAGGTTAAAAAGGTTGGCCTAAATCTCAATCGGGTTCCTTATACTTTCAAAAGTAATTAGCAACTGCGGATAGTTCCAACCTTAATTATTGCGTTTATTTTTTCAAAAGAGCCTGGAACAAAACCGAAACCATTTCTGATGCTTGACCGATCGGTACTGTGAAAGAAAGTCGTCTAATAAACAACCTTGTTAGCAAATTGTTTGAAGCTATTGAGGCTTATTACTTTAGATATGAAGGAAAAAACTCGAACGCCACAGAATTTTTAATTGTGAAATTTCTTGCGTAAATTCTTCTCGAAAAAATAAATATTTCATAGATAAATGTATAAATTTCTTTAATTACTTCTGCAAAACGCCATTAAATAAATTCTTATCAATTTCATCTTGTTTAATTTTATTTGCAGGAAATGGGTTAATCAACGAGGCTGAATTCCTGCAATGGGTGGGCCGCATTCAGGCGTTACGTGATGAACAGCAGCAACAACAACAACAGCAAGAAGAGAATGCAAGCAAACCGGAGGAGAACGATGATGTCACCGAAGATTTAATCGCCGCATTTAGGTGAGTCAAGTGAATACATACATTGGTAAGAGTGTTATACATAAATGCAACAAACTCTGCTATCTCTCTTGTAATCGATTCTTAGAATCTCGCCTGAGCTTAGTATTAATTAAAGGTGGGTCAATAATAAATAAGGACTAAATGTTTGTGTGTCATCGGGCGTATGGCTTCTGCTTTAAGTGGCGATATTAAAGTGCTATATGTTCTTATATAAGCTTTAACGTACACTCAAGCAAAACAAAATATATATACCGTTGTATATATATATCTATTATATGTGTATATATAAACTCGGTCAATTAGAACTGCCTTAGTTTGACGCCATTTCTCTCTCTTGCTGTCGCGAGCAAGAATTTGTCGGTTTTGTTGCCGCTATGCAACTCCAGGCAAAATAACCGGTTTAAAACACAATGTAAGTAAGCCAGCGTAATGTATTGTACAAAGAGACATTTCCATTTGTTTTGTTTAACAGTGTTTTGGCAATAAATTACATTTTCCGGTGATTAATAATTTTTCGTAGTATGAATTATGGAACTTTTACGTTTACATCTCATCAATATTTAAAGCTAGCTTAGATAAAATTCGTAGGAACAATGCAATTCACCTGTGCTATGATGAAGATATAGGGGCAGTCGGGTAATAACCATCCCCACTACCCTTATAGTGTAGCTTATTGTTTATAGCTAATACGAGTGTGAAAACTCTTCGACGAATTACGAGAGAACATAACATTAGGTAGGAAGAATGAGAGGGATATGGCACTATATACTATATACTATATGGCATATACTGTCCACTTTTACAGGGAATTACATGCCTCAGAAACTGCTCAATAAATTTGAACCTAAATAAGCATAGTTTTTAAAATTGATAAGATTGGCATATATCCAGGCCTATTAGTTATAAAACAGCATTTAGTCGAAGCAAATCAAACAGAAACAGCGCTTCGAAATTCATCAGTATCTTCCCTTATCCTTAATATACCGAATAGGAAGATCTCCGCCCTTCCCACGTTCCCATGATAATCGGGTCTACGTAACCGGAACGAACACAGATTTATATCCGGCGTTTCTTAAATTTATTTTGGGAATGTCTACTGCTGCTACAACAACAATATCTTCGCTCTTCCGCTGGACCTGAGGACAATGTAGAATATAATAATAAATAAACGAAATAGATCTAAATTACTTTATATTCGTCACATATTAGCAATTTTGTGGAATAACTTACGGAATCGATCTATGTCTTTCTGGATACAAATTTCCAGAAGTGGTAGACATTGAGTGTACTTTAGATGTCTTTTGAAGAGCTGGAAGATCAATAGTAAATAAATTGGCAAATTTACGGAAAATTTACCTACATTTACACAAATAGAGAGGCAGATGCTGATGCAGTACATAAATACAGCTACATAAAGATCCTGAGCCGGATACTCATATGGTTCCAGATACTTACATTTTTAACTTACATAAAAATTTAACTCGATTTTTATTTTGATTCACAGAGTATTTGATCGTGACGGCAATGGCTTCATTACCCGCGACGAGTTGCAAACCGCCATGGAAATGATTGGAGAACCCCTCTCCGAAGCACAACTCACACAATTACTGGCTATAGCCGATTTGGATCAAGACGGCCGAATTAATTACGAAGGTAGGTTAATTAAGTCTTGTTACACTTACGAAGAATGCAATACCTAACCACATACAGAGTTGCATGCGTATAAATGCGCGTAAAACACAATGTTTTGCAAAAAAACAAATTGCATGCAGTAATTTTACAGTGCATTAACCTAAACACGACAAAGGTCGACTATGACGCAGATTGCGACGACACGAACACACTGCAACACACGTGCTCAAATGCATGAAATAGCAGCGAAGTACATACAATTACATAGATATATATGCGATTATGGGTATATTCGCATATACATACATAAATATAATGGGTGTTTATTGAATAAACTCTTAAGATCTTAATCTAAAAAGTTGTTAAAACATTTTCCCGTTATTGCTCAAGGTTATACTACCGCTGCAATGTTGGGGTTTAGCATAAATGATGTAAACATTCACATACATATATACACATTTATTTATATTCATAAGTGGGGGCATCACATACAAATGAGTATCTCGACAGAATAAATAAAAGAAGAGAAATTCGCTGCAAAAATGAATTCTACAATTAAATTAAATATTCCAAAAAGTTTTTTTTTAACCTTATAGATGGGAATAAATTAATATAATTATTCAAATAAGTTATTCCCCATCTTAATACTATATATCAAGTTATTTGTAAAATGGCTCAGACCAAAGCGAGTGGAAAATCTGACATAATTTATTGACATGACGATAATTTATTGAGAATCATATCATAAAGTACAGTCGCGCAAACTCTATTTACAAATTATGTATCTCACAAGCCATTTCAATGGATAGATAGAACTCATCTAAGCAAACTGCTGGTATCTTTAAAATGAATAACTCGGCCTATATTTCTGCTACTAATTCGAGCATAAGGAGAGGCTCAATGAACCCTTTTTAAACATGTTGCAGAAAGTGGTCGACATATGTCCATAACCTCAAAATATTTAGAGTCAAACGAGGCCTATAGATCATACGAAGAAGGTCCGATAAGTACTTAATAAACAAACAAACAAGTAAGGAAGGGTTAATTTCGGGTGTAACCGAACATTTTATAATCTGGCAATTTATCTTATCTTATTATGATAATTCATATTTTGAACGGTTTATTTGGCATATAGTTCACTAGAATAACGAAAATCATTATATGCAGTATTTAAGGGCTGGGGGAATTCGAGGACCGGTTTCACCCATTTTTGCCCCCAAAATATACATTATCCAGGTATATGTTCACTTAAATTTGATACGATATCTTACATATCCAATGCAAAATCAACCGGATGTTTGAAAATCATTGTATTAGGTATATAGGGGCTATGGGGAATAATTGCCCAATTTTATCCATATTTGATACAATGATATACTATTCTCAGAAAAAGACGCTGCCGGAGTTTTATTAAGATATCTAACAATTGACGGATATATACGTTATGCAGACAACCGGAAGTTCGAAAATCTTTATATTACGTATATGGGGGTTATGGAAAGTATTTACCCGATTTTACCTATTTTTGACACAATGGTAATTATCATCAGGAAATGATTTTCTTTGAATTTCGATACAGATTGGCCGATATTTTCGGTAAAAAGTCACTTCAGTGCCTTTAAGTCCACATATTCGGTATCTGGAGGCTTGAAAACTTATAATCCGATTTCAACAATTTTTAGACGTGATGTGGCATACCCTAAAGGTACTCTTTATACAAAGCTTTGTTCCGATCTCCTCATTGGTACTTGATTTATATATTGTAAAGTGAAAGAATCATATGCAATTTAAAAGTGTGATATATGGAAAGTAGGTGTACTGCTAAACAGAAATGCAGAAATTCCCACTGCAAAATAGAAATATCAAGATAATGTTATGCACCATTTGTTGAAATTGGTATAGTTTTTCCCGAGATATAGGGCTTCACCTAAAAGTAGGCGGTCCCACATCCATTGTCCAATTTTGATATCGATTCGTATGAAGCCCTTAGGAGTTCCATCTTGACTGTGGAATTTATTGCTTCTGACGTATTTATTTAGTGAATTATCCCTATTTTTTAGTAGTTTTCAATGTTACCGTTATAAGCGAAGGGGCGTGATTATCATCAGATTTCACCCATTTTCACACTGTTTGAGTAAGTTTGGTTGATATAGCTTTAGGGGTTTTCTTCAAATTCTTCAAAATAAAAGTTCGTCCAACAGAAAAGTAACGGCAATATCTTTAAATGAACTTTCACTTTCACACTCTCATTTCGCGATCCTCTCTTTTCTATTTATGGATTAATTAATTTTATTTAACTTTTATTTAAGATTTTTGTGTAGGCAAAAGCCAAAGCGAGATAATTTGTTCTAATTATGAAGTTAACGAACCCAGCGTCGTCTTTGGTAAATATGTACAAACATAACTAAACACAGACGGCAATGACACTTGTTTTCTAAATATAAGATCCTTCCGCAAGTAGACGCTTACGTACATATGCCGGTAATGTGTTGATGAGTATTCTTAAAACAAACAGCGTTATTTTCACATACTACATACTACATACACATCTACCCAAACCAGCATAATACCAATGATTAGAAGTAAAATATTTTAATGCCACCTTTTGATGAACGGTTGAATGACATATGACCCTTGCTTTGAGTGTTGTATGTTGTCAAACGGGTGAATGGTGGCGTTACAGAGGGTACTAACCTTAAAAACAAGCTTATATAAATGTAAATACATATGTATTTGTGAACTCCCTTCATTTGTGTGACTCCCTTTAGGGGCTAGTGCACATTTTAGAACATTCTATTTGACTTCTCAGATTTGTATTGACTTTATAATTCGTTTCCCAAACGAATTCTCATCCACCAACTGTAATATAATATTAAAGAATTACGCAGTGAATTACTCCCCCTATCCACTGTATTCGCCATATTTTAGCCTCAGTGATCTTTCTCAACTCCCAGATTTAAGAAGGAGCTCGCAGAAAACAGACTTCACTCAAAAGAACAGGTCAAGATGAAAATAAATAAGACTTGGAAGCTTCACTCTTTCGTACTGGTACCGAAATTTCGGTTATCATTACAACAAATACATCACTATAGAAGGAGATAGCATATGTGGTTTGGACCTTCAGTTTATTAGACCAATGAAGAGATCTACAACTTTTAAGCTGATACTTTTTTATGATAATAATATGCCCAGAGATTTGCCATTATCTGTTGAAAGTCGTCACTATTAGAAAAAAAAATAAACCCACCCCTAATGACTACACTACGGTTGCAGGCACATCCGCTTTGGAAACAGGAACAAGAAATGAAAAGCAAGCCCCTCCTTAATCGGAGGAGTTACTGGCTGAAAAAGCATTCCGTAAGCCATTCTTAAAATTGCTTATTCGATGTAAATGACCTAGAAGAAATCCTTAGAAGATACTACCTTAGATCCCTACTGCAGATGTTGCTAGATCTCTTAGATCCGAAGTGTTAGCCTTTTGCTAAACTCAAAACTTCATTGAACAGAAACTATTAAAAACCATCCAACTCATGTAAATTGAATTGTATAATACTTGTATAATATAATTAATTCTTATTATTAGACATAAATTATGTAATGAATTAATATGCGATGATATTTGTGTGGCAACTGGAGGATGTATTAAGAATGATGGAGACAAGATTGCGACGTGCAACGTCATAAACTAAACGAACTGTCAAACTGCCTTCCTTTCCTCCTTTCGTTCATGACGTTATGAACCAATATATTTTTCTGCCAAACGCGCTGCAATAAAGTGTCGGAACGAAACTGTCGTGATCTCTATTAGTGATATGGTATATATTATAAAATCCAAAACCTTATCAAGCAAATATCCATTCATATACGTTATTCCATAAAAATTACAACACAAATTTAATGATTTATGAATAAATTAATGGTTTTTCGCTCAAAAGTATATAAAACTTATTTATCTACAACTTTTTAAATATAGTTTTTTTTACTTTCTTTTATTTCAGAATTTACGAGACTTTTACTTTAAAGTGATGAACACCCATCAAACTGAGCATACTTACAAATATTAGCGAAGCAACAGCAAACAAACTACAATGTCAACAACAAATATATGCAAAACATTATATACACACATATATATCTACAACAGTGCAGCATACTCAAGTTACATAAGTACTAAGCAGAAATATGTTTAATATCGAACTCTTTCTTGGCAAAAACAATAAAATAAAAGCACATATTTTGTAAGTTTGTCAGCGTTTATCTGCTGGACCAAGTAGCTAAGCAGCAGCTGGAGAGTGGTGTAACAATATACATACATACATATGTACATGTATGTGGCCATTGAGAGGGGACCATGAAAGTCACAGAAGATTAAAATTTTAGTTAATAGGTTGTTAATTTAAATCATTAAATTTATATATAGTTTCACACATAAAAAACACCAACACACAAACATTGATAAACACATATAACTATAGTTAGTTTAAGTTAATTTTTAATAGTAATAAAAGTGCAGTCATGTGAAAGTAAATAGAAGTGTTTGTGAAGAAATTAAGATTTTGACGTTTTTCGTTAGAAATTTATGAAAATGAAAATTAACTAAAATTTAACATTTTGAAAAGAAATCATTCAATTATAAAATCTAAATTAATTGTATTAAATTTTACAGATTCGTAAAAAATATATGAAAACAAAATAATTCGTATAAGTCTGAGCGCGAGAGTGATACATTTTTGTGTTAAGGGTGCTGCAATAAATGAGTCAAAATTCAGCTATATGAAAACAAAAATATGTGTATTAAAAAAAAAAATTGTTCATATAATGATTTATGTACCGACACAAGCTAAAATAAATGGGAAATATATATTCAACAAAATATAATGTAATTTGCAGCAAAATTACTTAATATTTACAAGAAAACCTAAACAAAATGAAATTTTCCATATTGTCTTACCACAAAAAAAAAAAAACAAAAACAAACACTTGAATTAAAATTTAAAACTCTTGCTATTACTAAATTATCCGTTTTCTAAAGCTCTATAGTCACATTTGTGTATGTATGTATATGAATATGTGTACATACATACAAGTTATATGTATACATACGTATTCGTATGTTTTCTAATATGTGCATTATTACTTAGCTTTGTTCGAAACAAACTTAATTAAATGCATACAAATAAATATACAAGCATAAACATACTTAAATCTACATACATACATACAAATATGTTATGTATTTGAAAATGGCATAGAAATTAAAAAACAAAGAATATTTTGTAAAGTTATTTGAATAAATAAAAAATAAATGAAATTAATTGTTGATTACAAACCAACAGATCAATTTATTTTGTAGAGTGTTTTTTATTTGTCATACCCGAGCAAAACGAACGGATTTACTCAATTTACAGAAACTACTATATGTACAGGAGAACATTTTCATTTAATTCGTATTTTACGAGAGCTGTCCGATAAGTACTGAGCCTATAAAAGAAAAACGAAAAATTTTTTCAAAAATGGCGGTTTTTTTCTCAATATAGGTTACTTTTCGACCAATTGGACAATTTTTTCTTCGCCAAAGAGTCCGTTTTTCTACTATTCGATACCGAATTGGCCTAATAATTCGTTATAGATTACCCTTCTACAGGTAGTCGATGTAGAACAGCGTCAAACACTGCAGTGAAGTGGTCTCACGGTTGCGCTTGTTATCACTGGTGATCAAAAGCAGTAATTAACGAGTCGACAGCTTTATCATGCCCGATTTCATGCAGGATATGACCCAGGCGGTCTTTTGATACGTCTAATGTCTCAGCTTTCTCTCGCACTCTCAATCAGTGTCTACCAAGATATCGTAGGCTGGGCGGGACCCATCAAAAACTGTCTTGCGATGACGGTGAAACTTGTTAAAATAATTTTTGATAATCCCCATCAAATGAGAAGAGTCATCGTATACAGCATTGAACGCTCATCGATTTTATTGCGCGATTTCCCTTACAAAAACAAGAATCCAATCCACAATCGATATTGCTCTTTTCAAAATTTTCTAAAATCCGTGGACATGTCCGATAAATCCTACAAGAATTTACTACACGATAATAAATTTCTCTTTTGATAGTGGAGCCATCGGGCCATGAGGTTAAGTATTTAACGGACCGCTCTCGTAGTTATATCGAATATATACTATTGTATATAAAGTGAACCGGTATAATGGAAATCATTATCTTGGGTACATGAAGGCCAGAGAAAAGTCTAAATGATGACTGAGTCTGATGAAGATACGGAGTTTCTCATATTCGATATATGGGGGCTATAACAGAGTATTGTGTATTTGTGCAGAGCTTTATTTCGATATCTTCATTGATGATTTATTGAAAAAAATGGCGTTATATGAGAAGTGGGCATGATCGTAGTCCGGTCCTAATTTTGTGTAATGTAAAGATGTAATGCAAAATTCACGAACCACTTTTGGTTCAAATTGATCAAGTATTTCTTTATATATGAAAATTAGTCTAAACGTGCTAACAGCGGATGGAGTTCATTATCGAATATACAAGCTAGCGTATTATCCTTAACGTTTAATGTAAGGTTTTTGTCGTTATTCATAGATTTAAACATAACCTTATATGGACGTTGGGTGTGATTATTATCCGATTTCATATTTCAAGACATATCATGAAAATATGTTGCCACCAAGCTCAGCTTACATTTTACATTTACATTTAGTATTTTGTGAGAGAAGTAAATTAAACCTAAAAGATAATTAATAATATTAATTATTCATCTTCTGATTCTCTTTATATTAACTGTCTTCGACTACTCAAGCGTTGGAGAGTACTAATCTACTAATCGAACAAAATATACCAGTTTATCAAACAAACTCTGAAACATGTCCTCTAAAACACGTCCAACTGTATTGAGCTTGCTTCTTTAGTGAAGAAATAAATTTCCACATCAAAAATATTGCCTTACGTTTTTTAAAACAAATTATAGTTTATTTCGAGTCTTAAGTTTTTAAAATCAATAAAAAAAAATATTTATATTTTAATATTTCTCAGCAATTTGTCAGTTGAGCCATTCACAATGATGAAGTTGGTCTAAAATATGTAAAACGAAACATCCCTGAAAGTCAACTAACGGTTGAATCATACGCTAAAAGCCCGAGAGTGCTACTAGAGATTTCTATTAAAGTTTCTAAGGCTGATAAGGCCGGATTGACAAAATTAACCGAAATTTTTGTGTACGTGCGATCGGTCATCCCTCGCTGGGAAGTTACGACTGCCGAAACTCCAAACATTAAAATAATTAGCATAGAAACTAAAGCATACACTCCATGCAACCCATAAGACCTATGTGTAAAAAAGTGATGAAAGACCTCACCTGCACGAGAGTTTCGGTTAGTTTTATAAATTATGCATTAAGAAACTGATGAAGATGGCGGTTATACAACATTTTTGTAGTCGCATTAGCCTCTTACATCGAATTCATTTCGCTGACTTTGTTATTGCATTTGCATGTCAAATTTCTGACAAAAGAGGAGAGCGCTAAGACAAGAAATAGAGAAATGACGAACCGAAGACAACTACTGTAGATGCCACAATGTTCGGTTCGGTCCTCATTAAGGCGTCGTTATTTGTTTTCTCTAAATTATTTTTAGAGTATCAACCGTTAGGGGAACAAAAATTTTAAAATCAGTGTAACACTTTTCGAGAGTATAAATATCAAGAGACAAATCGAAGTTAAGGGAGATAAAGCAAAACGTTTAGACATAATTCTGTAATTTTTCTGGAGAAAAAAATTAAAAGGTAACAGGAGTTATATACCAACCCTTTTATCACTTGTAAAGTCGTTTTTATTTCATAAATATACACTTACACGTAGAAATTAGAGTTTTAACAGAACCAAATTCAGAAGTTAATGTCCAATGTATCTAACTACTTTGTTCTAAACTCTGTAATATTATTTAGCAAAAAATAATAGGCAACCATTTTATTTTTTTCATGTTCGGAAACGTCGTATCATGTGAAATAGACATCAAAATTTGCTTTTAATTTGTTATATATTTTCGAGTGCGTTGTTTGCAGAACAAACAATACAAAAATTCGCTAAAAATCATAATCTATTAATATTTGTATAAAAACCGCAAATAAAATTACAACGCCGTGTTTAGTGTAAGTTGTAGACAAAAATAACAACTAAAGTTAGCAATGTCTGACGAAAAATCTGAAAAAAAGGAATTTGATATTGAAGATGAACATTTGGAAAAAATTGAAAGATACAAGGAGCCAGAAAAACGTATACCGGCTGGAGAATCGGTAAATTTAAAAATAATTTGTTTTAATATAATATAGATATCTGAGGAATAAAAAAACCAAAAATCATACACATTCATCTTTATTTAATTGGCATACATAATATAAGAACATTTATATATATAATGAATGAAAATAATATAATTTGTAATAAAACCTTTCTATTAACGCACACGTTCGTCCCTGACTGAAACTACCATAATTCGTTCTGCTCAACGCACTGAACGTATCTTTCGTTCTGACGTAACAACCACACTTTGACATTTGTATCGCATGCATTACATTTTCATCCTCCGCGGAAAATTCCTTTTTTAAGCCAAATGTAATGAAAGTGCGTGTGCTTTTTCACCAGTTGTGTACATATATGGCGGACTAAGAAAATCGATTATATTTTCGACTAAAACGCAAAAGTGCATTAATGCAGATATACTCGAAAACTGAATAAATTTATAATCAGGGTGATCCTCGTGTTTTTGTTTAGGTTGTTTTACATTTTCTCAATTCCCGTTCTTTGCGAAATAACTTTATCTGATCGATTAGAAAGAATCACAAATAAATCAAGTTGTGCTCTTAAAATACAACAAAGCGTATTTCCAAGTATACATCCATTCTTCCACACATACCGGAGAGCGACGTAGAGGTACGTCGTGTGAAAAATCGCAAAAGTGGATTCCGTAAAGGTTGAAGATTTAATGGATTCCGATCCTGATATCGAAATCATCGAAAAGGATAGCGGAATGTCATCATTGGGCGGAAGCAAGGACGAAACACCAGAACGACGAGCAATTGAAAAAGCTGTAAGCATTTTAATCCGGTCATAAATAATATAAAGGAAATAATTCAAGTTTCTTAACTGTTTTTAAGAGACAGCGAAAATGAAATAATCTTAAATACCATAATTTGTAGTTTGTTCACAAAATAAAGAACTCCACATGTTTAATCTAATTTGTTATCCGTATAAATAATTATGTGCATATTTTCTGTTACAGACGGCGCCTAAAAATTCAGATGATGAAAACTATGACGACGTAAGTTTGTTTAAAAAGTGTTTAAAAGTTTCCTTCAAATAATTACTGAAGAACAATCATGTTTACAGCGCCATTCGCATAACCTCACTTTGATTAGGCAATCATACTATAGATACGTACACTGAAAACCTTTGTAATTTAATTAACTGTTATCAAATACTATAAATTTTGTTATAACATAGAAAACAGTGACAGTTGACTATTACTTTTGTAAAAATATGTAAAAAATGTCTACTATCACTTAACATCCTTTTGCAATACCTTTTGAACTATGCTTACAAATAATAAATTATGAGAAACTTATTTTGCAGGAGCCGGATGAAACTCTAGGCGAACGGCTTTGGGGCCTTACAGAAATGTTCCCAGAACCAGTCCGACGGTTAACTGGCAAAATGGTCGATCTTACAACCACTAGCATTAAGGGTCTTTACTCATTTTCGTGTAATGCTTCCTGGATCTTCTTTACGAGTTCAGTTATTTTGTTTGCACCCGTTATATTTGAAACGGAACGCGCACAAATGGAAGAGATGCAGAAAACCCAGCAGAAACAGGTGCTGCTAGGTCCAGGTACGGCGATGGATCGTGCTGGTCCACCACCATCGTTACCACTTATTCGTTAAGCTCGTTCAACTTTCACTGATAAATTTGTAAGAAAAGAAAGAAAATACCCCGCAAACCAAAACAATCCTCTTCAAATTAATCAATAATAACTGTACAAGAGGAAAATTCCTGTAACGCGTTCATCGTTTATTGATAAACAAAAATGCAATTATCTTGTAGACGTAAAATAAAATTAATTACTATTGAAAATACTTAACTAGTTTTTATATTAAACGGAAATGGAAACAAAAACAGAAACAGAAACGTAAACTGTATACATACATAACTAGAAACTTCACTTGTTCTTTCTTCAACTTCTCTAGCATATTAACATACTAATATTGAGGGTTGATATAGCATATAGGAGCAAATTTTCACAAAATTGAAATAAAGCTGATATCCATTTATATGCTAAATTTTATTAAACATAACGACAGTATTTAAAAGGCGCTCATTAATATTTATGTTGTATTTATAAAAAACATTAAAACGAATGACATCAAAGTAAAACACTACAAATTTAGGAATATACAAATAAGCATATAACAGACGGCACCTCTGGTTTTAAATGGCTAACGAAATTGGCATCTCTTAATGGCTACTCGAATTACTTCACGCAAACGTTTTATGCAAACACATTTGAATCCAGAGGAATGGTAGATTGGCGCATTACCGACGCCATTACACCCTCACTGTTGGTTACACGGACATTACTATTACAGCGTCGATATTTGTGCCAATATTTTTTATCATCCATTGATGAAATTACATAAATTTTTTGATCGTTTTTGGGTGATGGCGGCTCGTCATATACTTTACCGCCAGCGCATTCGATAATTTCTAATCAGTATCCAAAAATAGGTTATTATGTTATTATTATAAATATAACTAATTAAATTTGGCACTTACGTTTAATTTCAGATGGTCGTGGCAAGATACTAGGGGTAGTTACAAAATCGTAGCCCTCAAATACTTTTTGACTTCTAGCCAATTCCAATGATTTAAATAAAGAAAATTTATGTCGTTTTTCAAAGTCACGGTCTCTAAAGAAATGTGTAATTCCACGCGGTACCGTTTTTGTACTATTAAACGATTGCAACCAGTTTGATGTAACAATTGGTATGCCTTTGGCAATTGCAATTAAAAACTTTAGTGTGCGATTACCTTTATCCATAACTAAAACATCCGCATCAGTGGGATCATTTGCCATGCACCAGTTACCTGGAAATTAATCATAATAATTCACAGTTGTAGTTATTTATATGAAAATACTAACCCGCTGAATTTTCAACCAAGTTTTGAAATAACTTCGATTCAACCATAGTCATTGCAACTTGCAAGATACGTGTCTAAAAGATAAAATAAGGAATTAATAGCTGGCTACAAACAGTATTAGACACTCATATTACATTGCTCCTCAATTTTTTGCATTCATGAACTGATGGTCCCCCTGTACTACGCTTGCGATTATGATCTGTCGTAGAAGTTGTAGATCCAGGCTCATTCTTCTCAAGCACCTTAATAGGGTTGGATACTTTGGCTGAGGTTTGGTCAACACTACCGCCGGAATTAATTTTCCCCCGCGCTTCGACTTCTCCAGCATTCGTCTTTTTTGATGCGCTCCGCGATGAGGACGTTGATTTTATCGACGTAATACTTGCTTGAGACTCGGTTTTGGAACACGAGCGTGTAACTCGTTCTAAAATATATTTATTATATAAAAACTACTATTCCACTACATACTAACAAGGATACTGACTTTTGCTGATTTCTGGTTCACCTGTATGCTCAATTTTCCGTAATTTCGTTTGTGTGGGTACAGATGTTGAACAGCTCGCTTTATCGTATTCCATATCACTAGCTCTGGACTTAAGTCGCGTCATTCTTCTTGTAGGTGCTTCTTCAATTTCGCTTGTATTTTTATCATTTGATGATAAATTTATGGTCGGCTTCTTATGTTTCTCATTTTTTTCTACGTCTTGTTTGTTTACGTGTCGAGTCACTCTCCTCGTAGATACCTCTTCTATTTCATGTTTGTGTTCATCCTTTTGTGAAATATTTTGTGTTCGCTTTTTACGTTCTTCACTCTTTTCACCTTCTTTATCGTGGACGGTGCTTTTTCCACTATTGATTCGATTACCTAAAGAAGATTCAGTCTTTTTATCAGCCTCAGACTTGTCCTTACTAGACTTTTTAGTTGACGATGGTAAACCTTTTTCTTTCTTTACGGATGATTTTCCTTCCAATTTCTTATCCGGTTTTTCTAAAATCATTTCCTCGTGACTACTTCGACTTTTATTATTATTACTAAAGTTTCTAACATTAGTAAGATCTTTCTGTTTAACCACAGGATATTTTTTCGCAGCATATTTCGTAAGGGGCTGTTTTTCTTTAACATTGCAGAGTAATTCATCGAAATCTTTAGAATCTTTTTTTTCATCCAATTTGTTTAACTCAAGTGAATCTTCCCCAGAATCGAATCCAAATAAGCTACGTTTATGAAAAGATGTTTCAACGCGTTGCTCAGAAAGTAAATCAAATTTTTCACTAATCCATTTAGGTGTACATAAGAGCGATTCCTCAGCTTCCGATTGTGAACTGTTTATACTAGAAGCACCTCTTTTAACCCCTTTATTTATTTTATTTAGCTTTGGCTTTTTGAACCAAGTTTGTATTTCTCCTTTTCTTCCAGAACCTTTATCCATTCCGTTGAAGAAATTATTATCACTTTTTGCCTTTTGCTTAACTTCATTTGGGGTCAAAGTTGAATTGAGCTTTTGTTTCACCGCATATGTAATTGACTTATCATTTGGTCCTGTGTGATCTAAGCTTTTACGTTGCTTCACTGAGTCAGGCAAATTACTTGCAAATATTTGCGTAGGTGCCAACAAACTAGAATTCTCATCATTCTTTTCAATTGTCGTTGTTGCGCTTTTATCACTGAACTTAGAATTGAAGTTTTTCGCCACAAGATTTCCTTCTGCAAAAGACGGAAAATTTGCTGATTTATAATATAAACACAATTTAAACACTAAAGGAATCTATTATTTTACCTTTGACTGGTGCGAAAACCTGCGTTTGTTCCAAACTGAAATCTGGGTTAGCAATATTTTCTTTACAGCTTAATGATAATTCTTCGTCAGCAGTAATCACTTTATTCTCTGTTTGTTTTGATATAGGCACAAATACCTGCGTGGCCATCAAATCGACTTCTTCTGCATATCCATCCCCACCAATTACTTCACCCACTTGACCTTCATTAGAAATAATATCTTTTCCTATGTTTTCCGCTGTAGGACCATTAGTATCAGCTTGCATATTAATTTGTGCCAATTCTGGTAAATCAAATAAATCTGGAGTACAAACATCGTCCCGCTCTGTGCATATCGTGTTTTGACCGGAGTCGCTTAATGTTCCATTTTTGGGCCTTTGAGCGTCCCAGTTCAATGCTTCCATTTCACCATCACATTTAACAGTTTTAGATGTATCTACAAAATTTTAAATTTCTTTCAGAAATAATTTTAAATAATTTATACTTAGATATATATAATATATAATTATATATAATTAATAAAATTTAAGTAAATATTTTAGTTTATTACCTTTATCCATATCCATTTTCAGTGCCATATCAGTCCATATAATTGGTTTGTGTTGAATATTTGGTATGACCAAAGATGAAAACATAGCCTCATCATCTTCAGCATCTTCAAATAAGTTTTCATTGAAATCTTGGGTGCAGATACGAATGAAATCGCCAGATTTTTGCAAATTTGGACCTAATTCCGACGCTTTATACGATGGTTGGCTTCTAGAAGGCATTTGCGTTTCTGGTATAAAGGATTCGTCATAGAAACTTTTTCCATCATATGATTGGTTTTGTGAAGAACTTAAAAGACTTGAATTTTCAAGAGAAGCTCTTTGTTTTATGTTTTGAGTTTCAGGAATATCAAAACTGTCATTTTTAGTATCATTCAAAAGCGACACATCAGGGGAACTAAATATGCGAGTACTCGTATTAGACAATGAAGATCTTGGAGCTCTTTGAGTCGGTGTCAGAAATGGGACCGCGATATGCAAAATATTAACTTCCTGTAATTGAAACAAGTTTACACAATTATGATCATCAAAAACAAAATATGTTTACATTTTTCTTCAAGCTGCCATTTAATTCACCGAACCGCAATTCAGAATTCACGTTTATACATTCCTTGATCATGGGCTTCAAACGTTTGTTATTCACAAAAGTTCCGAAAGCACTATATAAATCAAATATATATATGTTACTGCCGGAAACATCGACTATGCAGTGTTTTGTGTCCACACTCTGCAAAAATATGCTTATAATATTTTTTATATTCCTTGTAATTTAAACTATACCTGTGATTTTAAAGGAATATCCACACAATGTTTGATGTTTTCCCCTTCCTTCCAACATCCAATCAAATACAACTTTCCTGACACCAAATCGTATTGATTGGAATCGACATCCAGCGTCCATTTCTAGCTCAAAATTAAAAACAAAAATGTTTATACTTCAAGAACTAAAAAAAAATTAATAAACATTACCTTTCCTAACATTTCGATTTAACAAAGTGACACAACTAAATTATTGATTTTATTTAATTTTCTACTTCAATAAATTATAAAAAATAAAATCCCGCGACATTTCAACCAAAAATTATTTACATCAAGAAATAAATTATTACATCAAAATAAATCGACAATAATCGATTATTATCCTTACAACTAACATCAACCCCCTACACCAGATCTTATTAGGGGCGTCCTCTCATGACCAAACCTGAACTTGAGTACTGAATACTTGAATGAAAAAATAGGAAATAAAAAAGATGACTATTCTAATAATTAACAGAATATATATGCATATTGAATAATCCTGGTTTAATTAATTTGTTAAGAACTCTCATAATTTAATAAAATAATTCAATTCCTTTACCACTTTCCCAACATTCGGTTAGTTGACTCAATTGGCTCAATGGCTTCTATTTCCATTTACTATTTTTTAAAAATTTACTATCTTTTAGGCTTTAAGATTATGGTTTTGATGGGATAAGTAGATCCAGAGATATAATAACTTCTAGTTTAAAAATTGATTTAAATTTTTTTCTTTTCATATGCAAGGAGTAAAACTGATATTTCAAAAAGTATGTTCGTATAAGGTATGCAATAATAGTAAAATATCTGTTATTTTTTTAACATTTATTTCTCATTTCTATGTGTCCGAAATATTCTATTAATTAATTATTCTGAAAATGATTTTTCGTGCCATTACTAATAATTAACAATTATCGCGTATTTGTATTATCGAAATGAATTTATCAAAGTATATAATTTACCAATCGCTACGTTGCACTTCTCTATATTAACTAGACATTTTTGACTTTTCCTTGCCAGTGAAAGAAAAAAATTTCATATTTGACGAAAGTTTATAGATTTATAATATTTTAGTTTTTGCATTTTCTGCTGATTTTACAACCGCACTCAATTGAAATATAGAAAAATTAAATTGTGAAAGTTACCACGTCAACATACGCGATTGATTTGTCAATTTGCAGGAATTGTGACTTGAATTCAGAAGAAAAAGTAATATGTGCATTTTGAAGGTGCGTAACAAATATAAAATAGCAAAAATAATTCAAGAAAATCGAAAAGTGAAAAAGTTAATTCCAAAAAAGTGCAACGTAACAGACGTATAAATATTTATATCTGTTGAAAAGTCGTAGTAATCAAATAAAATAAAGATGTGAAAAATTAGTTTCATAATGAGAACATATAGGCTTCAACAGTGTTAATGCATATAACCGTGACAAACTGAGGTTATTGCCAGGGAAAAATTCCCCTATGTTTTCGACTTTAAGTGAAATTTTGTTTAATGATTTGTGCTACCCCTCCCCTATGGAAGAACTTATTTCTTTATTGATCATGCGACAAACTCGGGCCTGTAACAGCAATAACAACGTAATTGATATTTTGGAAGTCTCCTAATTTGCCCTGACTTGTCCTACTTCCTTCAACATCCCCGCCCTCACACTAACTTCTGAGCTGGCATTGGCCTTACACTCGCCCTATTTAATCACAAATAAAAAATACCAGTTTATTTGGCTCTTATGAGATTGCCTACGCACTTTGCTTCTTTGTCATATTTAAGAGGAAAATCCATTTTCAAAGCAAAAATTCTCCCATTTCCGTTTTCATTGCTCTTGCTCTTAGTGGCACCAACAACAATTTGAATTGTGACGAAAAAGATACTTCCCTTAATGTAGAATAGCTGTAGACAGCAGATTTATGTTGCAGATCTTTATTGTATCTGAAGCAACATAACGGCAGCGCTGTCGACGACATTTATAAGTACATTCATAATGTCGCGATGTAAGCATTCGTGGCTATTATTTGTTGTTTTCTTTGCCATCGTCAAAACATCTAACAAATTTTCTTTGTTTCTGCTTGCACTGCTTACGTACACAAAAGCAAAGTAGTCGCAGTCACCAATTCCGTCACCAGCACTGCCATCAACCATCTGATTGCTGCTTTAAATTATTTGTTAGCTTTTATTATTGCAATGCGATATTGAAGTACATAGATGTATATATAAATATATATATATATAGTATATAATATAATATGTAACCACACACACATGTAATAATATATGTACATATATAAATGCTTATTGCTTTCTTGCAATTACTTACATCTAATGGCTTATGACATATGTATGCACAGTTTGAAATCCAAATATTTTCTTTTTTACAAAGATATCAAATTGAAATTTTATTAATAGTTGTATTAGCATACGCATCTTCTGCGGCAGCTCAGTTGCTTCTGTGAAGGCTGTCGCTGCTGACGTTGACAATGATTTTCATTTAGTAAAGTATTTTTCCTTTTCTTTGTATTTTAGTACTCAGCATGTATTTTTTTTTTCTTTTTAACTAATTTTTTTGTACCTAACTCATTGAAAATTATGTTTGGAAATTGTATGCAATTAAATTGGTTACATTTGCATTTATGACATTAGTGGAAATTAATATGGTAATTCTAAAAATAGTTCCGTAAGTCCAAAAATACACTTATAACGAGAGGTAAAAATAAATGTATGTATTCTCGACTGTGTACATATTCATATACAATTGAAATTTTCTGCATTAAAAGGTAATATTCACTTAATTAAAGTTGAGTATAAAATCTTTAAATAAGTACATATTGTACATAAACATTCACATATTAACTTGGTATACAAATTTACATACATGAGTATATATTCCGGATTCAACTGTTGAAAAATAGTGCTTCATAATGACAGCACAGCATGTATTTATATGTATATGTATATGTAAATATAATCTTAACATTGCAAAAGATTATGAGCATAGTGGTTTCTCTACGATAATTCTAAATAATGTGGATAAAAAGATTAAATATTATTTTGTTTTATTAATACATATACATATATATATATTTTTGTAAATATATCCATTCGCGTTAACATTTTACAACGTATTGTAATAATTGTCCAGATTGACACCAGCGACTGCCATCACAGAAACATTACCCCAATAATATTTGCTACTTTAAGTTATTTATTGTCAAAATGTCCTTTTTCTGATTATATATATTATTTTGAGCAGTAATTATTTACTAAATACCTTATATCTTTTTATTTATATTACAACAAATACAAACAGGTTATTTTTTACTTTCAGAATGCCGATTCAGGCGCCTTCATGGACAGATTTCCTCTTCTGTCCCATTTGTTGCAATGAGTTCGCTGTTAATCAACGTCTACCAATAAGTCTGGGATGTGGACACACCATATGTCGCCAGTGTCTCTCCACCTTACACAATCGACAATGTCCTTTCGATCAAGTACATTATTATTAAACACTTTTCTCTATATTTAATTTGCAAATAACATCTTTTGAATGCCTTAGACTTCCATCACAACCGATGTCGACAATCTGCCCATAAATAACGCTCTACTTCAGTTGGTTAGCACTAACATAAGTACCAATAATAACAACAATGCTGGAAATGCTAGCGATAACAGAAATAGCAGTGGTGGTAATGAAGGGGCCTCAGGGAATGACAGTGAAACGAACACATCCACCAGACATACACCACCTAGTGTACGTCAGCTAAGTCCTGAAGATTTAAAATGCTATAATCTGGCGAACAAATGTATAGAAAGTCTGGCACTATATCTAAAATCTCTTGTTACTAATAATGGAAATTTCGGAAGTCCGCTTTCGCGTCCGATGCAACGTAAACTTGTATCTTTAGTCAATACTCAGTTGATGGAACGTGAAGGACGAGAACGTGTTTTGCGAGCTGCTCGTTCATTGGGAGAGCGTACTGTTACCGAACTAATTCTGCAACATCAAAATCCCTTGCAGTTGAGTTCAAACCTATGGGCAGCGGTACGCTCTCGTGGTTGCCAATTTTTGGGTCCAGCAATGCAGGAAGAAGTTTTAAAACTGGTTTTGCAAGCCCTGGAAGACGGTACGGCATATTCTCGCAAAGTATTGGTTATGTATGTGGTACAAAGACTTGAACCGCGCTTTCCACAGGCCTCGAAAACTAGTATTGGTCATGTTGTACAGCTTTTATATCGAGCCAGCTGTTTTAAGGTATCAAAACGTGAAGCAGACTCATCACTCATGCAACTGAAAGAAGAGTTTCGTACTTACGATGCCCTACGACGTGAACATGATGCTCAAATCGTACAAATAGCCACTGAAGCCGGCCTACGCATAGCGCCAGATCAATGGTCTTCCCTTCTGTACGGCGACACAGTACATAAGTCACATATGCAAAGCATTATTGATAAACTTCAAACGCCGTCCTCATTTGCACAGTCTGTACAAGAATTGGTTATAGCTCTACAACGTACCGGTGATCCGGCTAATTTGTCGGGTCTGCGAATTCATCTAAAACATTTAGCCGGCATTGATCCATCTTTAGAAAGTCCGCCGTCATCTTGGCAGGATGTAGCTAAAGCATTAGATTCTGTGCATGAAGTGGTAGTGGGACTAGTGGAATTCGTACAACATCACGGCAATCGGAAACTGCAAGAATGCACATCGGGTCAAACGAGTGCGAATACTAAGTATAAAATAAGTTTATGTCGGGATTTGACTGTGAGACGAAATTGTCCACGAGGATCTAGTTGCACTTTTGCGCATTCTGAGGAAGAATTGGAAAAATATCGTGCTAAGAATCGTAAAAATACAAAACCAAGTAGCAACGTTCCCCACCCTATTATAGGTTCGATTACTGCTGGCAGTGCAAATAGTGCAAACAATGGAAAAAATGATTTTTCAACCCATACTCATCCACATAACCATGGTCACAATCATCACAATCCTCATGCTATGGTCATGTTGCATCCCGGAAATGATAATTCCGCACCAGCCTCAACGGCTACATCACCATTAAGATTTGATAGTCTACAATCTATGCATAACAAATTGCCTCGCGGTAGTTATGGTGATGCATCATCATCATTACAGGCGCGTGCTCCACCTGGTGCACACCATCACATGCGCTCGTTGCATCATAGTCCGATTCCGCATAATAGCGGACAAGCCATGTCTGTACACCCTAGTGCACATCGTTATGATGTATCATCTTTTGGCTCAACATTAAATTATCCCATATCGACAACTGGAGTACCACCACGTATGCCTCAGGGTTTGTCAAACATTAATAGTTCACCATTAACAATGCGAAATTCTAGCGGCGGTATACTTTCAACAAGATCTTTTCCAAATACATTGCAACCTCCGACAACACATACTCATCCTCCATTACCTCCGAATATACCTAACAATAACCCACCGAAATATCACAACAATAACAGTGTGACCACATCTCTGGGCAGTCCATTATCTAATAAGGGAATCTACAATTCATTAACTTCAGAATTCTACAATACACCGATTATGGGTACGAACACGCGTTCATCCTCTTTATTCAGTAGTAATCAAACTACTGCTGCGGGAGTTGCCGGAAATAGTGGATGTATAAATGGAAAGAATAACTTAGACTTAAAGGGCAATATTGTATCTACAGATAAGCTGAGGTTAGCCCAAATTGGTGGTATGTGGGACCAGCAGCATCATCAGCATATTGTAAATGCAACAACTACCGCCGAAATATTAAGTGCTAGCGGAATTGGTGGTTCACCAGCGCATCAATCTACATCATTGTACCCATCCAGTGATACGGTGTCTATATTTGGTAAAAAAGTCAACAATGTCAATATGAATCTTAATAAGACACTCAATGGTCTTGCGATCGGTGATCAGTATATGTTCAAGAATGATTATGGAGCAAATACTGTTCTCCCATCATTGACTGGCATACCAAACAACAACAAGGAGAGTTTAATTTGTAATGATTTACCTTCTCAAAGATCTTTTTGGAACGCGCATAATAACAATATGATTAGTGGAGGTAATTTTGCCGATAGTACGCAGGAACGTAATGAAATTGGACATAATATGAGTATAAATGCGTCACCTGGACCATTTCGTGATCGTGATAGTTTCGTTCGATCTGATTCTATATTGGATGACGATGCCGCTACTTTTGAAGTGCCTCCAACATCGGCTGGGATGGGCAGCAAATTTGGTCCCATCTGTCCAATGTATAAAGGACATAGTAGCACGGCAGCCGAAG
The DNA here is from genome assembly GCA_021498325.1 of Bactrocera minax. Classification (NCBI taxonomy): domain Eukaryota; kingdom Metazoa; phylum Arthropoda; class Insecta; order Diptera; family Tephritidae; genus Bactrocera; species Bactrocera minax. The sequence goes on along the minus strand of JAKEEE010000001.1, from coordinate 10,061,999 downwards.
TTACCCACACTAATACATATCTTGATAGCTGGAGTAGTGGCGATATTAGAAATCAGTCGACAAATAAGGACCACCCATTGTTGGAGCGAAATTCTTCTGGCGACATCAACTACTCAGTATTTTCAAATGATACCGAGAACAGTCTGGCATTGCAATTTCGACCACAATTTCAGCGCCCTGCAAATGATCAGCAGCAGTTGCAGCAACATCAGCAACGTCTCCTCCAAAATCAGCAACAACAACAATCGCACAGACCATCGGCATTTGATAATTTCAATAGCATGCAAAACACTCTGCTTTCTGATTTGTCATTCAATCACAGCGGTTTAGAAAGAGATCGCACGATCTCCGCGGGCGAGGAAAGAGTTAATTTTGAATTAGGGTATAATGCGTTTCACAATATGTTGACCGGTGCAGACGGCAATACTAATATGGACATGAATAAGGTTGGCACAATTTTTATGTTACATTGTAAACATATTTGTATGTAAATAATTGATATTAATCAGTTTGTATATAAACATAGGGTTCCTCAATGTGGGGCAGTGGCATAAAATCAGGGGATGCAACTTTCTGGAATGACTCGCTATCATCTGCAGCTGCGAAAACCAAGGAATTGCAGCTGCAACGGCAGCAACAACAGCAACAATATCAACAGTTGTTGAGCAAAGGTCGGAACAGTGAGGAAGGCGGCATTGATAGTAGTCGAATGAGAGATATTGAGCAAGAACTTTCGGAAATCGTGGACAAAAGTTGGTCAAATGCCGACGACAGTGGTATTAAGATGCAGTAAAACTAAAGATATTTCAGGTAAGATAGCAACACATTATGAAAGCAGTGTATTAACCGATGAAAACGGAACAACTGAAGCAAATGGAGGCTCTTTAAAAAAGAAAAAATTAACAAATGTGATCATAAATTGTTTCCATAATTTACACGCAAAAATTTTGCAAACAATTGCATTACACGAAGTGGATATTAATCATCGGTCAAACATTACTAAGCTGAGCAACTTAAAACATTCACAGACACTCATCCTTTTCAACGAAGGTTTATAGTAACAAGAATAATAAAATTTAGATACTTATGTGTTTTGAAAAATAAAACTCTCCCAATCGGGAGAACAACAAATATCTATCACTAGTTGAGAGGGCCAAATAACCCACTGCTGATATCACGACATTGTCGACAGTGTATTTATTTTTTTTTTTAGCGAATTTCTTGCGTTGGAAACTTTCTGTGTTCTATATAGTTTAGAAAAGTAGATAGAAGAAGGCTCTTCTTAATTAATTGCAAATTGCAATAACAGATTTGAGCCTAATTGTGTATATCATGTAGAAAACATGTATAGAAAGTAATGCGCGAAAAATGACTAAATATTAATTGTAAATGTAAAATTTTTTGTATTAGATATTCTTACGAACGATTATGAAAATGAATAGCGATACTAACAATTCTGATGACGTGATCAATATGAAACTATATTTTATAGACATTTAATGAGAACAAACTCAAAAGTAATGTAATATTTTTGTATAAATGCAATCACTAATCGCATGATGTCGCTTTTATGCAGCCACACTACTCTACTCTTCTTTTTACACCTACATAATTAAGATGCCCATCAGGAAGTATATAAATAAATAAATAACAAAATTTGTTAATATTTATGCGTCAACGTGTTAGTGCTTAGCCCACTGCTTTTACTTCTGACTGACATATAAAACGTCGCTATTAACTAAAAATATACAGAACAGCGTCTTCGCTGAAGGAAACTTATTTCCCACTGGGCAAATTTACATACATATAAAACACAACATTATAACAAAGAATACATTTATTATAATTAAATTTAAAATTATTATATACAAGCATATATCTACTATATATTATATATTTCTTAAAGAAATTTAAATTACGCTATTGTGCGATGTAAGCTGAGATCATAATATGACAATGATAATTTTTTGATGAAATTGATGTTTTTAAATAATTACCTTTTTGTCTGATAAATGATTATGAAATAGAAAATTTATACATAACAAATTTATAAAACAAACGAAAAAAAAATGTATGTATATATAAACTGATTATACATGTATATGTACTATATTTGATAAATATCGAAAAAATGCATGAGCAAAACGATGTTGTTTGTTTTATATTGCTTTTATTATTCGTTAATAGTCCTGTATGTTTAGAATTCTGTTTATTGCTAGTTCGATTATGATTCTGATTCTAATTGTATTCGTAATTGTTACCTATTCGTAGGCGTTTAAAGATTGCTCCTATTTATTATTATAAATATGTATGTAGAAAATGAAAGAAACTATATAGTTGTAATATAACTCAAATTAAATATAAATAACATGAGCATAAATACAAATTGCTATTATGCAAGCTTATATTGCCTCTTGTGTGAATTAAACAAGCTGGTTGGGGTGAAGCATACAAAATGTCCATGTAATTGTGTATACACATTTAATATTATATATTAAAAGTCGTGTGAAAATCACTCAAAAATTTATTGATTGATTAAATTTCTAACTAATGTTATTGACCATGTTAAAAAATATACTGATCATTGTTACTATTTCTAAAAATTAATCAATAGTTAGTTCAAAGTTGATGAAGTTTTTGGTTTTCTAATAACCAATTGATAGAAATTGCAATATTATGGAAAACTACAACATACAAACGGTCTAAAAATATTTTAATCGACTTAGCTCTGTATATAAATATATATATTTATTCCAATTTAACAAATTTATGTTGCCTTTCAGTTAAGAAACAAATCAAACCATATGGATTTATTTTTCATAGTTTAAGGGATCAAAAATTTGAATTCGCAAACATTTTTTATGAATGATTTATGTAACTGCTTGAGATTGTTGCTTAATTGCACTATATAAATATTAATATTTTTAGGTTAGATCACTGTAAACTCAAAACAAAAATAATAGTTCTTTTTGAGCTTCATTATCAACTTATTTATGTATGTACATTTGTGTAAAATGGTGCTAAGTTCAACGAGTTACTTATGTATTAGCTTATTTATATTAGAAACAAAATGGAAAATTAAAATATGTATATGTCCTTACTTAGGAGATTTTTTACAGAAATACATAACCAACAATTACCATGTATCTATACTTCCCTATATTTCGAGGAATATGTTTCATATACATGTTTACAGATATATGACTTCAATAATTCATCTTTTCGTTGGTTGAAAATTTATTTCAAAATTAAAAAATCTTTTGATCTACAATTATTTATATTTTTTATATGAATTTACCAAGAGTAACAACTAACCTTAAAACTCCACACCATACCAGCTGCAAATGTACATACATATGAGCATAATCTGTTATGACTTGTAAAGTTGGTAGATACATTTTATCCTCTCCTCGCTATTTAAATAGTATATTGTGTGTGGAGTTTAACAAAAAAATTGTCAGCATCAACTTTGAAACTAATCATACAATTGATAAATACTTATTTTAGCATGGAGCCGCATTAAATTTGCATATACATACATTCGTATATGTTCAGATGTGCGCCTGTTATTGCTAATAAGAATTCTCTGTACATAATATAATAATTTAAAATTCATGTATATTCAAGATTTTGAGACAAAATACGAGTAATTAATTATTACACAATTGGGACTAATACTTGAGACCCTTGAAAGCAGTTTCTTTGATTTTCGATATTTTTAATTAATTTTTTTATAAAAAATCAACAAAAAAAGTGTATTGTGAATGTAGTATTTAATATAATATATATTTTAGTATATTATAATAAAATAATGCATAGTTAAAGATATGAGTGCAAAGAAATAAGTGAATAAGTGGTGAAAACCATTAATACTAACGCATATTGCTTACTAAATAGTCGATCGTAATTCTATTGACTAATTTAAAACTGATATTCATGAGTTTTGTGCATACATGCAGATGTATATGTAGACTAAACAAAAACACCAAGATAAATTTGAAAGCAAAGCACTAGAAATTCAAGTTTTATTCCACAGGCTGTTTTATCGCACAATGTGCTGCCGTATGCGTTTAATTAACTTAAGAATTATATTAAGAAGCAAAGTGAAATTTTGCTTAATTTAAATTTTTTTACTTACACTGAAGTATAATAAAATACCTACAGCTGTTGGTGCATGACCAACATTTTATTTCAATTGTAATTTATTCATCTAACTCCATATTAATTTGTAATAGTACCTATCACATCAGCACATAATCTTGATTAATTTTTTTTTTTAATTAATAAATAACAATCAACTTGAGTATACTGTAAAAACATAATTTTTTGTACTTAATATCAATAAATAAATTTTATAACATTTGAAGGAGCTTGTTTCACGATAAATATTATTTTTTGTATTTAATAGTAAATTATTAAACGTAATTATACAATTTACTTTACTACAATTTATAAAAGATATTCCAATTCGCCTTAAGTTTACATGCTTTGCTTTTATTTTGAATAAATTTTTTTTTTTCTGCGTACGGAGCACGTGCAGTGTGGTGTAGATATAACTTAAACCCAATGGGTTCATAAAGAAATAAAAAAGTAAATATGATTTAAAGCATTAAAAAACTTAACTTATTGTTTTAAATATACAATGAAAAAGAAAAACATTTACATACACAAATTTATATTTAAATATACAATATACTGAATGATTGTTGAGAGGGACAAATCTACAACAATGTGAAGGGAAATGTAAATGACTTTAGTAATTTATAAAGAAATACAATGTAAATAATAGTTGAAAATACAAATACAACACTGAACAAATCAAAACAACACTATAATAAATAATTACAAATGGAAATGCATTGAACATTTTCAAACATTGCATTTCTATCTGTCCTGAAATTCATAGCAAAATACGAAAATAGATTTATCAAAGTTGCGGAATTCTTTAGTTATACGTTAGCTATGCAAGGATAAGACACTAAAAGTGCATTTTTTGTAAAAGAAATATGATATTTTCAAAATTCAATACAATTGACCTTATAGAAAAAAACTGAACTATTTTATAAATATTATTCATAAATATGTTTTAAAGCATACTATTTGTATGTTCTTGTTTTTACGATCTAACAAACATTTTATTTTAGAAATATGTATTACAATCAAGTCTACCAACATACGTATGTATGTATTACTTTAGTTTTTTTTATATGTGCAAAAACCATAGAAAATGTATTACATAATTTAGCAACAAACAAAAGAGAATATAATGCAAACAATTCGAACTAAACGAAACACGACACATTTATGGAATGGTTAGCGATAAATATATTATTTAAAAATTGATTGTTAAACAATTTGGTACAACAAAATGTTAATTTTGTCCATTAAGATTTGAAATGTGCAATAATCAAAAAATTTACCACAAAAATTACATAACTAACTTTTCTGGTACATGTTATCAAATAAAAACCGAAAGGAAGCATAAAACATAATTTAGTTTCTTTTATTTTCTTATTCATTATTATTTAAATTTTCTTATGTTTTCTCTAGTATTATATATCTTTATTCAGTAATTGTGCAATAACTTACAGTTGTGAATTACTGTTATTCGCTATCGGTTTCTGTGTTGTTTTAAGAATGGTCTAATAAGAAACCTTAGCGTCCAACGTACTGGCCTTATTCCTCTGTGTGTTTGTTTGATTTCGATCGTGAATGTAATGTATTGATTTTCTTTTTCTATGGGATTAAATTTTATGGCATGTGACAACAAATGCTTAACATATTTAAGCATTAACTACATATCCAAAAGCTTTTATTCCAGCATCAGCTCTATAAACTTTTTGTTTCTAGAACAACAAAAACATATTGAGAGAGGGTAACATATGTTGCTCTAAATGTATGGTATGTATGGTAAAAGAGCCCGATCATCGTTTTGAAATTCAATAACAACGATACTTGGGGAGAATTAGCACCATCTAATTATAATTAATTCCCTTATGTTATTTTCAAAATAGACTTTGTAGTCTTAAGCTCTTACATCCATCTACAAAGCTAAAGCAGTTGCAAAAAAAATGTCTCGTGAGTGTAAAAGTGTGAGTGTGAATGTACTCATGAAGGTAAAAGAGTGAATTCCCCTAAGAACTCTTGCGTTGTCCTTTTAGTTACCATATTTTTCGTGCCTTTTTATGAATTTCCACTGACTGCTGCGTTAAGCTAATAAATTTCTGTTTTCATAATCATTATTTATATCGCACTATCGCCTATAACACAACTTAATTAATAATAGTCTACATGTGTTGACAAATATTAACAAAACCTCGATAAAATTGTTAACAAATCACATTTTCCAAATTATGTGATTGCAATAGTTAATGGTGTTACGTTTGTAGTAAGTATGTATGAAAATAAACATAAACAAATTGCATAAAATTTAAATATGTGTACATTATAAAAAAACTGACTTGCGTTATGTAACGTGAATAACTAAATATTAGAATAAAATTGGAAAAATTTCAACTTGTGATGTGAAATTTAGAGTTAACATAAACTATTATAACAAAAAGCTTGGGAGAATTTACTGAAATTTAATATACGAGTATTTATAATTGTAAGTGAACGAAATATCTATATGCGGGCATGATATTTTTCGGAGCGGCGGCACACAACAACCACTACAATCGAAAATAGAAACAAAATGATATAAATAAAACATGAAAAAAAACGTCTGCATAATTATATAAATTACATTTGAAATATATTTACATATGTATGTATGTCAGTGTGTAGTCGCCATTTTTATTGTAATATTTACATAGCATAATTTTGTGTGTTTTTCTTCAACATCAAATAAATGCAAGCGAATAGTTATCCATATTGAAAATTCGGAAATCAGCTAAATAACTATAAAAGAATAAAATATTAATCATTAGCGTTTAAATCAAATATGTATGTATGTATATGTATTTATTAGTTTGAATATACATACCGATAAAACGCCGATTGATGTGCTCTCTCTCTTATATTCATATATATGTGTATGCATGGGTATGAATGAAATTAATAACCACTTACACATTTGTACTACACATACAAACATACATTTATCTAACAATTGCAAACAATTAATTTAATTTATCGCAAATATGGTCAATAAAAAAATAGGAAAGTCTACATTAATACATAAGCATAACGAAAAGATATTAGAACACTTATAATAGAAAAAAATTACAAGAACTTTATTTGGCAGTTATGAAAGTAAGGGACCTCCAGATTCTTAAACCATTCGCGATTTTTTATAGTATGGTGTTATGGCGGAAGGTAGTCACTGATTTCGATTTTTAGGTGATTTAGTCCAAGCAGAGACATTGAAATTTTCTGAACAGTACTTTTGTAGATTATTTAACCAATTATAAATTGTTTCGACTTTCCAAAGATCGTAATCACCCTCATGTGTGGGAAATAATATATTTAAATATGCCAATAAATGTGGATACGTATCCTTCAAGACGATCTTTACCATTGATGTCGTAGTTTTCGTCAAGGTTCCTCAAATAATTTACATCAAATTGAGTCGAAATTAAGAAAACTTCAGAATAAAATAGGTTGTGGTCTAAGGTTCTATTGGCCTTTCATCAAACCGTGTTTTTCTTTTATTTTTCTTGCTAAATTTTGTCGCACATCCAAAATATTCCTTTCACATCGATAAATTTACATATAACGGATTTTTCAAGAATTTGAAGTATCATAAATGTTTGGTCATATTTTTGTAAGTACAAAAGGAAGGTACATAAAATCTAGGCTAGTACATACCCAGGACAGTCGGGGCAACGTAAACGAAAGAGACCAAATTTTTTATCCGACTATAAACACTGTGAACTCGTTAGTATTCCTGAAAAGTATTTGAGGAATGCTTTCTGGCACTACAAAACAACAATAACATGAGTACGATGTCTGGTGAAAATCATATAGATCATATCACTACAGCATGCATACAGCATACAGTTCTCCTATAATCGTTCCAATATGCGAATGTTATTTATTAATTTATTTTAATCAGAAAGTTATATAGCTGCGGCATAGCCTATGATTATCATCCTGCTGAAAAAATCGAAAAAATTACGACCAGCTTATACCTTAAGACCTAACGGATTAAGTGTGTACCTTTCAAAGAATTCGAACCAGAACGACGCCGTAGTTTGTTTTACAAATTACTTAGAAGAGTGTTATTCAATAAAGTATGTATGCTTCATTATTTTCAATTAGAATCACACTCGTTCATGTAACTCAAACAGAAAAGTTTTCAACCACAGTCACAGTTGATAGTAGAATACACAAGACAATCATTCCAGAGAATATGAAACAATGCTTGCAATATACAAATGCAAATATACAAACTGAATTCTAAAAACAAAATAAAAAATATATAACAATGAGAAAGATATCACACGTTCATAAACTAAAGCGCTTGATATATTTATGATATATAGTTTGTTTTTCTTGTGTTTTTTTTTACATATTTGTGACTTTTTAGGGCTGTCCAATTATTTTTTACTTTTCCAGCGAATAATAATTTCAAATACTATATTTTTTTAATTTTTATTGTTTACGCAAAATATATGCATATTTATAATGTTGCTCAGATATTAAGATAACAGTTTTCGGATGCAATTAATTAAAATTTAAATAACAATAGAATTAAATTAAATGCAACTAAATTAGATAAACGATATAATTCTAAATGTTTAAATAGAGCAAATGTATCTAACAACTAATGAAAGATAAAATAATAGAAACAAAAACTTTTTTTTTTTGAAATTTTCATTCTGTACAAAAACAATATCTTGCGAATAATTATTCAGTGACATTTCTACTCCTAATTCATAATTATCTGAATAATTGTCTATTATTATTATTATTTAGAATAATTTTGGTGAAAAATTCGTTGTATCAAATTATTAAAAAACCGAACAACTCAATTCAGAACAATTTCAAATGAACAAATAATGGCACAGCCATAATTTATTTCCTTAAAACAAAATGTCGACATAACTTATGTGGTATGTCTGAAGTAAGCACGCGCAGCCGTTAATTTTAGGGATTACTCTGTGTACATTAGTAAATAACAAATTTTCCATGAAACTAAGCAAACAAGTGAACAACTCAAATATAAATAAAGTTCTTATAATGGTTATTATAGAATAACAAAATAAAAAATAAATATAAAGAAATTGAAGTGAATCAGAAAGTCTGTAAACGATCAAGAAATATCCCACTGAATAGCATGTATGTATGTATGTATAAAATCAATAGTAGATACGCTGTATTTCACATTATCGAAAAAAGATTAAAAACCAATATTATAACATATTATATATATCCAACTAACCTTTATGGAAAACGTATACACTTTAGATTAAATAAAAATAATTACATACGTGTCAAACACAATTAGGCATGCTTTTGTGTATAATAAAAGTAAACTACTAAATATTAACATTTGCTTCTTGTTAAAACTATGAAATGAGAGAAACTTAATTAAAAAAAGCTTATGTGCATACATTTGTAATAACAAATAAATTTTTTTATATTACGAATGGGGTTTTTCATACTTTCTCGATGTCTAAAAATATTGTAAATCATTTATACATATGAATAACAAAATATTCAAGAAAGGTTTTTCCTTACAAAAATTCTTCTTTTGTTTATGTCTAAATTTTTAAGCACCAAAATAATTTTAAAATAATGAAGAATAGCCAAATAAGAAAATTATTATAAACTAAACAAACAAACAAAAAAGAAGTCGAATTAAATGACTGCAATCATTCACAAATCACTCATTTAGGTATGTACATATTATGTATATGAGTCAGACCAATCTATATACATACATGTATGCATGTATTGATGGACTTTACACGTTTAAAATTATACTATTATGTGATAATATGACATCATAAGTGGAAGCAAAAGCAACAACAACAAACATCCAAAAAAATATTTGCAATAATCGAAATGCTGCTTTGTTGATTTCAACTGCTAACTCTATGTTATATTCCGTATAGCGTACGTGTTGTTATATATTACGCTGTATATATGTACATATGTACATATGGGTAAGATCAAGACGAGTATGTAATTGATGCATGACGCTTTGACACAATTTTTGTCGAATTACTTTTTGTTAATACAAAATATGTATGTATGTATGTATGTATTTGCAGTATTATTGTATAAAAGTGTACACTACTAAAACTACTACTGATTATATTAATCACAATTACTACAAGCATTAAAGAAAATATGCTAAATCACAATATATTTTCCTTCGTTGAAGAAAAACATAAAATATCGAACGTTTTTTTATTATAACGTTTTATTGCGACTTAAATAAATATTGAGAGTACATAACATGTGTAGTATATAAATTAGTATGCAATTATATATATATATATATAAGTTGGTTTTTTTTTTTGTTTACTCTAAACGAAGTTTAGTTTTTGCTATCAGAAAATGTATAACATTTAAAATTCTCAATTTTATGTTTATACAAATGATAAATTATTTTTAAATATTATTTGATACATTATTTATATACATATTTAGTGATAACTAAACATGTGTACGATTTTAAATTCAAATTGGTTATTTACTGTGTTATTATTATATAAATTATTTTTCAAGCTGAAGCTACACTAAGCTACACTACACTAAGGCTTAATTTTTGAATATATCCTCGGGTAGTGCGGAAACTACACCCAAGTTAACTGTCAACACAATATTAGTGTCTCCATCACCGCCACCACTACCGTTATTGTCGCCCTGTTGTGCATTAATATTTTCTGAAGTTGTTGTGTCCGGAGTGCTAGCATTATGTTCGTCCGCCACGCGTTCGTGTTCGCTAAGCATATCGACGGCGGCATTAAGGGCGCAACATCATTTGTCCCATAGACCCAACTCCCGCATCTTAGTTTGAAAGTAACGTTCTAAAGAGTTAGCGCAACGATAATATTCAGTTTCCGGTGAATTGTAGAAACGGCAATTTGAGAAAATACGCGCCATATCAGCCATAAAGAGTCGACGCGTTACATAATACCCTTGCTTAAGGCGTTCACCCATAGTTTTTAGGTCCATCGGATATTTAATGTGATCGTAATAGTCGGGTACTTCAGCAGCTGGTACTGGGCGTAGGAACGGCCAAGCGGCTTGATGCTGACGCACAGATTGAAGTACGGCAGTGAAGGAGGCAGCTAATTTTTCTGGATCAGAAGATTCCTCTAGAGGACGTGAAGTGCGTTGTGCACGCATTTGTGGTTTCCAACCGATCTCTCGCAACCCAGGTATGGATTCTACTGGTATGGAGCGTAATCCCTCTTTGAAGCATGTTAAACCAGGACGCACTTTTTGCACCTCATTGTGACGTTGTGCTATTAACTCTTTCAGTATTTCACTCTGCTTTCTTATAACTATTGTGTAGAGCAAGATGAAATATTTAAATAATTATCTAAGTGAAAACGTTTAGTTGAAGATTTATTTAAATTACCAGAAATAAATTGTGTGTTCACAATGCTTGGATGTAATTCACAATGCATTAGTGTGGCGCCATCATATTCCTTTATGAAACCAGCATATACCGGTCGAGCTAATTTAATGTCTTTGGAGAAGCCTTGCTTCTTAAAGTAACCAATAGCATCACAGTCGGCGTAGGTTAGCAAATGTCGTATGCCATGTTTGATGCTGTAATCTTTTAAATGATTCATTAAATGTGTACCATATCCTTTGACTTGTTCCGACATAGTGACGGCGCAAAATACTATTTCAGTGAAACCCTGACTAGAAAATGGACGAAAGCAAATGCCGCCAATAGGTTGATTTTCCTTTATAAGTGCCAGTGTTTTATGTTTTGTATCAAACACTAATTGACTTATGTATTCACGTGGCATTTCGGGCAATTGATAGGCAAATACTGCTTGCAGACCAATAAGCCAAAATATTGTCTGTTTATCCACTTGCTTTGTCAGGGAATTACCGACGACGTGAAATTCGATGGCTCGTTGTTGTTCCTCTGCTTTAACATTTTCATCGCGGGAGACATTGACCGGAAATAAGATTTCAGATTTATTTATAGCTTTTGATTCTGAAATAGCTTTCATAGCACGCACAACAGTTTCATCAGAAAGGTCCTCAAACTGACAGTCACTGAAACATAAATTTCAAATATATAGATTAGATAGATAGAGCGGGATTTAAGCTGCCGTTATATCATATTCAATACGAAATTTCAAATTAATCAAAAAACATTAAATAGCCAAGTAAGTATTGCATGCAAAATTCGCCTAAAAGCATGTTTTAAATTCGACGTATAAATCGTTTTTGTGCCAAAGGTTTGCATTTCGCACAGTGCCGCCAATTGAGCTTGTTACTCATTAAAAAAAAAATAATAATAATATAGGAAACGAAATTAAAAAAAACTAATCTTCATACGATGTCGACTTATTGATATCGGCAAAACAGAAAAAATATAATAAAACAGTTTCAGTGGTTGCCGACTGTGAGTGGCACTATAAACATTTTCATTTGCAGTTGTGCACAAAGTAGCTTACCTTACGGCCGTACACGAGCGAAAATTAGCCCATTATATTGTGATTCATATTAAGTACATACAATATGCATAAAGAAAACACATTTACTGCATTCACTTTTAGCGTTGACTTGTCGGCTACTTTTTATTGAAGTCTAAAAATCATTTATCTTTTTTGTGTGTATGCATATACGAACTTTTGTGTATACAACATTGTTCGATTCATGTGTTAATCGAGAATTGTGAAATAGAAAATTACAAATGCACACTTCGTGCTCACAGTCTTTCTATAAAAAACATATGTATATAACAAAAGACTTAAACTTATTTTCTGCTATTTCCTCGTCGTTTTACCTTTTGCAAGTCACAGTTACAAAAGTGATTTCTATAGATTTATATTAAAATATCTGTTATGAACATGCCGCCAAGAACTTACCCACTGACACGATCAATGCTTTCCTTTTTGACTCGTTTTTGTGCGGGCTCTCCAGTGCCGGATCGCTTACTACCAGTTGCGCCTCCAGTACTCACTTCTTGCTGACGTTTACGTTGTTGTATAATAAAAGCCGTGGAAGGACGAAAACCTTGATCCCATATAGGCGAATCGTCTTTCAGTAGTTCAGCTTTTAGTGCATCCAAGAATTTGGGCATTTGCGTTATAATTGACCGTTTATCAACTGGAAAGCGATCTCGCTCTGAAGAACATTTATTCCTTAGCTGCTCAGCCATATACTTAAATATGGTACGCAGTAAGGTGCGTCCAAATACTAGCGACGTTTCAAAATGTCGCAATGAATTGCAAAAGGCGGGTACATGGCAAAAAACTAGCCAACGCGTATAGTTAATTTTGTACGTTGAAGCATCTTCATGTGTTAATCCAGAGCGACGCATAGATGGAGGTTCGAAATTGTAATGATTTAAAAAATTAAGAAATGTTTTTGCCACCTCAGTCATTGTCTGCAACTCAGTTTGACTTAAGTGATTGTACTTGTAAAATACAAATGAGGAAACGGCTTTTGCAATACATGGTGACTCGAACGGTGGATCACCAAGTGGGCCACGAATAACAGCTTGTTGGCGAGTAAGGACACATTGACGCAAGAGGCGAAATAAATACAAATAAACTTTCTTGGTGTCCTCATCTTCTACGCGTTGCATTGACATGAACAAATTTTCCATATCTATAATAGCACCCAGAAGATCGTTCATTTGGGATCCAGATATACCGTCCAGATGTGCAATATGATTTTGTAGTGGGTGACTACAGTTGCGACATTCTTCAGTGAATTCGGGGCAATAAGTTGACGATTCCACATCCCGATGACGATTTTCTTGTGGAGTTTTCCATCCAGTGCAACGACAGCATTCGCATTGGCAAGCAGAGTACATAGACAATTTGGCCAACTTCTGGGGAATAGGTAAGTTAAAAACTTTTTGCTTTCGCAATTGAATGCGTTGTAAGCTATTTTGACGTGTTCCTTCCGGAGGACTACCATTACTACCGTTTATATTGTGACTTGGAGTAGCATTTACGTTTCCGGATCCGGATGTTTGTTGATTATTTGCAATATTAGAATTGCCCCCTCCACCATTGGTATTACCTCCGCCATCAGTTGAATCTTCCTTTAGCGTTATTAGTGCTCCGCCGGACATAACAAATCGATTCGACCTATTTCAACTTGTCAATTTGTTTATTGACTGTAGTTACCAGTGCTTTGGAAGACTTTGACAAAGTGCAATATCCCCACCAGCAATTTCACAATTCAGAAAGTGTAAACAAAGACAAAAAGTCGTTTGTGTGAATGTATTGATGTAGCTGCCGAATGCAACTTCGGCCAATTTTATTTCCACCGCAATCTTCTAAAAAAAAGTCTTAACACCACACTTTGTATGCTTTGTATGTACTGTATGAGACTACTTTACTTTTCGAACAAGATTTTTTTGAAAATTGGATTAATTTTAATTTCTTACTTTCTATATTACTAATATTTTATCATCAATGTTTATTTTAATTTGTTTCGCAAAGGTAATTTCCATTTATTTTGACACACACGAATCTGAAAGACGAAGTGAAATGTTACGGTATTGCCAGTAGCAATATTTATATATAAAATTATTATAAAAGATTGTGAAATTATATATTTAAATACTTGTATACATAAATTAAGAAAATAGTATTTATGATATCTTAATTGTGTTAAATAAATAAAATTTACGACAAAACAGTATGACTTTAAAATAGATCGTAAATGTCAAAATAAATTGTAACGCAATATGTATTAGGTTAAATGTGAGTGTATATTCGATGGTTCATTGGGAAATATTTGATTCAAGCGACAGAGTAAAGCGCCAAATGCACCAAAAAACAAATATGAAATTATTAACTTTTAGCAATAGGTACTAAAATGAGTGGAAATTGTTGTTTGGAAGCACAATTCTCAGCTAAATGCAGCTTAAAAACGCCTGCTAATGAGAAAAAGTCTTTCGAATGCGTACCACTGCTCTTATTGGACGTCAAACATTGCAGTGCATTTTCGCCAACAGTTTTCGAAACGTTTAATGGCAAAATACTTTTTCGTACGATTATGGTACATGCACGGATTATGGGTAAAGTGATTCCAAGTAAACAAAATGGCCACTATAGGTTTGAAATTGATGACAACACCTCAGTTTTGACACTGTTTATTTCGAAAAAAGAAGCCGATATTCTCGAATTACAGCGCTTGCGAAATGAAGTGTTTATTAGAAAGTCAGTTAAGGAACATAAAGATATTTTAACTGCATTAGAGAAGTTGCTGGATAAAACCGGAAAACAACTTGATCCGTCGAGAATTTCTGTCGGCAACAAAATATTTGTTTTTGGAAAGCCAGGTTTTTTTCGTGACCAAGTGTGCATATTTGGCTTTAGTTGGGATATCGACACCGGTTCCGATAGAACTATGGAATTAGCTTTCAAAGACGAAATAATTGACTGGTATACGAAGATATGTAAAACATCAAAAGTATAAAAGTTGAGTTTACTATTTTTATTTAATGGTTTGTATGTTTAAAATTTAAATAAAAAATATTAATCCTCGCTTATTTCAACTTGTTCTATTTTTTTCCTTGTTCTTTGTCATATATCGAATTTGTTACATCTAAATAAATCCCTACTAGAAAAGAACAATAGAAATCCTAAAGTCGCGCAAACAAACTAAAAATTTATGTAGTTTTCGCACGAATTGCAGCACGTTTGCCAGTAACAGCTTGGAAACCCGATTTGATGCTTGCTACGGAACATCTAGATCCGCAAGATTCGCATTGCAGGAAGAATAATCTTGTATCTTTTTGCAGTATAGTTTCGGGAGAACGGCAGGTGTGGCAGGTCACGTACTCTTTTATATAACGACGCAGTACATTTTCTATCTGTTTAGGTTGGAAACGACCTTTTATAATAAGCTGTTGGTTTCCGTCCATTGAACCACTGGTACCCAATTCAGCTAGTAAAAAGTCTAACAAATGTTTTGGCAAACGATGAAGAGTTTTTGCAATGTCCATAAAGTTTGCAAATGAAGTCTTCTTTGTGCCGACACGCAATACTTGGGGAGGTCTCATGACAAATTTCGGTTTACGCCCAGCTGCCATATCTGGATTTTTATCGAGGATGATTTCGAAAACGCGTTTTAATAACTCATCATATGTATAATCACGATCTGATCCGGCCCATGATGAACTGTTATCGTCAACTGTAGAGAAAAGAACAAAAAAAAAAAGAAATGTTAAGTTATTAAACAAAATGCAATTAAAATGCTTACCATTTTCCTTGTCCTCGCTTCTATCTTCTTCACCCTTATCTGCAAATAGTTCATCTAAATCCTTCTTTTTACTCTTCTTTTTCTTTTTTGCCATTGAAAAGTCCATATCTAAGTTGATATCGTCATCTTCTGGTTCATCCTGCACTGTAGCATTGTTTTCTTCTTCACCATCTTTTGCGGATGGCAAAGCACCTTCGAGCTCCTCTAAGTTAAAAGGCTTCTTCTTCTTTTTCTTTTTCTTGCCAAAACTTTCTAAATCCAAATTATCCTCTAAATCAGCTGACCCGCTGTCCAGCGGTACTTCTTCTTTAGGCTCATCTTTTTTGCTGCCATTATCAAGACCAAGTGCGGCATCAAGGTCGAATGTCTTCTTCTTTTTCTTCTTTTTTAACAATGTTGGATCAAAATCCTGAATTAAAAAAAAAAATTATTTTTTTAACAATCACAAATTCGGGGATGTACATAACCTCAAAGCAACAAAAATGTGTGATAGTGGCTGAAACTTACACGTTTCACAACTAAATCACCATCACTTTCATTACTCAGAGAGAGCTATATAGCTTACATCTTCGGCATCCATAATTGTATTTTTAATTCAATTAATTGTTTGTATTCTTAATGTTGGTAGAAATTTATTTTAAACTACTTTTTATAAAAATAACAAGTTCGAGTCGAATATTGCATCAGACAATCTTACCTCGTTTAGCTGACAAGGCAAACGATGTACTCGAATCGACAATTTATACAACATCGATGTTAATTTTTAGTTTATCGAGTTTTAGGAAGAAAATATTATATCGATACTTTCCTCAACAATAGCAGTATTCATAAAGGAAACTGTGGATAAAAAATTCGAAACTGGAGATAAACGGCACACAAAATGCCAGAATTCAATGCTCTTTTCATCAAAACATTAGATCTATAATTTTTTCTGTACGCTTTTATTAATATTGGCTAAATTGGGTAGAAATTAAAGAGGTAAAGCCTTCACTGCGTTTAAATATACTGAATAAAATTAAAAGATATATTTGTTTACAATTAGAATGGAAAGCACTGACAAAGGAAAATACTTTAATTTATGATTTAATTGACTGTCAAATTGGTTGGTCGCTTTCATAATTAATAGCTGAGAACTGAAAATTTTTTTAAGGCAGAGATGAAACATACTGAAACAATTCTCATGAAAACTACTGCAAACACAAATACAACAGACGGTGTACACATATGCACAAATATTCACCCTGGCTCTTCCCTCGTATTAAACGTTCAATGGGTGAAAAAAAACCAAACTTACATGTTTTAACTAAACTTTGCTGCTTATAGTAAGCTCATATTTTTAGAAATTAGAAATTATGATGTCGACAACAAGTTGAAATCGGATTTATGCTGTGGGAAATTGCACAGGAGAATAATAAACATATGAAATAACTTCACCATGTGAAAAATTGAATGAAATTATTGTAAAGCAATTAGTCCTTTATAGTAATTATTTGTTTGTGATTTACTATTGTGCCAAAATATGTTAAATCGATAAAAGGTATCACAATCCTACAAAAGCCTTGTGACTACGAAATTGCCCTTCATGTAATGAGTAATATATTTTTCTTACGACAATATCAGTCTAGATTATTTTAATTTTCTTTCCATTTATATGACGGTATATTGTTTTTACCCTATCAGCACACCACGGAGTGCTTCAGATGGAATGTGAGTCTTTTCGGGAAAGTATTTATGCGTCATCTTGATGTAATTCAGGGAATTAATGCTCTTCATATTTTTATTATTATTAGTGAAAGGAAGAAAGAAATTATATACCACAAGATTTATACTGTAGAATTAATCGCTTTATACGGTATCTGTTTCAGTTATTTAACCAGTGAATTCACAAAAAGAACTAATCTAATCGCTCAAGACGTATACATGCATTGCCAAATGTTGAATGCTATGATTAAGGAAGGGTTAAACGATCACACGTACACAAGAGTTTCGGTTATTTTTGTCAATACGGCCTTCAGAAACTCATAGAAACTTTAACAGAAATCTCTGGTAGTGTGATTTAACATATATTTGGCTTGCAGTGGAGTTTCAGGCGAAGCTAATAAATGCAGTTATTCTCAATAATCATCTCTAGCCGATAAACAATGTCTCTAGTTTTTGATTTGCTTGCACATCTCTTTTCAGTCTCTGTAGCAAAAAAAAAGACAGTGTTATCATCATAGTTGTTGTTGTAGCGGCATGAAACATTTCTCAAATTGAACTTGGCAGCCCTTGACCGGATGTGAATGGCTGGAACGGATATGTTTATTAGTACAGCTCAACCAAAATAATAATGTCCCTTGAGCGATTCCGATGAGCGGTCATTGATGCTTGAAGAAAACAAGACATGTTTATATGTCAATCCTAGTGATCGTTGTAATTATAGTAGCATAAAAGTTTCCTCAAATATTTTTTGCGATTGTTGATGGGTTGACTGTCTAGTTCGGATATAAATCCGTTTATTCAAAATACGTAGACCCCACTATGGTGGGAGCGATCGCCTTGCATTATTTCACCTGAATAAGAACAATTTGATCTAATTTTTGATTACTTTCGTTGCGTAATGACACAGGTTATAAACTTATTCAAGGAACCAGAAGAAACAAGTGAATGCCAAATTCTTTAAATAACTAGCAGAAGTGACTTGCTTAAAGGCAAGTTAACATTTAACCTAAAATATTGAAATCTTTCCAACAAAAACTAGTAATTCAATACAAGAATAAAGAATTAAAACTGAATTTTCCAACTTTTGAAAATGTCCAAAAACTCTGCAAAATGTCACGTAAAATGATTATTGAATTGAATATTTATGAAATAATAAATTATTATTATGAATAGTAAATTATTGAATTACCTTATTTCAGAAATTCAAAAGTACTTCAACTAAATTAAATAGACCAGAGAACATTTTATTATACGAATATGTTTCGTTGTTTTATTAACTCAATTTAATACTTAAAATAAATTCAATTTACAAACCATTTTATAATTAGCCGTAGTGTTTTGTTTTGATTTCACCTATTTTCCTATTGAATGCGAGCGTCAACTCAGTAATCTCACTAAAAACAAAATAAAATAGGCACATCAATCCTTGAACATGTGTGTGTATGTACATTTAGTACATAGCTAAAACTCAATTCATGCATATATATGTTTTTTACACATAATTTTTTTTCAAAACTCAAGGCAGTTTTACATTACAAACAAATTTAAATGCTTATCTGCAGTACAATAAAAAAAGAATAACATGTAACAAAATAATAAACGATCTGTAGAAAATAAATGAAAGTGTTTTCTTCTAACTACTTAATTTAAGGAAGGCATGTACATGTAAGTAACTTTTAGACATTTCGTTGTATAGCAAGATCATTAAACAGTCCGCTTTGAAGGCAGATTTCATTTTGAAATAATTTTTGTATGAGAGGGCTATGTTAAAAGTTTAGATATGAGCGCTTATTATCTTCCCAGGATGAATAAGCTCAGGTCCTACGCCACCTGCCAACTGTTGCACTAAAATTCCCACTTCATATGCAAGGCTTTCGGTTTCCTAAGAAATACGAATAAAATTTGTTTATGCATTCAAAGATCAATATTTTAATACTTCTATTATTTATTCTTACATTTTTTGTAGCTGCCTCTGCATAGACACGTACCACATCTTCTGTACCGGAAGGTCTTACGAATGCACGGCCTCGTTTGTAATTGGATACCACTTTGTCTATGGCTTCCTGGAGCCCCACTGGTGTAACACAAACACGCTCTGCATCGGTTGTCGTGATGACATTACGATCTTGAACTTTAATTTTCAATTGAAGATTCGGCATATCATCGTACGTGGCCAGCCAGTCTTTTACGTCCCAACCCTTATGGTTCAAAATTGTTTCGACTAGCAACATGTCCGATATGGCATCGCCCACGGTTTCATTAATGAGATCTATAACATGCAATAGCGTCTTCGCGTCGACATTTGTTTCGGATGCCACTTTTATCAGACTCTTAGCATTTTCGCTGAAAATAATCGTACCGTGACCGTTAGCCTCAAAATATACACCAATATCGTATTGCAGTGCTTTATGATGCAGATGTTTAACACCAGTGGGTACACATGCTACTGGTACTTGCAACATGTTGGAAATATAGTCCGTTGAACCACCATTAGCATATGCAGTTTGCACCAACCCCATACTCAAATCAAGCCCACAACGTTTCACCATATCCATAAGATAGTCTGCTACCAACGTAGCGATGCGGTCACCATCCAATAATCTAAACTGATTGTTATCATCGGTAAAGAAGTATACTACGCGATCGGCATCACCATCTACGCTCACACAACGGGTAAATTGTTCCACTATTGGCATACCTATTGGCACTCCTTGCTTTACTTTCACATAGTCAGCACCGCAGTTTTCATTTATTTTTCCATCTCCTTTATTAATTACATCCACATGCAAAGAATCATGCATTCGTTTAATAAACTGCAACATTTTACGAGCACCTACACCATTTGCACCATCGAATACCAATTTATTGCGATAGTTCCCATTCTCTAATTTATCACCGCGCAAATTTTCAAACGCTGTGATCAATTTTCTATAGTATCCTTCCTCCGTTGGTTGCCCATAAGCACCTCTCGTATTAGTAGCCACTACAAAGAAGTGTAACATTGGCGTCGTCACAATACCAAACTCACGCACATTCCCCTTTAGCGCAATTACGCCATCAGCTACAGCTTTTAGGAGACGTGGACTATGATAGCGGTTATCCATTCCAACAAATACATTGGATGATGAACCTACGTCAATTTTATTATCACTTATAATTTTGGCAACATGTGCTTCAAGTTCGCTGTCCTCCACATTAGCCAAATCAGTGGCAATGGATTCCCAGCTAGCTTCCAGCATTTCACCTTTTGGGTCAATTAATTTGACACCATTGTCCGGTTCTGGATTGTGAGAGGCAGTGACCATTACACCAATCACAGCTCCGCCACGGTTTCGAGAACGAAGTGTAGCCAAAACGCCCATCCGGTACATAACACTGTCCAGGAATTCGGCTCTGAAATAAAAAATACCATTAAATATATGTTATTTGTGTATATACAGCAAATTATATAAAATTTAAAAATTTACTATGTATTGTACAAAACTAGCATACATACATATATGACATTATTCGTACGAAAGCTTATCAACAGCACTGCTGCATTTTGTTTCCGACCAACAACAAAAGATAATTTACTGATAACAACAACATACTTACATACTTGTATGTAACTACTGCATTTTTAAAAGCAAAATCTATCCGTGCATAATAATATTTGCCTTGGTACATATTCATTCATACATAAAAGTTTATTCATATATATTTGCGTATGCTAATAACCATGCATATCAATACATAAGGAAGCATAGCCTTAATTAAGCTCAGGCAATTAAGAAAATATTCAAGTATGTAAAGTAAACAACAAATGAAAATTATAAGACATCTTTAACAACAAAATAATATATAAAAAAGTATCTGTAAGCGATTTCTCTTCAATTGTAGTAAACGAATCAGTTTAGCTTGAAGTTGCAAATGTATGAAAATACAAAATAAAACTTGCAAGAAAATCGAAATAAAATGTATTACTAACGATAACTTATTTATTCATTGCTAAAGAAAGAGAATGGAGCTGCAATGGGTCACAGGTGATTCAGCCCATGCAATACATAGTAATAACAGCCAGCTGTGATTCACCTGTATACAACGCCCTAGTTGCAGCTACTTGGCCCCAATAGTTTTTTTGCTTTAATTCAGAATTGGATAACAAACAAACAATTTCAACGGATATATATATAATAACGGAATTTATATACATATGTATGTATGTAGGTATATATGTAAAGTGTAAGGAAGCATAGGTTGAGTTTTGAAGGGGTGATTTGGCAATTTTTCCGTTTTTTACACAATGTGTTGGTAATATATTATTACATATGAAATGTCGTGCCAACTAGCAATAATTGTTTGCATAATATATACATATAAACTAACATACGTGCTTTAACTCTTATGCAGGGCGGCCGTTACCACTTAGGCTAATGCATAGTTTTCTATTTTTTTTTTTTGGCGTGGCTTTTTTTGAGATGAAGTAAATGTTTGCTGTGATATTTATACTAAATAAAACACGGTACAAAAAAATCTATAAATAAAAATTTGACGTGGGAATTAGAGGGAGGAGGCAGACATGCATATGTATATCTACATATGCATATATAAATGTTCACGCGGTTGGGTTTAATATATGAATATACAGTTGAACATTGGGAAGTGCCATCACCGGTATCAAAGAATATGTACCTACTAGCACGTATATATGTATCAGTCCACATAGAAAATATGTTTAAGCAAATTGCATAGAAATAATATTAAACATAATTCAATACTTACTTGCCACGAAATCCTGCCGTGCCATATTGTATTGGTGCTGATGACTTCTTTGGATACATTTCCCTTGCAAACGCGTACACAGTTCGTAGGTTTATGGACATTTTGTTGAATTTTAATTCACTTTGATTCGAAACACCAAATGCAGAAATTCAAGTTTTTTGCCACGACTAACAACAAAACGCGTTCGCAGACAATAGACGACTCCAGCAGAGTAAAACTACAACTATGTGTGTAGTTTTTAAACCGGGAAGACTTGATTTGGAATTTGTCAACAATATTTTGTAAGGGAAATGTAATATAGAATTAATTGTATGTATTTTAATTAACGGCCTCCCGCTGTTTAGTGGTGGCACAGCATATTCTTTATACTGTAAGAAAAAATGTTCTTTATATTATTCGGGGCGTTATTACTTTTTATTGTTTTCAATATGAAATTAGAAAATACAATTCACAAAATAACCGTGAATACTACCGACACCATTCATTAAAAGCTAGAAAATGACCAAATGTCAAACAAAATATAAGAACTGTGAGAATAGCGCAACACATTTGAACTTAAAATTTATCATGTAAAGTCGATTACGACTACGATTACGATTACAAAACTTAATAGATCATCTATAGCAAAACTCGGTGATCTAATTTGTGAATTAGGTTTATTGTTTTAATATCTAATAATAAAATAGGAATGTTGTTAAATTAGCACCTATTTATTTCGATGAATAACTTAAAAATAATAATCTATAATACATCGAATGTTTGTTTATAATGTTTTCCAACACAGTCACAACGTCAAGTTGACGTTGAAATCGTGAAATTCTTGCCAATTTCCTATTTCCTTTGAAAGACGTTGTTTTGAATATTGGTATTTAATTTTTTGGAAATTTTAAATACAAATGCCTATTATTCAAACTTATAAAAGTTTTTCATATTAAATCAATTTCAATAAAATTTCGTGCAATTGTGGAAAAACAATTCATTACTTGATTACACAACCACACACTTATCATTTCGTTCCCATAGCAGTCAGAAGTACATAAGCGGAATGGATCCCGATTTATATTTGACCAAGGATTGTCATCTCGTCAAAGCTATTTCAAACACATATTATGGAAAAGTTGGATTGAATTATTGTCAGCTTTTAGGACTTCTATATCGTTACCATGCCATTGAAAAATAACTATAATGTTTTTGGTAACAAATTAAGTTTTCTTACCTTTTTTCAACACTTTCTGTACTTACGAATGCCATTCACAGAAATTAAAAAAAAATATTTTCTAAATAAATAATAACAAAATATTAGCTTTTAAATAATTCTAAATCAATATAAAATGCTACATATATTTAAAAAATTTATATATAAAGAGCATTTCTTTATTGTATACTTGTATTTTTCACATGCCTTTAAACCATTTATATAGTTATGTGTATATATGTGTTAGAAATATAAAAAATTGGACGGAATGTTTCAATATAAGGCACTAATTATCAAATTATAAATAATTTCGATTACGAACTATTCGAGAATATATATGGACAACAATTTGCTTATTTGAGATACATAAGTGTGTAGATGTAAAATAATCTAACATTGTGCTTATGTTGCAAAATGCACTGCGTGCATTGTTTTGTAAAAAATATGCCAAATAAACGTGAAAGCTCATATTTTTTATACGAGCGCTGCTTTAATCATTATACTCATTATACTTAACCTAAGGTATTTATCTTTAAAATTGTCAATTTTTGAACTAGTTTGGAATTACTTTTGTAATATTGTTTAAAAATAGTAATGCTTTTTAAAAATGCCTAAATGAAAAATGGAATCATTTACTTCTCAAAACCCTAACAGAAGAGCACATATCAAGAAGAAAAGTGGTACGGAAAAAATTAATTGCCCTGCACCAGCATTACAATCAGTGATACGTCGTGCTCGCATAAAGTTGCTGCCTAGGTAGATATCATAGCGACGTTGATTAGGTGGTATGACACGCAGTTGTCGTGTTGCATCTTGGAAGATTAAATCGTAAAAGCCCACTGGGGAAGAGAACATACTGAAGCTAAAGGTATCGGTATTCTTGCGTCCATACAGTTGTTGGGCGTAGGTTAATAAATTAATGTACGCATTGATTTGAGTCTCATTGTAGTTGACACCACCACGCGTTACAATTGCATTAGCCTTAACCTTACCCAAATTACATTTTTTATAATCATGTAGCTCAGCGCGAGTACCTGTAAATTTTTTTTTTTTTATTTAATTAGGTTAGGACATATTTTTTCGTAACTTACCATCTGTGCAAAGTAATTCAAAATCGTCGTTGAGCGCATTTCGAGCCCACCACTCTTTACGTTTGCCACCCGTACTCTCCATAACTGTAGTATGCTTCATAAACGCTACATGTCCACCACCTTCCACAAGGCAACGGAATGCACCGGTATGACCGTAGTAATCTTCAGAAGCATCACGTCTACAATAACGATAACTTGTGCCATGACAGAGATCACACATGCTGTCATAGGGTACTCCAGTGTTATATTCATTACTGATAGCACCAGGTAAACAACTCTTCGTGAAGTATTCAGCAGCGGCACGTACTGAATCGCAACCGTATGGACGTATCCAACCGTTTGAAATAAGAAAAGCCATTGGATAGGTCCAACCAGCGGCGGTGTTTATGCCAGTGTGACATGTGTATTTCCCCTTTAGATATGTAAGTTCAGTGTCCGGATCTTCTTCTTTAGCAACGGCTACTACATAATACTCCGGTTCGCCCAAATTGTAAACTTCGGACATAAAAGGAATCAATTCATAGTTTAAGCCACCAGTATAAACATCGCCAGCATCAAATACGGCGATATCAGCCTTTCCGGATTGGATCCACTGCATGCAATTAATATGCGAATGCATCTTTTTGCATATCAATTCAGGTTTTAATATTTGTGCTTTTAAGGCAATCTAAGGATATAACAACGTGAGCTAGTTAAAAAAAAAGTTTAGAAAATATCAAAGGAAAACTACCTTCATTTTAATACATTTCTCTAGCTCGGGATCGGATGTTACACACAATGTCATACTGGGTACCGGACAATCACGTATGCCATAGATATATGTTGTTGTGCCTTGCAAATATTTGCTAAATGATTGATCATCTTCAGGAATTAATACTAGCGATCGTGCTGAATCCTATAATTTAAGCATTTGCAACAAATATATAATTTTAGGGGAGAAATAGCTTTTACGACTTTCAAATGTCAAGAAAATCGAATTTGTGTTTTCAAAGCTAATTAATATTCGATACTCACTTGGAACATAAGATTCGCTTTGCCATGTCGTCGTGACTCGAATACCCGGAATTTTTCATATAGAATGGTTTCGTTCGTACCTTCCGGATAATTCCGATCCGTTGTGAAGCTTGAATCCAAACGATCATTGCGAAACCCGTTATTACCACCATCAAATTTATCATATGGGTTCCGGTTGTATGCATTGGACGTATCGTATGGGTTATTTGAATTATACGGATTGTTATTGTTTACACCATAAGTGTTACTGTATTGATCTTTGTTATTTATGTTGTAATTGACATTATTTCCTGATTCGCCATTTAAACGCATATTTTGCTCATTGGCTTCTTCACGCAGAGCGTCTGAATAAAGTTCAATTACACGTCTCAAAAATTGTTGAAATTTTTTTCGTTCGAATGAATTACGTGCAGAGGATGTGACGACTGCATCGGAGGGAATAACACCCCAGTTGCATTGGCGGTATTCGCTGACGGGCACCCGACGGCCATCACGACAAAGCAGTTCGAAGCGATCAGGTAATAAACTACCTTTATTTTAGAAGAAAAGATCGAATTTAAAAAACTAAATCATACATTTATATTGCGTCGATCTTACTGAATTCATTAGTTTGCAACATTTCCGTGACTGTTGAGTCACGTAGAAAAGCCACTTCACCAGCTTCAAGGAGACAACGGAATGCACCATCGTAGCCAAAGTATGGATCTCTCGCCGAACATCTACCACCAGGTATTTTACCTGTACACAGGGTACATAGTCTGTTGACAATAAATATTTAATTATAAGCAAATGAGTGAGAAGAAATAGAATTATATTAAGAACTTACTTATCAGAATTATCTCCAATCGGATTGTATTTATTGATCAATGAGTAAACGGCACACGAATTATTGAAGTAATTGGCGGCGGTTTTCACTTGATTGTTACAGTCAACCACTTCCATACCACCCTCACGTTGTAACTACGAGTAACAAAGCAATTAGTATTAGTAAATATTTAAAATCTTTTGGTAATAGTTATCATATTGTAATTACCGTATATATAGGCACAATCCACCCGGCCATGCTACCCACCCATGGGAAACAGGCACGTTTGTTCCGCAACTCTCTTAAACTATACACATCTTGCAAAGTGTCCTTTTTGACAACAGCGACAGCATGATAATTTGACAGACCTCCAGCAAACTTCTCTTGCATTATAGGTACTAGAGAATTGTATCTACCAGCCGTAAAAACATCACCAGCATCAAGCGTTGTTACGTGTGCTTTCTCATGATCAATATGGTGAATACACTCATCCGCGCTGTAACCCAAAAAACATGTAAGATTCAAAAACGCATCATCAAATAAAGCTCGATCCCTTTCGATAGCAACAGTCAGGTTTTGACATTTGTATTGCTCTTCAAGAGACTTCGTGCACCAAATTATGTTTTTAAGTTGTCGCTCATATTCGTAGTGATGCTGAGCATCTGCGAATGGAAATGGAAAGAATTGAATGTGATTTTCGGACAATTTTAGTTTTCGGAATTACAGTGTAATCAAAATATTCTATCAATAATATTTATTTTTTTTATTATTAAACCAATAATAAATCAAGCAACGCCCACTAATTGTTGCTCTTTGTATGCGTCATTAGTATGCTGTTTCTTGCTCATTAAAAGCAAATTTACTTTTGCACCTTATGCGCTATTCATCTTACCTATGTCCTTCCCTTGCAACAGGTATATAAATATGCTCAGTAAGCATATTCGTAACATTTTGAGGTAGTTTTTAGTATTCTGCAATTAAAATTAAAAACTTAAATTTTTGTTTACAGCAATTAATGAAATGACACACCCAACAAAATGTTTAGAATGGCGGCAGTGCCAAAGCAAATACCAATGGCAAATGTTGACAGCAAACGTCAAAGCAGGAAGAATTTAGTGCATGTTTAGGTAGAGAACGTCTAAAGAACTTCCTAAGTTTTTATATGATTATATTCGTGTTAATATTCCTATTTCCGATTCTTTCTAAATAAATTACAATTAGCAACTTTCCAAAGAACGTTGAATTTTAGACGTTCTCTGAAATTTGTTTGATCTACCAGCCATTTTACAAAAACCTTAATTTACTAGCGGCAACACCAATAACTTGGAATCAGCTGTTGGTCGGTTATCAGTTCGCCCAATTAGGTACGTGGATTTGCCGGAAATAGACAAGTACTGATCTTAATCATTATTAGTATTTTAACAATTTCACCTGATTTTAATAATTTGTATTTAATTACCTCAGTATTGTGTTATCAAAACATTCCTTGTGTAAAATGTCGACAGCAAATTTACAAAGAGATGAGCTCTTATTGCTTTTTGATGTGGATGGTACACTAACCTTTCCTCGCACCAATATTCAAACGGAATTTGAGGAATTTCTCTATTCAAAGGTGAAACCGCGAGCTAATATTGCAACTGTGGGCGGTTCTGATTTAGAAAAAATGTTTGAACAATTAAATGGTAAAAAAATACTTGAGGAATTTGATTTCCTCTTCCCTGAAAATGGTTTGGTACAAATTGATCATGGGAAGGAAGTTGGAAAGCAAAACATTGTACAACACCTTGGTGAACCCACTTTGAAACGGTTTATCAATTTTGTACTCCATTATTTGTCGGAATTGGATTTGCCAATTAAGCGTGGAACTTTTATAGAATTTAGAAATGGTATGTTGAATGTTTGTCCAATGGGTAGACAATGTACGCGTTCGGAGCGAAATATGTTTGTCGAATACGAGAAAAAACATAAAGTACGTGAAGATATGATTAAAATACTTCAAAAAGAATTTGTTGATGTCGATCTACAGTACAGTATTGGTGGCCAAATTAGTTTTGACGTATTCCCAAAAGGTTGGGATAAAACTTATTCTTTGCGATATATTGAGGCTAATTACAAATTTAAAGAAATACATTTTTTCGGTGATAAGACTGAACCTGGCGGCAATGATTATGAAATTTTCAATGACCCACGCGTGATATCGCATAAAGTGGCCACGCCTGATGACACGCGTCGTATACTCACAGAAGTGCTGCAAATATCCAATCCCTAAATTACATTTTATGTTTTCATTTGCTTGCATTTTTTAACATTTAATATTTATCGTGTAATAAATGTAAAGCAATGTATTTTTATGAGACTTATAGAAACGAGAATCTGTTTATTAATTATTGCCATTAACAATTAATCAGTTTCCATTCCCGCATTTTCATCTTCAGAGTCCTCACTATCGCTATCACTTTCAGAACTATCATCGTCTTTCTCATCCGAATCGCTACTCTCACTGTCAATCCACTCATGAGCATTCATATCGTTGGGAATGATAGATTTCCATTCATCTAATTTATGCAAGTCCAACGAATAGAAATCGTTGAATGTGTATTGCTTTTTATCTTCTTCATAAAGACCACCATATACGTAGAGTACTCCTTTGGATACGCATAAACCGGAGTTCATGCGAGGTGAAGGTACATTATTGGGACGTCTATTTGGAAACAAACTAGGTACTTTCGGTAAAGATACGTTCCTTCTTTCGCTTGGTCCTGCAACCGTAACGGTGTATATGCCATCTGTACTTGTGGTCTCAGCAGAGTTTGTAGTGGCTTCCATTTCGACATCCTGTGTCCTTTGTTTTCTGTTTTTCTTGTTAACTTTCTCTTCCTTTTTAACTATTTCTAATAATCGCCAGTTTCGCGTGGTTAAGTCCAATGATAAAAGCTCCTCGCCGAACTGTCCTTTTATATCTTCCTCATCTTCATCAATGTCCATGACACCACCAAAACAATAGGATTTACCATTTAGAGCTGTCGTGCAACTAACACTACTCCGTGGCAGCGGTCTATAACCGCCGGGTTTCACTTTGACCCATTTAAAGTCACCTTTGGAATTGGTCGCTGTAATAGAAAATATAACGTTATTAGAAAAATACATACAGAAGCAAAATTTACCAAAATTTTAAAAGAAAAAACTTACTGTCATGCTCCAGTGAGAACATGTCTGTGTGTACTACACCACGATCTGCATCTTTTTTAATTGCTGCCTTTGAATAACCACCCCATATTAGCACTTTGCCATCAGGACAAACAGCCATACAACAGCCGGAACGTGGTGCTGGTAAAAGTGCACCACTTACTTCGACTTTCAACCAAACATACGATTCCAATGAAAATATGTGTATATCATTAAAGTATCGGTAAGATTGATTATTATCGTGGAAACCTCCGAAAATAAATAGGCGTTTTTTGTTGGCAACCATTCTATGACCACTACGGGCAGTTGGTCCATTTGGTGCATTTATTTTCTCCCATGTTTGCGTTTTCATACGCATCACCCACAGATCTTTATAATGATAGAATTGAAGTTGCGACGGACTGGCATGCTCTCCACCGAAAACCTTTAAAGATGCATACATTTTTATAACACGTTAAATAGCATATTTCTTAGAAATTACCCATAATTGACCGCCATCAGATGTTACTGCAACCATTTGATGACCGCTGCGGGGCGCGGGGCCTGCCGGTGATCGCACTTGTTTCCATACATTTTTCGCGATATTATAGAAAAACAAATCATTATAAACACAAACGCGTTGGCCATTATAAAATTCTCCTCCAAAAAGTATGAGCTCGTCCTTTTCGGGGTGAGCAACAAAAGTGAAATTTGAACGTGGCGTTGGTGGTGGACAAACCTCAACAGTGACAGTTTTACGCCGTGTTTCCTCAGCCTCTAATTTGGCTACCACCTCTGCTATATCAGTCTATGATTGTTATTGCAAGATAAAGTTTGTATTTGAAATGTTTACTATTTAATATAACATACCTCGCAAAGTTTCTCTAGCATACGCTTTTGTTTTGCTGCCAACTTTTTGTCCGTTTTCATTGCCGTCTTTTCAGCACCTTTACCTTTCTTCTTATTTTTATCCTTTTTACCCATAATTAATAATTTCAATTTAAATTTATGACTTTACTTCGGTTCGATTTCGTTGCAAATGTTTTCCAACGGCGCCTTTTACAAATAAAACACCGTTTGCACATGGAAAACATATGGTCGCTTTTCAAACCATTTACTTAATGGCACAGTGTTAGAAAATGTTTTAAATTAATTTTTACTTTAAATTTGACTAACTTATACAATATTATATAATTATAATATTTGTCTTTATTGGCCAGTTTTAAACTATTGTTATTAAAAAGATCTGCTTTTGTAAAGAATCATTGCAGATAAAGTCTTGGTTTTTTGTGCGAACATTTTAGTGCTAAGTTTAAAATAATTTACAAACGATGAGTACTGAAATTGTCACGTCTTTTGAAACAGTTCACTGTTATTATATATAAAATTAAATACTTATTTATATATATTTATATATTTATTTATTATATATATTAGGATCAGAAAACAATTGCTTAAACGTTTTCTTCATTACATTGACTCCAAAACGTTCTAGAAAACAGAAATTGCAACTTTGCCTGGCTGCAGCACAGTCACGAACCATTATCATATTAACAACAGATGTCGCGCCCCGCTTATACTTGAGCTTAAAACGATCAATCTTTTAAAGAAGACTTTGTATTTGACAGATCTTAAGATTGTTAAAGGGCAATTTCCATATCACGAACAGGCATTACTAATTATTAAAGCGGATGAAGAAATTTTAAGCATTTAACAACCGTTAACTTCAATTGACAAATGTTTGTGTTTAGCTTTGTACCCTAGTTTCTTCCTCTTCTTGGATATTACGCGTGCCACAAGTTTCAAGCGAATAACTTCTTGAATAATAATAATTATAATTATTGATATTCCTAAGGAGCTTTTGCATCTCAGCCAGATGCACACGTTCCGTCGCATTCAAATCAATATTTAAAAACATATTTATAAAAATATTTATTTAAATTTTACAGCTTTGTATTTGTCATGGCCTTAGATAGCAACACATTTAAGTAGTATACAAGTATAGAATTAAATCATATTACACATAAACACAGAGATAAGTAAAAGTGGGCTTTATGGGTCCGCTTATTTATAATGCCACCTACATACATATTTACATTGATTTCAATATTGTGGCACTTGCAAACTTCCACTGCTCGCCGAAGTTCGATCACTCATCGACCAACTCGAATCAAAACCATAAGCACAATCCGAATCCGAATCTATTAATGTACCTGATGGAACTCGACCAAGAGGCGCTCGTTTTTGATTTGGCGTTGTTGGCATACTACTGTAGCCAGCAATTAGATTCGTGCTGGAATTCGATGATGAAATGGAATCACGTGAAGAATCAGTTATAAGTGACGATGTCGCCGATGAGCGCATTGTCGGTGTTGTCATCGATTTTTGTCTCTTTTTTACAAGCGAATCGACATTTTTCGGTGGTGGCATAATCTCTTTATCGTCTTGATTATCTTCATGATGTTGTATATTATCAGCAGAACCCCACGATTTGTGTAATTTGTCAAATTTCCTCTGTAAACTATTCATGTTGATTGGAACGCTAGCCCGTGAGCCTATATTATGTTTATTGTTATTACTTTTATTACAATTTTTGCTGCCCATCGTATCAGTGCCTAAGGGTTTGGTCTTCATCGTCATCAGATTCCGTGCCATACCACCGGCAGGATGATGACGATGACTTTGCAGATGGTGTTGGTGAGATCGCTGGTGATGGCGACTTGCTGCCCCCGCTTGGGACAGTGTGTGACCATTTCCCACTCCCAAGAAGTTGCTGAATGCTTCGGTTGTCTTCTTCACTCGGACATTCAAAGAACCAATCCGAAGGAATCCGGAATCTTTTTCCGCTGTTAAAAAAGAAAAATTGTATTTGTGTAATTGTAGTTTCTACTGTTATTAGATGTAAAGTAAGAATTTAATATTAGTATATATTAAATATAAGTAAGAATTTCACAAAGCCTAACTTTTTAGAGGACCAAGGCCAAATTACCCTAGTCTCCACTGACTTATGGGTACAAATATCTTCAACGAATAATTCTAGAGTCGTTAAAATGAGGTGATCATATGTTAGGCATATGTACTCTACATGATTGCGGGACATCACGAGCCACGGGAGCCGTGAGACTAATTTAAATAATATTCTGATAGTCTATATGGGTACTTTTACTAAATCTTGGGATGGACGGGATATTTGGTCTGAGTATTTAGACCCATGTCTCTATCATACATACATATTTGTATTTATGTGGATATGATCTTCTTTCTTCTTTTTATTTCTCTTATCTTCTTATTTCTCTACGTTCGAGGCATTGCCTCACGACATAGTCTACAACGAAATTCATTACGTACTAACGCCTTTTTGAGTATTAACTGAAAATTTATACCTCACGAAGGTATTTTCGCGAAGCTTGTTTAGGGTAACAAGAAGAGTTCTTGATGAAAAAATGAAAATGAGATTTAAACCAAAATTGTGTAAGTTCTGTCTACTCCTAACATATTTTAGGATCGGCAATAGCTGAACTTAATAATTTCTTTCCTCTTTTTTGCTGTAGACCTTAAGTTCCTCTTTAATTTTATTTTGAAATTTTGGTCCATATTAATTTCTCGGAATATATGAACTACCAAGTGACCCTTAAACGCAGATGTTTTGATAAAGAACTTAATTGATACTACCAAATTACTTTCATACAAATATAAATCCCCCTTTTTGGCGTATTTGAAAGATATTCAAGCAAGCAATTTAAAACTAAAAAAAAATCTTTGGAATGAAAGAGAATGCTCTCGAAATAATTGTGAGGAATTCTGTCTAAGAACCTTTAGTTTTGAATAACTGCTAAAGTAGTTTCAAAACCGCTATTGAACTGACTTATATATGTATTTAACGGTGTACTAAAGTGCTAAGAATCATCTCTAAATAATATTAGCCGAGCTTTCTGGTTTTTTGAACCAATACCCCTTATAAACCCCTTACCCCTTAATACCCCTTAATATATATGCAAATATAATATTATTGTCTTACATTAAATTTTTAAAGACAATTTTTTACAAACATGTGTAAAGAACATATTGGTATATTCTACATATAATTAAATTAGAAATAGATCTTAAATATATAGTACTTGTCTGTCCGAATTAATATTTGTGCTCACCTGCAGTTTTTTTCTTTGCCTTGATTTCTGTAAGGATTCGAGGGAAGACGCAATATTTTAGTTCAATTAATAATAATTTAAATAATACAAAGAAATTTTTGATATAATTATATGCGAATGTAGTACATGCAAATGCCGAGTCTTAATACATACAAACATACATACTTATCACGCGGTGCGCCAGAAAAGATATATTTTAATGACTGAAATGTGCATTTTGGTGCAGTAGAGAAATAAAAAGTAAAAATGCGTGCAATGAAATTTATTAAAATAAGAAAAAAAAAATTAACCAAAAAGTACTTACCGTTAGAATAAGACTACAAAAGAGATTTTCCGAACGCAAAGCGAGAACCAGATAATAGAAAGTTTACAATATCTACAGCATAAATTAAAGCAACGCGCTACTAAAACTAAATAAATTCAAATACATATATACAAAATATTATATATTTTAAGGAACCAAAAACAAAGTAAAATTTTTAGTGCCAAAAACTAGGTATCTAAAAATTTGTGCAAAAAATATTTTATTAAAACAAATGGCACAAACATGTAACAAGTAGCAAAGAACGAAAATTTAAGTGTCAAAATAAAAAACGCATCACAAAATATTAAAAAAAAAAAAACACAAAAAACCAAAAACGAAAAACGAAAAACGAAAAACGAAAAACAATTGAAAAAGTAACGTAGCAAATGTAGGAGCTTCGTTAGTCAACGCTTGCATCAATCGCTTGCTCAAATAAGTCTTGAACTCTTTTACGCCGACTAGGCTTGGTTGTACCACGTTCAACTTGCCTCCAGGTGTTAAAGGTGCCACCAGCGACGCTACCACCTTCGATTACATGTTGACGCATCGCTTGAATTTCTATATGAGAATTAGCCGACGACAATGCAATATATTCGAAATATTAGAAATCGTTCAAAAACATTTTTGCTGTTGTTGTATAATGGATAAATATGTTGCGCAGGCCGTTATGAATAAATGAACACCATTTTCTTGAATACAAATGAGTACATAAAGGATGCAAATATTTTTTGTTTATTTACTAAGGGCAATTTGGCGGTGTGGGCGTTGCGTTTTTTAATCAAATGTGATGCTTTAATTTTTGTTTTTGTTTTAATTGGGTACATAAAAATGACAATTAGTTTATTACTTGCGGCGTTATACAGACACCATGCGATTCGCGCACATAATATGCCGTCGATCTCAGCATTCTCCGCTTTTAGTGCGCGCATGAGGAATGAAAAATAAGTAAATAAGTAAATAAGTACATAGATTAGATTTGAAATTACACACGTTTATATGCCTTTGTGTGTGTGAATTTAGTGATGATTATAGCAAATGTTTTTTTTTTTCAATAATAAATTTAAAATTTTGCTTGGTGTTGTGTAATCAATTGTTGAAAAAAAAGAAAAATAAATAGTAATGTCGGAATAAAAAATAAAATAAAAAAATAAATTTTGATTTATAGTTTTTTAAAGCTAATTATATTGAGCGTTATCCTTTGTGTGTCAACGAACTCCAAAAACTTTCTTCTTTTATTGTATTTTTTAAACAATTTTAGATATTATTATTGATATTAATTGATTCAATTGATTTAATTGAATTGAGTTGGGACAATGATGTAAAAGTATTTGTATGAGAGAAAAAATAATTCCAACAAAAAAAAAAAAATATACAATGCCTATATAAATATTAAAGAAAGGTTAAGGTTTTTAAGGAAACAATCTGTAATTTTAATAATCAAGAAAGACTTCAAAATAAAAACTATAATTTAAATTAATGTATATTTTTGAGGTGAATTTGTACGATTCAAAACTTGGATCATCCCCAACGTAATTTCGAACATTTGCATGCAATTTTTTTAAGAGTTTATTATTTATGTTAACTAAAAAAAAATTGCTAGATGGACCACACGATATCTCATAAACTTACTTAGCTTCGAAATTACTTCTTTTATGTTCACTATATCTTAGATATTCTAGGAGAAATTTTAATGGAAATCTTAAGCGGTTAAGCATAAGACTACAGCCTACCAAAAAGCCTAACTTTGACTTTTATTCTGGATATAAGGAAAAAGGAATCGAATTTTTCTCTTTCCAAAAAACCTTTATTGACTTCTGAGCCAATCTTCAGGGTCACCTTTTTCAAAAGCATTTCGATGGGCGGCGATGATTCTAGAAATTCAATTTAGCCGAAACAAAATAAAATATAGGTCCTTAATCTACATAATCTACATAAGACTTGCTTATCAAGTACGTACGTTTCTAGCTTTATATTGAATTTTAGAAAAATCGCACACTATATAAAAAAGATAAAAATTTTGATCGAAAAATGTTATATTGGTTATAATCACAAAAAAGTCGGGTGTGGCTTATTAAATTGTGTTGTTGTTACTGCTAAGCTACAGTTAAAATTTTAATTGGATATGTGCGAAACTTTCCGAGGAGCATCATCACCTCATTTGAAAAATGCAGTTGCGTGAAAAACGCGTTTAAAGTTTTACGTGTTGACGCTGGCTGACCCGAACGTTTTAACCCTACAGCCGATTGGACAGGAAAAAAATGTTTTTTCCACTATTCTATCAATCGAATAATGTGTGTAGTACCCTAATGTATACTTTAAGAAAAAAAAAATAAATTTTTGCTAAATCCTAGACTGGCCTAACTATGTAAGCAAAAGTACATAAAGGACCAGAGAAAAATGCCATAAATATTAAATGAATTAAATTTTAGGCTTAGAATAAATTCCTATAGCCTATTTTCTCAATAAGAGAATCGGCTTAAAGTAAAAGTCGATTTATTTCGATTTCGAAAATTTTTTCGAAATAAATATGTGCACACCGCTGTATAATTGCAAGTTTTTTAAAAAATTATAGAAATAATATTTGAATTACAAAAGCCCATAAAATCATAAAAACCATCCTTTGATGGTATTCGTGTTTTTACATAAATAAAAATAAAATACTAAAGGCGGTTAGAAGTTTACTTGTTTTCTACATAAGCGAAATATATTATTATTATTATTATTATTATTATTATTATTATAGTAATGTATATATATAAATGTATTATTTAGTAACAGTGTTTAGTTATGGGTGTGTAGTAATTTCGAACTTAAAAATCATGCAAGCCGGAAGAAAATTATAATAAGGATAAATACATAAGTGGTCACAATCTTCAGGAAATAAAATTCGGTTAGCTTAAAATGTTAGGTTATTTAAGTTGAATAAAAATATTTTCATAAAATTAATATAATAAAATTAAAAATGTCAAAAAAATCAGTTAAAAATAAAAATCAATTGATAATAAATAAAAAATAAAAATAATAGGTGATTTTTTAATAGCAACCAAAATATTTTGTAAATGCCACATTTGTTATAAGCGAAGTGTGCGTGTATGTATAGTAATAGTTTTACTCCGCAAGCGGCTTATTAGTTACAGGCTTGTTGATAGTTGGGGTGCCAGCGACGGCAGCACGTAACGTTTTCCGAAAGAAACTCTCTTTACGTTGTGGCGTAGTGCCTATTTTTGTTGCTTTTTGAGTTTTCTCTGAAGATTTAGGTGTTGCACCACCGCTACCACTGCCACTGCCGCCACTATTGCCACTATTGCCACTTTTACCGCTACCACCACTAGCTAACGAAGCGCCACCCTCGGCGCTCGGACGACGCTCTGGGGTACCAGGCGATACCATATCATTGGTATTGCTTTTATTTAGCTGAAGACTGAGTGGTGATGTGGGTGGCGACAACATTTCGCATGGCTCTAAAAGGTCTTGCTCCGGCGAGAATAAAGACTCGGCCATTGCCTTTTTCGGACGACGACGTGAAGTCGGCGCTGTCGCTGTCATAAGCGATTGGGTACGCGATACAGTGGCAGACTTACTGTTCGACGATATTGTCGCGTAAGCTTTCGGCATGAATTTTTTGCTGCGTACACCGCCACCGCTGGCACCTTTCAAAAGCGTGCGCGCCCAGTTGTTATTGTTGGATTCAATTTTATGCACATAGTAATCATTGTTGTACTCACTGCTGAGGGTTGACGGTGAGACGCTGGTGCTTTGTTTGCTGTAATCCAAGGGTTTGTTGCCACTCCAGTCCGTTAGATCCCGATTGGCCTCTGTAATAATAATTTTTGACAAAACAAAAAAAAAAACGTGTTATCTCTTAATTTGTATGTATGTATGTATTGTATGTTTGCTAACAGTTCGAAATTGCTTGGGGTGAGCGGACTCTATCGCTTTGGCGCTTATCAGTTCGACTACTTGGGTAAATGGTTCAACATTTGAACATGCCGCCCAAAAGCCTAAATTATCTAATAAATTCATTAAATAGTCAATAACCGAAAATGAATGCCATTTTTGCTTCCAGCACCTCATATAATAGCAAATCGTATGTTTCTACTACATTCTATCATATCTACAACAGACATGATTGAGTGATTATCAAAAATCACTGTCGATTACTAAGCAAATATTGAACTTATAATTGGACAATTAAAAGAATTTTCAGTCATGCGACAATAAGGGCAGAAGTGCGATAGATAACCGACAGATATTAATATTAATAGAATATAAAAGAAGAATGCCGACGTGAGGCAACCGTTTGGTATCGGGTAATAGCCAATCATAGATATCAGTGTATAGTAAATATGCGGGCTTCTGAAACATTTGAATGCTATCTCACATTACTTCAAACATATATTGGTTTTAGTATTTCGATGTTGAATCAAACATTTATGACGTTTAATTAATTAATTATAATGTGTTGCCAAACAAAATTCCTAAACTATCGTTGTTTTTAGCAAAAAATTCAATATACATTCGATCTTATTCGATAAAACGGAGATTTGTAATAGCGTAAGAGAGTCAAAGAAGAGTAGAGTTGATATTAAGATTTAGTAGTGTTAATTTTTTCTGGAGTATGTGCGATAGAAAAATTTGTTGATGACGTCATGAACAAAAGGAAGGGAAGGTTTTGTTTACCATTACTACTGAATTTTGACATTTCTATACTAATATTGGTTCGATCAGAAATTTTGCTAAGAACTTAAAGAATGGAAATCTCTTTATACCTCGAAAGCGAAAATATTCCAAGTTTCAATTTGTAAAATTTGCCAACAACGTCATTTATGATTTTATTATATGCTTGGATGTAAACCCCAATAGTTTTATGCCTCATAGGCGATTTCCGATTTTCTTAATTGCCGCTGGAACTTAAGACATTCGGCGTAAACTATTTTCTAATATATATGGAGAGGGAGTCAGCCGGGTAAATGCCTCAGAACTTGGGTTGGTCATGAACCAGCAGTTGAAGTTTATGTAATTTAGAGGTTGGCAAAAATTTATAAAAAAAAAAATAAATGGTTGATTAGAACAAATAATTACCAAAAAGCATATTCATATTTATTCATATCTTGGATGATTTCATTCAAAAAATGCAATTGCTTTTCTTCAAATACATAATTTTAAGTCTGGTCAATTATTATTTTACGAATCAGATATGTATTGTTAAAACTTGTAGAGTTATTGAATTGGTCGGGTGGTATGAAAATGCAAAACTCAAATGATGCTATAATATTGTCTCCATAAATAATAGATCGCTAATAATAAATATCTAAATAAAATACATGTATATATAGAAAGTAGTATGTACTAATATGTGTTTCTGTGGCAAAGTGCTAAAATAACTTAAGTCGACATAACTTATTGGCGACAATATGATTAATTCTGATCGACTCATTCGAGGCGCGAAGGTGGTTTTATCTAAAATATTACTTTACAATGATTCCAACCAAATTTGTACTAGAATCTAAAATACTCATCTTAGCTTAAGTCGACTTATATTATTTTGTGATACTGACACGTATGCGTACACATTCGTTGAAAAATGTTTAATTAATAAACTATGATAAACTTACTGTAAACATTGACGAGCAACTCAAAAACATCTGCCCTTCCGAATTGCATTGAAATGTGTAAAGGAGTGTAACCCTAAAGGGAATAAATGAAACAAAAATCAAAATTAAAAGCACAATTAAAAACCACAAAACTATTTTATATAATGAAAGGCTTAAAATTACAAACAATGATTACCAAAAACATTTGTACACACCAAATACATACATACAAACATATGTATCCATGTTAAATACGCAAAATTAAAATCCTGACAAATTTTAAGTCAACCGGAATAAATTTTTGAGAAGCGACGCGAATCGGCAACTTGTAAATACATACATATCTACTATACATACGAGCATATAGCATATAGTTGTGTAGATATGTATTTATGCTTGTTTGCTTTTGCGACATGTCTTCGAAAAGAAATTGTCAATCAAGTTTGTTGCATTTTAAAATCTCGCCGAAATTGACATTGTCTCGACCGCTGTTGTGTAACATTTCATTTCGTTTCATTTCATTTCATTTCATTTGTTGTAGCAATTCGAAATCTGTTACACGATTTTCGTTATTTTCAATTTCACAGCGAATACGATATTTTACAAGTGGCAGAAGGAAAGCATTCTAAAGCGCACACTTACACACATGCAAAGCAATTCAGACTAGGATGCGTATCGGAAATAGTATGATAGGTTTTTTTTTTTCTCAAAACGCCTCCTGGGAGGCGGTAGGCGTGCAAAAAAGGGTTGTGGTAACATCCTGCCAGTTCGTATGGATATGATCGAACAGCATGTGTCGCATTTGGTGTTGAAACAGAGAGGAAAGTGACTGGCAGGCGCAACATTTCAATTGAAAATACGCTGCCAATTTCGCGCATTTTAAAATGGAATAAAATATTCACTGTATTATATATTAATAAAATGTGACTTCATTTTGCATGAATTAATCTACATGCGT
The DNA here is from genome assembly GCA_021498325.1 of Bactrocera minax. Taxonomy (NCBI): domain Eukaryota; kingdom Metazoa; phylum Arthropoda; class Insecta; order Diptera; family Tephritidae; genus Bactrocera; species Bactrocera minax. The sequence goes on along the minus strand of JAKEEE010000001.1, from coordinate 10,020,889 downwards.
CACTGCAAGAGATATTAGTTTCAATAAAAAAGTAAACACTTTTGTTCACTACAATTTTTAATGAATATGTTAATAAATATAGGAAAATTGTATGAGAATTTGCGATTTTAATATTTAAATAACTAAATATTTATATATGTATATCTATAATTATTATATTTGTGTATGTTGAATAATTATATTAGTAATAAAAGAACACCAATTTTTATATATAATATCTTTCAAAATATTAGTTTTCGAATTATTGACTACTAACTAAATATGAAATACTTATTTTAACAATAATTATTTATACATTTTAATTATTTTGTTTACTTACGCCATTCTGTAAATGATGATTAAGAAATTTGCATCGATTTGAAATAGAGAATAATATTTGCGTTATTAGTTTGAAATTTAAATGCATATTTTCTAGTAGTATTAAACATTTGAATAAACACACACCGTTCTCGCATTGACGTCCGCTTTGTGTGTGCCCGCTATCAATTTAACTACGTCCTGGTTACCATGCTTTGCGGCCCAATGTAATGCGGTCTAAAACAAAAACAAAAACAAATATGAATTATGGTTTGCAAATACAAAAAAAATAAAATCAATTAAAGTAACTTCAATTCCGAATTTTTCCCGGACTACTGCACTCTCAACAGATTTGGTTCTATGAAACTCCACAATCCAGCCTATATTTAATGTTTTTACACCTCAAGAAGAAGAACCTCGCTAAAACGGAACATTAAATACTCGCCTAAAATGTAATACGATCAATATATATATAGAGAAGTCGCAAATATTTATTTTGCCTATTAACTAGTCTATAGCTATATTAGTTGGAAAGCTACTGTCCTTGTGCGTATTTTCCAGTATATTTCATTCAAGTGAGGTGTAAAGAACAACAATCTTTTTTCACTCAGCTATGTAGAACTTTGTGCTTGAAAGTGTTTTGGCGGGAAGTTATTTTTCATTACTTTAATATGAAGAAAACCTCCGCCGAAAATCATCTGAATCGCTGAACGAATGTGCCAAAAGTTGTTTGGAGGATTTAAAAGTGGAGTTGTTAGCTTGGAAGACGAAGAACATACTGGGCGGTCAAAAAAGTTTGAAGATAAGCAATAAGAAGAAGCAATAAGAAAAGCTCCCAGAATCTTTGGAAGTCTCTCAAGCAGCCATTTTAAAACGTTTAAAAGCAGCCGGATACATTCAAAAGCAAGCAAAGGTGGTGACACTACGGATTGTAGCCAAGAGATGTTGAGAGACGAGTTTGAATGTCAGAAATGTTGCTTGGACACTACAAAAAGAAGTAATTTTTGCATCGGATTGTGATTAGTGATGAAAAATGGAACCATTACGACAACCCCAAAAGCCAAAAATCATGGGCAACCATCATTTGGCCAACCAGTCAAATCAACGACAAAGCCGAACATCCATGGCGCCAAGGTAAGGCTCTGTATTTGGTGTGATCGGAAGGGCGTGCTCAATTATGAGCTTCTAAAACCGGATGAAATCACTAATGGGGAACGCTGACGACAACAACTCATCAAATTGAAGCGAGCGACGGCAGAAAAAAGCACCTTAGAACCTCTTAGATTAAAAAAAAATCAAAAATTTGGCTTAAAGTGGCTTAATTTAATAAATTAGTAAGGTTGGTTTGCATACTTGACGAATAAAGAAGAAGAAAGTTAAGACAAACAATGTGGACATGGTATTCGGTAAGTTAAAATTGTACCCAATATCTGAAAGGTATTTCTTTATAAAATTTGCCATTCTCAGTTAAAAACAATAGCCAAAGTCACAAAGTCTAGTGTTAAGAAGAATGTTTATATTAGACACTCGTAGGTTGAACAGCCGACAGATGAAAGGAAGGTGCAACAAAATACATACATACGTATATGGCTGTAGTTGCAATATGGTGCGTCCTATCGACTGAGCGGACAAAGTGTCTCGATGCGTGTTAGCAACAAAAATTACAAGCAGCTAAACAAATCGTTGAACAAAATAATACGACGTGCCATTAACAGGGACGAAAAATAAATTGCACTGAAATAGTGTAACCTCTGCATTAAAGCATTATGTGAGTAAGTGTGAGTAAATGTGTGTAGCAATGTAGCCAGGTTTACAAAACTAACACATACAATCAATTGGAAGCTGACTGAAGACAGGAAATCTTAGTGGTCGCCATGGCCGTGGGCATTTGCTTGCCGACTTTGAAGGTCTTTGAACGCCTCTCGAACGGTATGGCATTGCCGATAACAATGGCTGGCTTCGACGGTATCGCAACTGACGCATCTGTGCCTTTTTGCCCTAAATGGCCAATCTGCTCCACTTCAGAACACATTTGTTCGGCCATCAATTGAAATGCAACAGATGAGCTGAGGTGGCGGCACTGAATATCGACTATTGACGCTGCCACTCTGCTGGCCGCTCGAGTATCGGTGCATTGAGCACTCTATTCATTGGCAGACCCGGAGACATCGGCTGCCTCAGCGGCAGCAAGAGCAGTAGCGGCTGAAGCGAAATAAATAAATTGCCTTGCATAAGTGAATTCTTGTTTCAATTATTTTCATGTTAACATAATAATTTAGCAAAATAAAATGGTCCAAGCGAGTTCGTTGTATTCGAAAGAAATATAGCCCATGCGGGCAGGCGGTGTGAAGTTAGTGTAGTTTTAAGGCTAATGGTAAACTTTCCAAAGAATTGTCTCCTCCGCAATGCTCATCGTTAGCTATGCACTGCAACAGATTGTTGCTGCAACACCTTTCACATACATATGTTGCACACCGGAAGGGAAGAGAGCGGTTGGGAATAAGGCATCACGCTGAATTCTTGGGAATTTTAGCTGAGCAGCGGTAGCTGGAACGGCGGCCAGCAGTCGATTGTAGCAGATGATTGTATTGTTTTGATCTCATCGTCACAGTGGCCGTCGAGTTGCAGTATCCAGATCAATGCTGCTGTAGCACCTGTGGTGGTTGACTTGGCTTAACCGCTGACTATCGCTTCATCTGCTTGTCGTCGGCATTTAATCTTAACCCATTGTCCTACTCATCTTTCAACGCTTGGCCAACGATTGTTTGGTCATTGGCTTGGTCGGTAGGTGGGTTTTGATTTTTACGGCCATTGGCCGCTGTCGTTGCCGGTGTTGGTGATGAAGACAAATGCATTTCGGCAAAAATTAATTTTAATACATGTATACATTTTTTAAATAGCTGCGCTTTTGTGCAAAAATTTCAGATTTTCCCAAGTCGCCTTCAAATATTTCCCACATACCTTAGAATCAACCACTCCTACTGGGGCCAAATACTGGTGCGGCGTTTGGAGAGCTTCATGGGGTTCAGCAATTGAATTTAGAGCCAAATTGAACAATATGAACTTAAATGACCAATGGCGCCACTTTCGCAAAAGAAATTTACTATTGTATAATACTTTTTCACAGACGGATACGGTTCTAATATCAGTCGAATCCAAAACCTAGTTTTGTTTTGGGCACGTGTGGAAACGTTAATGTCCATGGATTGTGGATAATTTGAAAAAGTGCAATATAGGTCGGTATTTCATTCTGCTTTTGGAAGGAAAATGGCGCAGTAGAATCAAAGAGCGCTTATCTGTTATATATGGTGATCCTTCTCCTTCGGTGGCGACCGTAAAAAATTTGTGTAACAAGTTTGAACGTTGTCGTACGTCAATTTTTGATGACCCACGTCCAGGTCTTCTATTCGCGACGACGGCAGACCGTCGATTGAAGTTGCGCGAGCTAGCTAAAGTTAAGACATCTTAAAAAACTGCTTAGATTATATCCTGCATGACATAGTGGATATGAGAAAGCTGTCGGCGCGAATGTGGTACATCGTTTGCTCACTCTGGACAACAGCCGCAACCGTGAGACCACTTCACAACAATGTTTGACACTGTTTAAGCGCAATCCGAAAGAGTGCTTGTGTCATTTCGGCACCGTTGACGAAATCAAGGAACAGTCGAAACAATGAACTTCACCAGGCGAGCTGCTCCGAAGATGGCGAAGACTGTCCTTTCGACCGGAAATCTGCGATTCTGGGATTACTCGGTGTGATCTGTATCGATTACCTGGAGATTATTTTACTTCATTGTAAAAACATGCTTATCCTAATGTTTCTATGTTTTTCACTAAGCGTAAGCGCACAAAGTTTCAAACTTCTGTTGTGTTGTTTCAACCTTAGGGTATAATTATATATATGGAAGTAGCGAAAGAAACCAAAGGGTTTCCCATCGTCCAAGCTATGCAAATCTTTTTCGGATTTTATTTTTATTTTCAAATTCTTTGCCTGTATCTTTTTTCTATTTTCATTGCAGCCGCCTGCGATGTTTATCAGCAAGTCGCAATCTTTGCCATCTTGCTGCCAAACAAAGGATCTGAGTAAAAGTGGCAGTGAAACTTTGGCAAAGGAATTCTCTTCAGGAGATTTATAATGATTTCGTTCAGCCGTAAAATGCCAACAATTCTATATCAGCAGAAAAACTTATATTCATAGCAAGTATGCAGTAGTGACCAAAAATATTTAAGCAGAAAAGCCTCATTTTCAGCACTATTCTCAGCTTTAAGCAAAAATAAAATAATATTAACAAAAATTCTGCAACGGATTCGGTTGGGTTTAAGTGTCACTTATCGCTTTGAAATGCAAGTGCGAAATATTCCGAACATTTGCGACTGATCACGATTGAAATGAATGACCAAATCGAAAGTGGTAGGAAGATGTTTCGGGTAAAGTAGTGGAAACAGCTTGTAGTAGGTTGTAGTAATAATTCCCAGCAGACTGTTTGTAAAGGCGTTTATTTGCTTTTCCACTTCATGCCACTAAGTGTTATTAAACTTGAAAGTAAAGAACTCAACTGAATGTTAGAGATCCCTTTAATTTGAATATAATCCAACTTTTCAGTGATTATACAGGTTAATAAGAACAAATGTTAAGCATAAGAGCTCAAGCTCAGTTTTCAACAATTATCCAAATGGGTTTTTTCTGATACCCGTCGACACTCGGCAGGCAGTGGCAAACATAACGGCATGTCTTTGGCAAGAAAACACCTCTCATAAAATCTATTGGCAGACAAGTGTCATTTGTCGGAAAACATCAAGATGCATATCAAAACAAGAAATAAATCTCGGCCAAGTAAGTTACAAAGTCATCACATATCATGATTCTTTCAAATTATACATGAGGTAAATAAAAAACATAATTTTTATTTGACAACAGCTATGAAAATGAATATTCTAAATTTTGTTTCTCAATTTACCACCTGGCATCCACTCCACACATGTGTACTCTCTGCATCAACTCTGTCTGCATCTTTCTCCCACTCAACATTGTATTGAGTGTATTTTTTCATGTAACCATGCAACCATGCAACCATGCAACAAAGGCAAACAAACAACGAAAATTCGCCAAATTATTAAGGGACAGTTTTTATGTCTTATCGGCCAGCCCATGGCTCGCGGCAATGAAGTGACAACGACATAGTACTTGCATTTTGTCAACTACTCATTCGGCCGTGTGGCATGACAGTGTTGCATTAAGTACCTGGTGGCGGCGGTTGTAGTTTGGCTAGCTACTGGCTGCCGTTCGACATATTCTACGCTGCGCTTATTGCCAGATTAATGGCAGCTGATAAGGAAATGTGTAAATTTCTACCAACTTGTCGTAATGCAATTTTTTATTTGCGCATTTGCTTACAGCGCGCATGTGTTGCATGTGGCAAACCTGTTAGCAACTCAGTTGCGTTATTGCCGCGTTTCACCGCTGCGTCGCTTAATCAACAAGGTGCCAATTAGCGAATTGTTGGTGTATTATTAAAATAATAATCAGCTGCGTCGACTTTCATACATAAACGCTGTGGCAGTGACAGCGCCGCCGTTGAAGCTGGTACAATTGATGCTCTTCGCGCGTTACAAATGTTCATTGAGTGCGACCTAATTGCATTTTAACATGCGGCAAATTGATGCGCCCCTAAACTTATGCTATAACTTTGTATTAAAAACCGTTTGTATTTTATGGTGTTGCTTAAACATTGACTAGATTTTTATTAGCTTTCTTCCGAGTATTTTGCCGATATCGACATTAAGGCCCATTTACTGCTATGGAAAAACCAAGCTAAAAAAGATAAACACTAAGTTGGAAGGCCAATTGACTTGAGAACAATTCTTCGAAGTTCACACTTAAAGTTTTAATTTCAGAGATTTAAAACATGTTTTTACAAGTATAATCGCTTATTTTTTGCTACCCTAAATATTGGCCTCTTGGAATAGAACCCAAAAAGTCTCAATTATAATTATAATTAAAAGCCGCAAATGTGATAAGAGATCCTTGTGTTCAGAGAATTGCTTTTGCTTCTACACAATTTTACCGCAAGGTCGAAATTATAAATGTTTATAGAACATTTGCACATTATGCCGCATTTATAAGTACCAGGAACTCAAAATAATAGCTTTGTGCGAAGTTCCTTTCACCCAGAACATTTTCATTTCTCAAATTTTAGGGAGATGGTTCGGAAATAATCGGTATACTAGCTTGATTAGAGAGTTTCTGGAATTTATTCACAAAAAAAGTCAAGTTTATTGATTCAAATTCATTTTAGCCCTTCAAAGTACTACTCGCCGACTGCAACACTACATGCGGACTATAGCAAAGCTTGATTCAATCCTCAAAATATTTTTTATGCTCAGACTGTCTTCGGTTTTTCCATTACTTCCTCTCGGCTACCAAAAGAAGGGGCCTTTGGAGTCTATCGAACAGGAAATAACCATCTCCAGCAATAATGCGTTTAATAAATGTTGGGTCGGATTTTCGCATTAAATGTAGGTCGTTCGGCATCAATTTGGCAGCGACACGTTCCAAGCCTAGTTGATTGACAATAATACCTTGAACGGAACAAAAGGAGATGCTGTTCTTTACTGCCACCTCTCTGATAGTTAATTTACGATTTTCCGAAATTTCTTAGATTTTATCAATGTTTTCGTATGATTTTGACTTCTCGACAGATTCAAGATCACTTCTAGTGTCCAGAGTCTTTTCACCGTTGAATCCGTTTTTAACACAAAATTTAATGCATATCCGTTGAATGTTGATTTCATTATAAAAATCGAAAATATACACATCAATATAAGCACTCAAAACGGCGGTACTTTTCCAAATATTAATAGTATGCCAGTGAAATTCGGCGAGAATAGTGACAGAAGATCCGGAAACTTCACAAAAAAAATTGAATTTATCTAGAGACTGAGAGGGCAACTCCGCGGCTATTCCTGAAACTTTCGATCAAAGTAGTATTATGATGTTTACTAACATATTTAATGCCACAATAAAAGTTCTTCTTATTAATAAGTAAAGCACTTAACAAAATAAAATCACTCAAAGGCGTAATACCTTGTATTTCCGTGGTATAGAGTTTATTTAATTTCTAATCGCACCCTGGCAGACAATGAAAAACTTCGGAGCCCTTTTTTACCAAGGAAATTCTCCATTTTTCAGATATCCTCATTACGTATACCACAATTAGGTTGAGAAGTACGGCTAGGTCTCCAACAACGAGGTAAAAGAGAGAGAGAGAGAATACAGTTTCCTGTTTTGTATTTTTTTTAAATATTTTTCTCTGAGTAGAAGCAGAATTTTGTAATGTTGTTTGGCTCTGATTTTGACATTATGCGTGGAAATACTTATGATAAATTGTTGTTTTTGTACTAACGAAACCACCTTACATATTTGAATCATGGTCTGGTTAGTTATTTATTCGTTTTCCTGCACATGCAGGATTTTTAAATTGTGAAAAATACAAGTTCTATAAAAGGTTACCAATAAAAGTAACCAATGTAGTCAATATTCCGTATATGTCTGTATGTCGTACATACTCCGCCTTTAATGATATCCCCATAAGTATTGTGTACAAATGAGTATAATTTCATGTATGCTAAAGTCATGCGGGTGAAAACAAATTTGTATTACATTTTGGTTAAGCAAAGCAAAGAATTCAGGTACATAATGGCAATGGGAACAACTAGTCAACATAATCGGCTGAACAAATCAGCAACAATCTGCTTTGGTAGTGACGACAAAGAACGAAGTATGAACTTCGAAATTCGAACACACACCAATGTATTTACTAACACATATTGAGATATTTGTATGGATGTGTGTAAATACGGAAATGCAATTGCAACAATGAAAACAAAAGCTTAAGCAGCGACATTTGTCCGCTGCGAACTCTGGCGTATTCGGCGACATTTGTTAAACAACGAAACAAGTTTGTTCGACATAAATGCGACAAAATTTGCGCGCAGTTTGTCATTTTTCTGCAAAAGCAGACAAGGCGGTGGTGTGAGAGCGGTGCACGGCAGACTTGAGGCGTTGTAAACCGAAGTGCCAGGCAAACGGCTGGTAAATGAGTGAGTGAATGAGGGCGGTGGCGGTCAGAACCATTGCAGCTGCCCTACGCTTGCTTATCATATAAATATGTATGGCGAAAATGGCACGCAAATGTCGTTGAAAGCAAAGGGAACAATGGATGTGTGAAAAAAGAGCAATCTTAGATGCAAAGGCACAATAAGTTAGGCATGTCACTTGCTTGCCTTAATTCGGTTTGCACAATAAATCAGTGCGGCATCTTATAAATATATCAACGCCGTGGCAGCACATTTATTCGCACATGATTACGCCGTTGTTTGTTGGATTTTATGTACATACAGACATATGTGTGCGCCACACACGCACCAACATATATTTTCACATGCCAGCACATACAGTTAATAACAATTGAATTTATGATTACGCATCGTCTGACGCTTGCTTGCACCCCCACCCACCAACTTTGCCTGGCGTCCGAGTCAACCGAGCCGGCAAGTCGAGTGTGCAACCAACAGGCGAGGCAGCGCAAAAGCAAAGCGATTGTCAGGGGCAACGAAGCATGCAACGCCTTGGCGCCATATACTTGCACATTGTTGTAGTTCAGGCTATAATTGTAACTGGGCATTGCTGATGTTGATGGTGGCGTGAATTCATAAAACTCGCACTTGCCACAAACACATATACAACACACATACATGCTTGCACCCGCAGATGCCATAAATTTTTACACAATAATATTAATATAATCTGGCGCTGATTGGAGCTCATCACTCAACAGATGTTGTCGCTGCTTTGTAGTTGTTCTGCATGCGGCGCATTTTGTTGCTTGCCATTTATGCAGCAACCAAAACAGCAACAACACCAATGGGAGCGCATATTTGTGGCATTCACTGTGTGCAACTAATTAAGCCATTCGAACGTTGAATGTTGTGTTTTCTGCTGCTGCAGTTGGAACTGTTATATGTAATTGCTGCGCAAGACTTAATTTAATTAGCGTTTGCAACAAGTTTGCAATCCCAAACGCTTTGTATACAGCTAATAAAAGAGTTGTTGCATTTTGAGTGCAATAAAAAATTACTCTATGCATGGAATTTCTCGCATTGCGATTAACAGTGTCTTAGCTCCTTTACAGATGAGCGATTTCATTCAGGTGTATCCAACAGTTCTAGATTATAAAAATTATTAAAGTAAATTATAACATTCTAAGACTGCCTAAACTTTTAGGCATTTTTTATTTAGTAAATTATAAGGGAAAGGAAAATTGCACTAAGAAGCTTACTAGATCTCTACCTCGGGCCAGAAGGACTTTGTGAGGAGAACTAATGGTTGATCAGCGCTAATAAGCTCACGCGAGGCGTAACTCTCCTATATTAAACTGCAAGAAGTGTCGGGAGATTTAGGAAGCTTTTGAGGTTAGGAAGAAAATACGATAATTTTTACTTCACACTGTTTCGAAATCCATGTTTTAATACAGATAGGCTTTAATTATAGCAACCTATAGTAGAGGAAACTTCCTCATGGTTAGTTAGCTCATTTGGCATTATCGACGCTCAGATTTCTTGTAATTTTAACCACAAACGATATAATGCACTTTGGTTGGCTTTCGAAGTCTTTATTCAGTATTGACCACAAACATCGGATTGTTTTCTAGATTGGATAAAGATCGGTCAATTTTGACTAAGTTTTTGTTAAGAAGATAGTTTTTGGTTAGCTTTGTGCTATGACACAGAACACCATCTAGCTGTGAAACAAACTCTTCTAAGGTGGTAAACTAGAGAGCGCTAGGAGGAATTTTTATTTTGACGAAGTCGTGTCATATTATATATAGAGGGTGCGCAATTCATTACCGACTTAAGGAGTGACATATCCTGTATTTAGATATGATAAGTAAAGTTTGCTTTATAAATGCATATAATATATGAAAGGATTAAGCAATAGTAATACTTACATACTAATCCACAGCAACATTTCATGCCGATGTTTTCAAAAGTCCAACCCAATGCGGCGTTAGTTCACATTTAAAAGGAAGAAAAAAACAATAATAAATAAATAAATGGTGTATATAAGTAATAGAAGGATAAATAATATAAAATGATATTTTAGTAAAATATTTTGTACGTAATTTCGATTTGTGCTCCGAAATACAAAAGTGGATTAAAATTTCACTTATCACTAATTAACCGAATGGAAGTTATGCAACGCGGTTTGTCGGGTATTTGCCCTGAGTGGTAAATTGGTGTCTTAAATAAATAACTTTCTATGTTTTTTATTAAATGCAATCAAAATGAATTGAATATACTTGAAAAAATTACAAAGTAGGGTTCTTTGAGAAGCCAAATACCAAACTTAATCGATATTTACCAAGCGGAACTGTTTAAAGTGGACCGGCGTATGTACCAAACAATGGCGGGATTTTTAGAAAGCTGCTATTTATTTAGACAACTAATCAATGTTGTTGGCCTTGACATCAACTCGTGGAACGGAAGTAAAGCTTGAGCCTCACAATAAAACATATGATACTATATGGTATGATTTTTGGAGACTTTCGATTAACACATTAGAAGGCTGATTCTATGCTGGTTGGAACAGATTCTAGGATCTATTTATTGCCATCTTACTTCATCAAGTAGCTTCTTGATTATGTTAGGAGGTAAAAAGAGGTAAATTGTGATTATAATGGATATAAAAATCACTTTTAAGGTTACGTCAAGAATATTGTGTGAAACTTTCCAGGTCAAACTAACGATGTGAATAATTCAAACAGTTTGGTTTTCAAAATGGTAAACCTAACATCATAAAACTTGAAATAGATGCAGGAAAATGTATATATATGTAATTAAGAGAATTATTTGAGATATCTTTTACATATATATAATAGCTTGACGTCATCAAAATTAATTAGCCTAAAAATCTCGCATTTTTGTTAGAACAATCTAACGACCAAGAGTCCAGCCGAAAATGCCTGACGATAAATGAGATAAAGATGATCAATCGCTTTTTTATACGTTACAGAAGCGTATATACTACTTTTGGAATGTTTGGTAGTAATTGCGAAAGAAGTAGGTATATTTTAAGTTAGAAAAGTGAGTATAGAGCTACTATGTAACAGGTGGATAAAATATTGATGTTATTCGAAGTAAGGACAGATTTTAAGCTAGCTCGGCTTCTCCGATGGAATACCAGTCTTAAGAAGGGCACACAGGTACATAGGTATTTCGAATTCACGACAAACGAAGTGAAAGCTATACGCTTGTCAACGGCTTCTATAAAAACTAAGATATGAACCAGCAGTCTAACTCTTCATCAAAAATTCAGGATATGAAACTGATGGAACGCAGGTGAAATTTATTGTTTTGACTACTTTTTATTTTTTGAAAATTCGATCGCAACCAATAAAAGTACGTACGTTTGTTGTAATTATCTGCTAATGCACATTTGTAAGTAGCTTCCAATTACACGAAGCAGATAATGCCACAGACGGTTAGGCAGCTAGTGTTGTGCTATTATGCATGGCGCGTTGTTGTGGCGATGCTACAATTATTGAGGTACTTTAGCTGCCATTACAGGCAATGTGATCCTGTTAACAACATCCTTCACTCACACGATGACGTAAACGTCACTAGAGACGTCACACGAGAGTAGTCCGGCGAACAGACATCGGAGTGAATGGACAGTTGCCACAAAAGTGAAGTGAAGCCAAGTGAGTCCAGTTGGCAAAGGGGACGTTTGTTTTTGACGCAGTCGCTGTTGTTGTTGTTGTTGTTGTTGTTTTGGCAGATGTATTTATGAGGTACTTGCAATAATAAATGTCCTTGCCGCATATTTAAGCCAAGTTCAAAGCAACAAAAATGCCAGCTTAAGTGCAATGAAAGTCAAGAGTGGAAGTGCAAAAGGAAAATGACCAGCGTCGGAAATAAATTGCTTTAATGGTGCCAAGTATGATAATGAGGGTCATGTGATATCCAACGACCAACGTTGGGATGTGTGTGTGTTTTTTGTTACCGTTTGCAAACATACACACTTGCGTCAAGTCGAGAGTATGCAAAAAGACCGAACTAAAAGTGGAGGAGTCGATTGAAGAGTGGTAAATAGGGAGCTGTAAGTTGTAAGTGGCAGGCTTCTGCTTTATTTATGCGCTGCGGGAAACGCTTTGTGGTAACTGCTTTTCGCGTGAATCGGCGTGGATATCAAATTTGTTGTTGTCGGCAACGTCATTGGCTTCGGTGGATTGGTTGTGTGGCAGTCGTGTACGTTTGCCGCTGTCAGTTTGATGCAAAGTCGCTCGAAGGCGTTTTCGATCGAAATTTGATATTTGGCTGATAAGAAATGTGCCTGCGGTTATTTGTTGCTTTGGAGTGTTGCGTTATTCGTGGTTACCGTTGCACGAATGCCATGCAAAGGCGTTGTTGCATACAGTTGTTGAAGTGCTCGCGTTCCTTAAATTCACGGAGGATAGCGGAGTACTAATAGTTTGCTGAATATGAGGATTTCATTCACAGTATCGGGAGAAAATTATTAGGTCTCATATGAAACAAGGGTTACAAACTTATGATTTACTGATTTTGTTAGTAAATTAGGAACTATTAAACACACGAAAAAAGTGAAAATTCCTAGTGTAGAATTTCTGTTCTATTTGAAGTCAATTTGAAGTCCCTGTATCAAAAGGTTTCTCAAAACACATCTGTTTTTCTCAGAGGAGCTTACAGTAATACAATATGTAATAAAGTATATTACGTTAATATATTAGAAGCATCTATCCGGTGACGAAGCTTTTGGAATGAGTAAGATCAGATGGGGATTAGATCAAAAAATTAGGCTGTTGGGATCAGAGACATCATGGTAGTAGTGAGATTCTCAAAAAGCTCTCACCACCGAGCACAATATTTGTCTTATATTATGTTATGTGACATTTGCCTCTAAAAGTGACTTTAGGGAGGTAATGTAGACAAGGAGAATAATGCCATAGTTCACATTCACGACTCCAAAATAGATTATCGTTTAAGTATATCGTTTTGAAAAGCTAAAGAATTCCCTCTATCTCTACATATCACACTCTGTTGTCTTCTACCATGTAAAACATGTATGTGAAGAATCTGTACAACACACGTCTGCACCAACAACGATGGAAATATGAAGAGAGCTTTTATTTATTCATGCATCCAAGTACTATTTCTGGTCATTTAAGAGGCTTAAATGAATCTCAGTTAAAGTAAAGTTCGCGTCGGACACTAGGTTCTCTACAACAGGAATAGAAAGAATAACAAATAACCAAAAAAGGAGCGCAGGTAAGATCCGCAGCTCCAAACAAAGTCAGGGCCATTAATCATCATTTGGAAAATGTAGTTAAGGATCACACTTGCTGATCATGCACTTACTAACCAAGCATGTGAAGAGAAATACCGCTAAGTGGTCTAAATTGTCGACAACTGTCGGCGCTTTCACGCCCATCACGTCAGGCGCACCCGTTCTACAAATAACACCAAACATAATTGTTCAGCGACTCTTCAGTAAGAATGAGAAATGCATGCATTTTGTTAGTTTTGCTAACGAGTGGCCAAAAGCGGCCCGAAAAGAAGAGACAATAACAAAAAAAAAACACGAACTAAAACGAAGGACAATCCACATATTTACTACAGATAATGATCGACGCAACACGCCCACAGCTATTAGCTATACGGAGCACGTACATACATACAAACACAAATACGATGATAAAGGGTAGGAGTGCGGAATGAATGAATAGCATACATCGAATGACAACATAGACATTTCAATTCAGTGCACACAAATATTTGTCCAAATGAAATGCGCACACAAAGGCAGTCATTAAACAATTCCAGAGCGCTACATAGTTGAAATTTAATTATAGAGCTGTAGAGCAGTAACCACAGCAGCTAATGAGACTTTAATTAGATCAAACACGCATATACAAACAACAACACATTAACACTCTTAAAGTAATGTTATTGAAGTGAAAAAAATGAAGACGAAAAATTCTACTTACACCCTGTGTGTTGGTTTTGTTGTAAGTTGCAACAATGAAGGCATTTTAAAGTGAAATTAAATGCGCATGGAAAACAGGCATATCAACAAACAGATATACGTTTAAAGATAATCCATCATTTTGGCGAGCAGCAAGTGATGTCCGTCCGTTACATTCGCGCGTTTGCCATTCATTTGTCATTCCATGCCGAAGCGTACGACGTCAATGTGGTGTCATTGTTGTCATTATTTTTGTTGTAAATGATGTTGCAAATGATCGGCGATCATTAAATGTTCAGGTGTTTTCAGCGATGTAACGCAGTGAGTGAGTGAGTGAGTGTGATCGTTTGGTGGTTGTTGTTGTTGCGGTGTTCGCCAGTTGCAGGCGTTGATGTGACGATTTATTGGTATTGATGATGCAACCACGGGTTTGCGGTGCATTGCAGAGTCGTTGTCAATTTCCAGCAATTTGTTTGCGAAGAAGCAGATGTTGCCGCCGGTTCGGTTTGCAGCGATGACATGAAAAGAATAATAAAAGAAGAGAAATGATTCGAAAGCAGAATATTTATTATTAATTAATAACACTTTTTTAATTAATAATCAATTAAATTTAAAATAATGAATGTAGTCCTTTCGAGTTTCTGTTTCTGTTTCGGTTTTTGTTTTCTGTTTCTGTTTCAATTGCTTGTTTGAAGCATATCGGAACACTTAGGCAAGTGGGTGGAAATCCACTTTTTTCCGGATCCGCTGTTTAATGCATTTTAGGGTTTATTTATTATATATACTAATTTATTTTAGTTTATACTTATTTACTTTGTTTGGTTGGGCATCTATTATTTAAACTAATTCCTACATCTGTATATTTCTCTCTATGCTCTACTGAACAGAACTGCTAGTGTCTCTTCATTAAATATTTTTATTTCTTCCATGACAAAAAGTGGTTCCTACTTTTGCTTTTATAAGTTATTCTACCAATCTGCAAATTTTTCGCCCCCGCTATTCTTTGTTTAGAACGGGAAAAGTGAATTTCGTGTTCTGAAAAAACATTTGTTTCCTGATTGGAAAAACCCCGGTGATAAATGTTATGGCAAATCTGCTCAGCATTTCTGGTTTGTTTAATTTCGGCCTAACCGTATCAGCACAAATGATGCACCCCGTTTAGGAAAACTACATGGGGCACTCCAGAACTCCTGAAAACATCTTGAAATTTTGTTCGAAATTTTATTGTAAAATGAAATTGATTGAGTCACTGAACATCATTTTATAGATGAAAAGGCTTTGTGCACGATGTTTGATACGTTTTTTAGACTTCGATCACAAAGATATAAGTTCAAAGAACAATCTGGCACAGATCAAACGCATGAAGCAAGGATACATCATTACAAGCCTGAGCCAAATCGGCAGTCCGCTAAATGGTTGTTGCCCGATGAAAGTCGTTCAAAACACCCGAAAACATAACGGTTGGTGGGTAAGCGTCAGATAGTATTTTTTGTTATTCACAAATTGTCACACTTAACTATAGTTGAGATTTATTGACGACGGTTATTTTAGGCTATTTATTTTCGGAGGATAGCATATCTTAATGTTTTTTAATTAATTTAAATTTAATTAATTGTAATTTACGAATAAGCAAATAATCGAGAGATTTTGTATTTAATGATGATTCTTAAATAGAGATAATGTTTAAGTAAGGGCTTAACAGGAAATAGGACATGGACGCTTTCTTAAAGAATCCATGGATAAAACTATAGTCACAATAGCCAGCTTATAATATAATTGTTTTCCAAAGAAATTAATGCGATTAATGCGACCAGAACTATGCGTCATGGTATAAGTGGACACATCAGATCTTTACTGAAAGCTTAGCTGCATTGAATAAGAATAAACGTGCTACAAGTTTTTAGGCGGCTGATAGTTGTTATGAGAAATTGATGTAGAATATAAATAATAATCTATCTATCTATGATATATCTATCTATCTATCAATCTAGATATCTAGATCTAGGCTGCCATGAAACTGTAACTATCGAATACAGTCCTTCAGAGAACAAATCACTCTCTAAAGGTCAAGAATAGGCTTAACTACATGAGTAGAAAAGGTCTAGTATTCATAGCCCAAACATCGCAGTAGATTTATATGCAATTAAACAGGCCTATAAGTTTGCATTTATATACGGAAAGCATAAAGAACACCGTTAATTACCTAAAAAATGACAACACCTGTTCTTATTCCTGTAGCTAGTTATAGCTAGGCAGCAATCTTATCAGCTCAAACACAACAGCATACATATTTTCACAGATTTATTATTAATGACTGCTTAAGCCATTATGCCGGCTAATAATAATAATAACTCATACTTATTGTGGAAGTTTGAAGATCGAAATCATAATTTCTTGTCAAAATATGTGCACATTCCCAAGGCACTTTTTGCCGTTAACACACACTTACTGCATTGACCTTACTTCTAAGCTAATCATTTACGGCTAAATAGAAAGCCACCCCCCCAAACCATTGTCACTTATGAGGAGCAATTATTTTCTATTTATTGACGCGATAAGACTTAATTGATTAGAAATTACATTTCCGTTTCGCATTGACACCGAAACGCCCCCCGCACCATGCAACGAGGGTAAAACAATTTGAGCATTCAACACACTATTCCCAAAATAATACTTGTAATTTAGCCCAATTCATGAGTAGCACTTATCATGCAACAAAAACAAAAAGAGAGAGAAAAAAAAACTTGAAAACACGGCAAAAACAAGTAAACGTGTATAGTGAAACCGACCCGCGCAAAGCTAACGAACCGACTAACAACATCAAAACCACGTCAAACCATCAGCCAAAACAATCCGACTGACGGCTGACGACTGACGTGCTTATCGTCGGCAAACGATCTAAATGACATATTAAGCGCAAAACAATGCACGCGCGGCAACGTTGGCGGGAACGACGACGGCATAAGGTCATTTCGGTGAGCCGTCGCTGAATTGTGCGCTTTGTGTCTGCGCGGCTAAAAATCACCAAATTACACGGATTATTAATTTTAGTCAAGCAATTGCGCAGCGAAGGGATCCGAAATACAGTGGGACTCCAGCACTGTAGCAAAAGTTCTTTGGTTCTTATTTATGTGTTTATTCGCTGTCGTCGGGTTGACATGTTTGTTCGCAGGCGCGTCTTTTCAACGCTGCACAGCGATCTGGCGACGATAGTCAGCTCGCGGCCATGTCATTTTACAAGTTGTCAAAACTTGTCATTTAAACGACAATTGCGCTTGTTTACTTTAATCATCCTTGTTAGTATCATTATTCGTACTCTAGTGTACTCTTACATTTTTTTATTGCTGTACTTATTAGTTGATAATGAACGGTTACGAATGCGAATATTTAATGAGCAAACGCCCAATAATTTTTTGTCAGCAAATACTATAGCCTTCGGTATGCTTTTGCTCCAGTTTTTGTATGCGCGTGTCCTGCCGTTGTCCTGTCGCCAAGGTGCGCGCATGCGCGGTTGGCAGGTGTGTAGCGCACACCACTGCTAATTAGGTTGATTAAAGTCAATTGGCAAAAGAAGTTCACAAGCGGTTATTGCATTGGAATTTTTATTCGTTTCAACTCGGTTGCTTTTCGGGTGGATTCTGACAAAATGTGTATGCCGCAGTCAGGCTATCACCACAATGATTTATTGGCTCTTCAAGCGCGTGCTATTGATCAGCAGCTGTGCGTCATCATTTATTCTCACCACAGGCAAGTGTTAGTGCAAGGGCGAGAGCTTTGCTAGGTTGCTTCATGTAGTTGCGAGCGCGCTGTCTACCTTTCAGTTCGGTAGACGTATCTTAGCGTCGGTTTTGATATTTTTTGAGCGTTATTCGATATCCTTAATTGCTTTCATAACTACCTCCTGCCAATTCGTATTGTTGATAGACATTGGAGAGTGGCGTGTTGAGGCGCTTATTTGTCAGCCGCAGCGATCGATAAGCATTCGCACCGGGCAGCTGGAAAGGTGAAAAAGGCGTAATTGTAGCTTGCAGCGCAGTGCCCGGACTAGCGATAAGTCGTCGATATGTCTGTGGCATGGTATAAGTGAATGTATGGTATGGGTGCGTGTACTATATGTGTGTACAGAATGAACTCCAAGCCGGTCAGCGCGTGTCAGCAACTGTCCATCGGCAGCTCAACAGGTGATAGCATAGTGGCACTGTGGCATTATTAAGTTGTTAAACTATGTTTCATAACTCTAGTGATGCAAGAAATTACACAGCCGGTTATACCTATGGTAAAGCGGCTTTTCATATGTGTTAAAATATAGTTGAAGCGCCCTAGGCGTGATTCAAGACACATTTTTCACATTAAAGTTCAAGTCAGCAATAATTTTTGTTGTAATTTTATTGACACGATCTTTGCTAATATATTACTATAGAATATTGCAAATATTAATTTCATTTACTTGGTGATGAAGCCTTTGAATACGCTTTTGATCGGTTTCTCGAAAATTCTCAGATATTAAAGTTTTTTAGTGATCATCATAATTATCATTTCCATTCCGAAAATGGATTAAATAATAAAATCAATGAACCACACGTTACTTGTTTTGTTTTCTTTTTTTGTCATGGGGAATCTCCTCCGGACATATTGGTTGCTGGGTTTTTACAGAGGTACTGGAAATAGGGACTGGATAATGTAGGTGGAAAACTAAGCGTTCTCGAAAATACTACCAACAATGGAGGTGCCTTGAATGAATGTTTTCCATTTGTTTAAAAATATTAGGGAGGAATGGTGGAAAATTACAAAATAGATATAGAATAGTTTCAAGTTAAGTCTTGAGGTGAAGAAGTAACGGTTTTCATAAAAATTATAAATTAGTGTCTTAGCGAATTGTAACCGGGACTCTTAATTGAGTCTTAACAGACTCTTAATTGAACTGTGCAGACAATTTTAAGAATTGCAATAAGAATAAGAAATGCAATCCTGTGAAATGATTTCAGTGTGCAAATTAAAACGTTGACATGACTTCATTTCAACATATTATTACGATGATATCACGATGGGAGCATAATGCGTCTAATGATGGGTTAAGGCGCTCCTGTGCCTCCCTTTTCAGCCAACCAACCATTACAATGATATCTTTCAGTTTCATAATTTGAAATCATTGTTGCAATAATAATTTTCCAAAGACATACTAATCCTTTATTCATATTACACACAAGTGTATATCCAACATATGAATTCCTTTCACATCCTTACTTACCGTAAATGGTTCCTGCAATAAAAGAAAAAAAGAAAAATTTAGATGTCTGTGAAATAAATACATGAAATATTAATTCAGAGGGTAACACAAAGATAACAGTATTATAGAGGCTTTGAAATTTGCGCATAAATAGTTGTGTTCCAAGGACAAATGAACTCTCTCATCTCATCTCATTCTCTCACACCTCTGCTAACACACCCTGTAATATAAATATATACTTTTTTTTATAGGATTTCGACAATGTGTTTTGTATGGTTAACAAGATTAATCCAAACCTCAAGAAACTCTAAAAAAAAAGGGAATAATCTCCTAAACACTCCTAAAACGATGGACACATCATAAAATGATTCTTCGAGGTCAATCGGAGCACACCTGATAAGAACTGTGACAATATTTCATTATAATTTTGAAAGCGATGTGATAGATTTTCGAATCCACGGACCATCAAATTGTTGCTCCAATTGTTGTTGTCAATACTTTAACAACCTAAATTAAACGAATTCATTCGAGCACATTCCCTTTCAATGGAGAAATCTTGTATGCCCTAACTAGGAATTTGTATTAATTAAGTTGTTAATTCAAAATGCCAACTAATTGTTTACCCCTGCAAAGACTCAAGAAGCGCCCACGGCCAAGAATACATTGACCAAAATGTACGTAGCGAGAATACAGTTTACAAACTCTTTTCTCAAGGGAAATGCTTACGATTTCCCAAGCTTAGCAGCAATCAAGCCACACACCAGGCACACGATTTAAGCTGCGGCTCCCACATACGTTCTCCGGTATACAGAATGTCACATGAAAGCGGGCGGTATGAGGGAATTCACAAATTTACATAAATCTCCATTTAGATTTTGCAATTAAATTGCGATCTGTGTGTGAGCCAATTGTTGTGATAGTTGTTGCTGCACTGGCGCCAAACCACTGCACCACAAACTGGCGATGGCTGGTGATACGCCGATGCTGCGAACATGCGCTGGCAGCCGGAACACGATTTGTTCATAGACTACGCTCCGCGTATGTCATTTCTGTAGGTGCAACAGGTGGAGTAGAGGAGCGAGCACTGGAGAGTGGCGGTGAGATTATGTGCCAGCGTGACCAGTGCTGGTTTCTCAATGAAATGTGATTTCGGCCAACAGACTACACTCACGAATGGATGAAGGAATCGTGGTCATGGTGTTGTTACTGTTATTGGTGGTGAAATTTTGCTTCTGTGTGTCCTCCGGTTCTCCCAGTTGTCTAACAAGACGTCAAGCGCAATCCGGCAGTAATAATAAGAAAAAACAAACATGAAACTGCTGG